>SJYV01015409.1:831590-964463 GCA_006410875.1 Neotragus pygmaeus | reverse complement strand
CTTGGTAAAGCTTTATACTGGTATTTTTCATTAAAACAGTATGTAGATTGCTGTAGTTAAAAGAATGGGGTTTCAATTTACAGCCTCTGTTTTCATGAACTTATAATATGAGCCTGAACACTTCAAAATAAAGCTTTAAGTACTTATTTTCAGGATAGCATTTAACATTAAATTAACACAAAATGCAAGACTTAGGCATGCAAACCATAATGCAAAGAAGGCTGCAAATTTTGATAGTCTAAATGAAAATAATTTTCTGAATACATTTAGGGTCTCAGTATAACAGATTTTCTTCTCTTAAAACAATTCCATCAAGATTTACATACTTTAACTACAAGTCTATTAAGGTTTGCAGAAATGAGGAATAAATCCCATTGTAAGAAACTAAAACATTCTATTGCTCTTTCTTCTTGGAGATCCTTGAACTTAATGGAGGTATATAATCCATTCAAGTATAGTATACTTTATATTTTCACCATTTCTTTTTTATCTCTACTTGTGACAACAGTGATGATTTTATCTTTCACCTAGCCACAGAATATTTACTTGATGTTTTCTTGGAAAACAAGCAGTCATTAATGGAAAGTTTTTTGTAGGTTTAACTAAATAAAAATCTATGCTAAAAATATCCAGAATTTAAAAATTCACCTTTTGTTTGTTGCTACAAATCACTCAACTTCTAGGTATCTTTCCAAAATTGTTCCTAAGCAATCTCACTGACAATTTTAAAAGATTAGATATTGAATTCTGGAAAAGAACTCTTCACATAATTGAAGGCAGGTTTAAAATTAGCCTTCAGAGGTCCTCTCTTAGCTGAGGTGTTCAGTGTTGAAATCAAGGCTTTAGAAGTGGAACAGTTTATTAGCAATGACAAGACTAGAACTGTAGATGATTGAAGTGGAGTGGAAGGCAATGCAATTGAACATGTAGAGGACAGAGATATTTAAATCAAAAATGAAAATACTCTTACAGCACCACAACAAAAAACAGTGAGCCAGCTGTTATAATTTTAATTGCCTAAGAATAATAACCAGGAAAGTAGAAGCTGAAGAAGAAGAGTCTAGAACAATAAAGTGCACCTTGAAGTTGCTGGATTTTTCAGGGAGAAGGATAAAACAGTCAAGTACAAGTGATAATGAAATGTAAATCAAGAGCCTAGTTCACCTCTTTAGCACATATATAGTAAGAGGGACAAAACAATACCTTAATCTGACATTCAGGCTCTAAGTTTTGCACCGAATTTCAACAAGTTCTGAAGAGAAGATGAATGCTTAATGGATTTTTGTAAGGATTTTTAGTTCAAGTGAAAGTTGAAGAAAAGTTAATGTTGACAGGATGAGGAAGTGCTGGGCATTTTCTTAGGGTAGAGCTCACCAATCACACCCTCCTTTCTGGGTCTGCTTTTTCAGGTAGCCTATACTGTTAAGATCCAGACTGTTGAGGACACAGTGATAGGAAGTGTTGAGGACCCTTCAATTCTTCTATGTTCCACATAGAAAACAAGAAAGAACATTTTAAGTAAGTCACTTAGTTAACTTCAGTGATCTGGAATTATTAGTTGATGTGCTTCATGTGGCTTAATTTTTATTAAACATCATGAAAACCAGATTCACTATTTGAATGTGAAAATGTCTTGCCCTTTAGTTTGAGAAATCATCTTGCACCATCCTCTGATAACTTCTGTTCCCCTTCTCCTAGCTTTCTGTTTCTAGAACTTTAGGTGCTGAACATAGATTGATGGCCTAAATTTGTCTTCCTTCTTACTTTTTCCCCTCTCTGTCTTTTCATTCTACTCACTGAAAAAATCCTCACGTTTATCTTCAAATAAATTTTCTACTATGGTTATTATATTTTTTACTTCCAAGTATATTTCTTCTTTATGGAATGTCCCATTTTTAGAGCATCGTGTGCTTATTTTATGGATTTAATAAACTTTCTGATATTTCTGAGGATATTAACCATATTGATTTGTCTTCTTCCAGTTCCTCTTTATTGCCTGTGTTTGCCAAGTTGCTTTTTCAAGTTTCTTGGTTTTGCTTTCTCTCATTCACACAAAAATCTTTCCGCAAACCTCTGTAATCATTCTGTTGTCTATTCATAGTTGAGAATAAGACTTTAAAGAGAGCTATGTATCTCTATGTATTTCTATTTTTCAGTAAAAAAAATTAGATAAAAACATATCCATTTTAGGAGAATAGCCACCTCACATCATAATAGGTACTGTCTGTGGGCTTATGTATTATGTTCAGAGGAGAATATCCTATTCTACAGAGTGAAAAGATAGAAGGATTGTGTCACTGTGCTGTTTGTCTTAGAGCTAACCTACATAACAAGCTTGAAGGTCTTAATGTTTCTCTAATTGCCTTTGTTTTCAGCATGAGACCTCTGCCTGTTTTTGCTATGCTTGTATGCTTGAAGATCCTCAATTTTGTCCCATAGAGTAAAATTTCTACTTATTTCTTGGTGAGTTCTATAATAACTATCTGGTTAAGTGCTATCTCTGACATGAGGAGGGCATTTGTGTCTCAAACCTCCTCTTATTTGATGATTGGTATTCTTAAGATTTTAGCCCCATACCTTACTCTAATCTTCAGAAATGGTCTCTAGACAATTCTGGATCTGTCCATGGTGCTGAAAATTAAGTGCTCTCATGCAGTAGAAAGCCAAATTTCANGTTCCTAACTTAAATGACCATAACTTTAATAATTGTTTTGATTTGTCCATATTAGGATCATATCCTAAATTCAGAAAAAATATATATAATTTTAAGATCTTTTAAGCCAGTTCAAAGTTATCTTTATTATTCACAAATGGCTGTTTGCAACATCATAATTATTTTTTTTTCTTTTACCTTATAAAAGGAGAATGCTAACAATAATTACACATATTTTGTATGCTTCTTATTTATTAATTGCCTAAACACTAGCATGGTCTCCAAGGAAGAGATGTCAGATGAAAAGTGAAGATTAGCCTTTCCTTTATAACAAGTAATTTGCTGTTAATATAAATATATTTAAGAGATTTTAGCATTTGTAAGATGTATTGATTTCTTTGGAGATGTGTCAATGCCTTTATTATCCATAATGTATTCTTACACTCAATGGAAAACACTGATCGATTCCTTAGAAAAGAATTATTTATTTCACTTCAAAACAATTTTGTTCGTTCTCATACTGCTGGATACTCTAATGAAATAACTTCTGTTCGGCATATTATCAACAAATTGCTTCTACTTTCCCCTCTTGCTAGCTTGAAGGTTCTGCTAAAACTAGTTTTGTTGAGTTTTCAACAATGAAGGACAATCTCAAGTCCTCATGGAAAAAATGGAAAAAGAAACCCAAAAAACTGTGAGAGGTATTCTTCACTACTCTTATATCAAGGAAAAGATTTATGTATTGGAGCTTCTAAGTTGTCATTGCTTAGCAAACTGTGAGACTGTAGTGGGAAATGAGTCAGATTTTTTTTTTTTCTTTTTAGTTGAGAAACAGATGACTCATAAGAATGGCCTGCTGGCCCAAGAACCAGTGGAACAGGAATTAATTAAGAAGAAGCAAATAAATCATTATAAAAAACCTAATTGTGGTTACTTTTTAAGTGAAAGCCTGATGGTGTGGCTGTTAAATATTCACTGTTCTGTTTTGATGAGCAGATGAGAAATATTTTCTCTTGATCTAAGTCTATATCCAACAGACCATAGTTTTGTAAATGTTTAGTAAAATATTCTTTACATAATATATTTTTTTCTGATCTCTCAAAATTCAGAAACATACTTTAACTAAGTCCCTTTACATTAAAGGCAACAGAGTTATTTTCATAGCTTTAATAAGAATTGTCATTCTACTCTAAAGAGTAGAATGTATAACCAGTATGTACAAATTATATAACCAGTCATAACTTTTATTTGACTTTTTCTTTGACCATGTATGATAATCCCAGTATTAAGGTAAAATATTATTCTTCATATATGGAGCCAAAGCCTACAAAACCCTCCTAGGAAACAGGTCTAATAATAGTCTATGGTTTATGGATTCCAGGCCTTTCAGGTAATAAAGGATATTTTCTCACAGGCTGAAAACTAGGACCTAGGAGAAACTTAGAGAGATTTATTCTAAAGTTATCCTAGGTTTTGCAAATGAAATCTGTGAAGATGAATTTTGGAGGATTGGTCTCTGAGAATCCAAAATAAAGAACCAATAAGAGAGATTGAAGAGAAATCTCTAGAATAACAGACAACACGAAAATTGCAATCCTAGATTATTCATAAAATTTCCAAATGGAAATTAACTGTCTTAATAATTGTTCCATGTTGTATGAGTCTGTATTTGTTGTAAAGGTATACTACATAGGGCTTGAATGACTAACTTTTTTGCTGTGCTTATATAAATCATTCTGACCAACAAAAATGACACTAAGCTTTTTGTAAGAATATTTGTATGTTATTTATAATGATAAGTAAGAAAAATTAAGAAAATCACTGCAGATGGTGATTGTAGCCATGAAATTAAAAGACCCTTACTCCTTGGAAAAAAAGTTATGACCAACCTAGACAGCATATTCAAAAACAGAGACATTACTTTGGCAACAAAAGTCCATCTAGTCAAGGCTATGGTTTTTCTGGTGGTCATATATGGATGTGAGAGTTGGACTGTGAAGAAAGCTGAGCACCGAAGAATTGATGCTTTTGAACTGTGGTGTTGGAGAAGACTCGAGAGTCCCTTGTACTGCAAGGATATCCAACCAGTCCATTCTAAAGGAGATTGTTACCATCTTTCTAAATTCAAAAAAAATAAAAAAAAATTTTCTTTAAAAAAAATAAAGGAGATCAGTCCTGGGTGTTCTTTGAAAGGACTGATACTAAAGCTGAAACTCCAGTACTTTGGCCACCTCACATGAAGAGTTGACTCATTGGAAAAGACTCTGATGCTGGGAGGGATTGAGGGCAGGAAGAGAAGGGGAGGACAGAGGATGAGATGACTGGATGGCATCACTGACTCGATGGACATGAGTTTGAATGAACTCCAGGAGCTGGAGATGGACAGGGAGGCCTGGCGTGCTGCAATTCACGAGGTCGCAAAGAGTCGGACATGAACTGAACTGATGAAAAATTATCCGAAGTATGAAAGTAAGGCAACAGGTTGGCCAACTGTCTTTTCAGTGTCATACAGGACATTGTCTAATTAGCTTACTCTAGGGTTTTTAATTCTCTAGAACAGGGGTTAACAAACTATGGTACCTGGACCAATTCAGCCCATGACCTTTTTTTTTTTCTTTTTTTTTAATGAATCTTAAAATGAAAATAGTTTTTACACATTTAAAGCATAAAAAAGAAAGAAGAAGAATATACAAGGAGACTGTATGTGTCCTGCAAAGCTTAAATGTTCATTATTGGGTCTTTTACAAAATTAAATTTGCTAATCCTTGCCCTAGAATATGTTTTTGCCAGATTTTCAGTTTACTATTTAGTAGTGCCTGAAGTCTGAGAAGTTGCATATAAATGTGTAAATTTTTGCCTATAATGTGGCAAATTGGACTTCTCATGTGGCTCAGTGGTAAAGAATCCACCTGCCAATGCAGGAGATGAAGGAGACACAGGTTTTATCCCTGGATCAAGAAGATCCCCTAGAGTAGAAAATGACAACCTGCTCCAGTATTTTGCCTGGGAAATTCCATGGAGAGTGGAACTTGGTGAGCTACAGTCCATGGGGTCTCAAAAGGTCAGATATGACTGAGCATTCACAGCAAAAGGCAAATTATTACTACCTGGTAGAAAAGATAACTTCCTGTTATATTTTTATTGGCTCTAGTAGATTAACCAATATTGTCATTAACATAGTAAGTTTATTTGAGTCCTAATGGAATATATAAATCATTTTCTGTATGCTTCTTAAATGAGCTTTACCATTTTTATTGGTCTCTCAATGATTTAACTATATTTTGGCATGTGCTTACTATATATTTGTTGGAAGATTTGCTTTACAATTTATGAAAAACATATTTTGAGAGCTCTAATATTTTAAATGTGAGTATTAAAGTTAAATTTGTAAATAAGATTAAAAATTATTCCTTTAAATTCCAGTATGAAGTTTACCCTTTGAATTTTTCTGAAGGAAAGATTCAAAGAGCTAGGTTGGTTACAACTATGAAAATTTTATGTACTGTATATATAAATATATATACATTATGTAAACATATGCATATGACTATATGCATATAATCTTCAAAGCTGATTTCTCATGCACTTTATATATATGTAAAATATAATGTGTATATATAAAATAATACATGTATACATATGCAAATATATGCATGCATATATACATTTTAATATCTACATACATGTGCATTCATATATACATATATATACATTTTCTATGTTTGGAATTTCAGTAATGGGTCTATTAAGAGCTACTAATACACATATATATAAATATATAGAATATAAAAATATAAAATTTATAAACTATATAAAATTTATATTTTATATAGAAACATATATTAATAACTAACTTGCTATTATTAGCTATTATAAAACAAAAAATGCTTCTTCCCACTTAAGTTAATGATTTGCTACTACAATTCAAAACACTTAAAGTTTAAAATTTGGTGTTCAAATTGCAATGTTATGGCAGCTCTAGTAAGAGCTTCAATGTCCTTTCTTTATATGATGCAATTAAAAGATTATTTTTCTATTAAAGATAGTTTATACATGTACATATAATGTCAGAAATTTGTGAAATACTTAAGTAAATGAAGTGGTGGGTTGATTTCAGTTCAAATGGAGGTAAGTCTGAATTTGCTAAAGCTTTTTTTACTAAAATTTTCCAATTTGAGGGTACACTTCCTATAGTACAATAAAAAAGTTTTAAATATAAAGCATTTGAAACATTACATTGAAATACTTAATTTAAAAGATAATTTACATAATAGAATACATCATTTTGAATAATTCAGATATTCAAAAATATATTTCCTACAGTTGTCAATTATAGTATACCAATTTAAAGAAATGATTTATGAGCATAAAATAATTATTTAGAACTATATAATGATTTAGATAATTTTATTTTAATATGATGATAACTGAAATAGACTATTATAATTAAAATGTATATGTAAAAATTGAGCTTCCCTGGTGGTTTATTGGTATAGAATTCATCTGCATTGCAGGAGAAACAGGTTCAAACCTTGGATCAGGAAGAACCCATGGAGAAGGAAATGGCAACCACTCTAGTGTTCTTGTCTAGGAAATCCCATGGACAGAGGAGCCTGGGGGCCACGGTCCTTGGGGTCACAAAAGAGTCCGACACAACTTAGTAGCTAAACAACAACAACAAATGCAGAAGTTAGGAATGAAATACTCCAAAAGTCATATGTTTTCTATTTTATTTCATATTATCAATTGTTCATTGTGAAATATAAATATATATTTTATATGCATCTGTTATTTTGAAGCAATGATAGCCAAATATTTTAAATAAAAACAAATAAGTACTTTTAGTTAAGTAAATTCAGTTATCCTAAATACTAGGATATACTAAATATATACTAAGTACCCAGTAGAAATCAAGTGTCTGAAACATAATTATTACAAAAGATAAACCAATTTGAGTTACTCTTACACTATTTTAGGTTTTATTTACTTATTCTTTTAGCTCTATGGAGAGCTGCAACTTACTTTAGAAGGGTAAATCACATTTCTGATTTACAGACTTGACATGTCTAAATTTTGTTATCACATGAACTTTATTTTAAAATCAAGTAGGTTTTAGAGGCAGCTAGTTGGAATAAACAATGTCTTTGACTATAATTTGGAGAATCTTACACAATGATTAAAAAGAAAAAGATTCTATGAACTTCCAAAGCAGGTGTTTAATACTACACTTCCAGGTCCCACATTTTCCTTCATGCTGCTGCTAATAAATTTACATTTAAAGAAAGATATTAATACATTATATTGAAATCTAAAAACTCCTATCATATCTGTAATAAACAATATTCAGGTAAGAAGTGCACATTGAAGAAGGATCAATGATTCACAGCAGGTGAAAGGAGATTTCTCTGTTAATAAGAATTGTCTATGACTTGAAATGACAGAATTTAAGTGTAAGAGAACAGTATTGTTTCAAATTCACCCTGACTACGGTGTTGAACTGCAGAGAATGCTGCATTAAATATGGAACAATGCTCAATTATGAAGTGGGTAATGTGAAAATGCACATGCTCTGATAGAAGGATGGTTAGTATAGTGGTTGAGTATTTGCTGTTAGATTGCAAGAACTGAATCATCCCAGCTCCACTTACTAACTGTATCCTTTGGCCAGTAATGTAGCCCAGTGTTCTCAAAGGCTGAGTGAGAGTGCATCAGAGTCGTTTCAAAGTCCAGTTAAAACACAGATTGCTGCTTCCCATCCTCCAATTTTTTGATGCAGTAGGTCTGGGCTTTGGCTCAAATATTTGCATTTCTTAGGTAACAGTGATGCTGCAATCTGGGAACATAATTCGACAACTAGTCTTTGTATACATCATTATATTCATCTGTAAAATGCTAATAATCAGAGGTTGGTTTAAGGATAAAGTTAAATAATCTATTTAGGGTTCTGATACAATGCTTGTTTCATAACAAGAACTATCATTAATAAAAATGAAGATTGTTGTTTAATTGCTAAGTAGTGTCCAACTCTTTCCTACCCCATGAACTGCAGCAGACCAGGCTTCTCTGTTCTTAACTGACTCCTTGAGTTTGCTCAAACTAATGTCCATTGAGTCAGTGAGGCCATCCAACCTTCTCATCCTCTGTCGCTCCCTTCTCCTCTTGCCCTTAAACTTTGCCAGCATTAGGGTCTTTTCCAATGAGTCAACTTTTCACATTAGGTGACCAAAGTATTGGAGCTTCAGCTTAAAGCATCAGTCCTTCCAGTGAATATTCAGGGTTGATTTCCTTTGGGATAATTGGGTTGATCTCCTTGCAGTCCAAGGGAATCTCAAGAGTATTCTCCAACACAGCAGTTTGAAAGTATCAAGTTTTTGGCACTCAGCCTTCTTTATGGTCCTACTCTCACATCCATACATTACTACTGGAAAAAAACATACCTTTGACTATATGGACTTTGTTGGCAAAGTGATGTCTCTGCTTTTTAATTTACTGTCTAGGTTTGTCATCACTATTCTTCCAAGGAGCAAGCGTCTTTTAATTTAGTGGCTGCAGTCCCCATCTGCAGTGATTTTGGAGCCCAAGAAAATTAAATCTGACACTGTTTCTACATTGTCCCCACTTATTTGCATGAAGTAATAGGACCAGATGCCAAGATCATAGTTTTTTGAATGCTGAATTTTAAGCCAGCTTTTTCACTCTCCTCTTTCACATTCATCAAGAGGCTCTTTATTTCTCTTCACCTTATGAATCAAATGAAGGTACTGAGCTAACATTAGAGAAAAAAATAAAAATTAATGCTTACTTCTGACCTAACATCAGATAAAAATCTAAGTAAATTTCAAACTTCAAAGTAAAATTGAGGAGAAAATAATTGTGATGTCTAGCTAGCAGTTTAAAACCATATAACAAAAAGAAATTTTTAATAAATTAAAAAAATGTAAACTTTTAAAATTTTCTTAAAGTATAACTTAAACCTTTAAAACCAAAAGACAAATTAAAAATATGTATTTTTTGCATTTTTACATTTATATCATTTAAAATAGATAAAGATTGTCTTTAAGAGATTTAAGAACTCTTAGAAAGTCATAAGAAAAATATAAATACCTTATGTTTAAAAATGGGCAAAGGACATGAAAAAGCAATTTTAAAAAGAGAAATTATAAATAGTATCTATATAAAAATGTTCATTTTCCCTGGTAATTGAAAATAAAATTAAAAAAAAATGTTTTCCCATCAATTTGACAATTAAAAATGTGTAATACCCAATATTGGCAAGAAAGTCAGGGAAAAATTATATGTTAATGACTTTTCTTGTGCAAATAGGCTGAAATTTTGTTTCACCCCTAAATTCTTTTGTTAAAACCTGATCCCCAATGTAATGGTGTTTGGAGACAGAACCTTTGGGAGGTAACTAGGTCATTAGGTCAATAGATCCCTCAATTACAGGATCAATGCCCTTTAAAAAGAGACTCCAGAGAGCTTCTTTGCCTTTTTTATCATGTGAGAACACAGAGAGGAAAAAAAAAATGGCCATCTGGGAAGCAGGAAGCTATTCCTCATCACCCACCGACTCTGCCAGCTCCTTGATTTTTAAACTTTCCAACCTCCAGAATTGTAAAAAATACATTCCTGCTGTTTACAAGCCATCTTGTTTATGGTATTCTGTTATAACAGCTCAGACAGACAAAAACAGAGTGACAAACAGCAAACTAATTAAGCAAATTTAGGTAGTACATCAGATGGTTATTAAGGGCAGATAAAAAAATGCCATGACTGTTGGTGGTGGCAGGGGCTGGAGAAGTAGGGAGTTCAGGCAAGGCCTTTCAGAAAGTGATACTTGGATGGATACCTGAGAAGAGATAAGGGAGCAAACCTTTCAGATATTGGAAGAACACTTTAGGTGAAGAAAATATTTTTGCAACATACAATTCTATTAAAAGAAGTATGGGGAGGGAGGTGGGAGAGGGGTTCAGGATTGGGAACAAGTGAACACCCGTGGCAGATTCATGTTGATGTATGGCAAAACCAATACAGTATTGTAAAGTAAAAATAAATAAATAAATAAATAAAATCAGAAAAAACAGAA
The DNA here is from genome assembly GCA_006410875.1 of Neotragus pygmaeus. Lineage (NCBI taxonomy): Eukaryota > Metazoa > Chordata > Mammalia > Artiodactyla > Bovidae > Neotragus > Neotragus pygmaeus. Next base: position 953,724 of record SJYV01015409.1, on the reverse strand, counting down.
GGATATGACAAATAGAAGATGAACTACATGTGTAAGAAAAAAATCCCTAGAGGATATATATGAGGAAGTAAACAATAATCATCTTTGGGAATCCATGAGCTTTTTCTCTTACTTGATTTTATCTCAGTTTTTTGATTAGCTGTTTACCAGGGCTAGCTACATAATTTGTAGGAAAGTGAAAAGTGTTAGTCATTCAGTTGTGTTTGCCTCTTCTGCAACTTTATGGACTACATAGCCTGCTAGGTTCCTCTGTCCACGGAATTCTCCAGGCAAGAATACTGGAGTGGGTTTCCATTTCCTTCTCCAGGGGTTCTTTCTAACCCAGGGATTGAACCTAGATCTCCTACATTGCGAGCAGATTCTTTACCATCTGAGACACTAGGGAAGCCCTAATTTGTGGGACCCATTGCTAACGGAAATATGGATCTTTTGTCCAAAAGTTAGAAAAAAGTTCTATTATCAGTTCAGAAATATAAAGTTTTTTCTCTTCTCCCACATTCTTTTTGCTGATTTGCTATAGTAAACTTGTTTTTGTTTCATCATTTAATGTCATTTTAAACAAAAAATTAAAATTTTAAATTATTACAATGCATTGTTCCATTCATCATTATATTATTCAATGGTAGTAAATGCAAAAATAGGAGTATTTGACTTACATTAGAATCACCCAAATGTCATAATTTCTATTTCATGTTTTGTGCATATACATATTTTTACTACCGCAACAGTAGACTTGCTGCATAGAATCAACCCAACTTTACATTTAACTTCCAGATATTCAGGCATCCTACCAACACCCTTAACCTGCTCTGTCCTGAATAAGGAAAATTTGCCCTATTACTCCTTTTCTTTCTACGTCATACTTTTCATTGCAAATGGTTTGCTAATAGACTAGTACCATGAATATGATAGAGTTTCATGGTCATCTCTGTCTTTTAGACCATTTGCCTTCTTTGTGTGTTCAAAGCAAGTTCCATTTCAAATGGACAGCATGGCTGTCAATGTCCACACTTTCTTAGTCATATGTGTTACAGCCTTGTTAAACCATAGCCTTGACTAAACATTTCTTCCAAGGAGTAAGAGACGCTTACTCTTGGAACAAAAGTTATGACCAACCTAGATAGTATATTCAAAAGCAGAGACATTACTTTGCCAACTAAGGTCCGTCTAGTCAAGGCTATGGTTTTTCCAGTGGTCATGTATGGATGTGAGAGTTGGACTGTGATGAAGGCTGAGCGCCGAAGAATTGATGCTTTTGAACTATGGTGTTGGAGAAGACTCTTGAGAGTCCCTTGGACTGCAAGGAGATCCAACCAGTCCATTCTGAAGGAGATTAACCCTGGGATTTCTTTGGAAGGAATGATGCTAAAGCTGAAGCTCCAGTACTTTGGCCACCTCATGCAAAGAGTTGACTCATTGGAAAAGACTCTGATGCTGGAAGGGATTGGGGGCAGGAGGAGAAGGGGACAACCGAGGATGAGATGGCTGGATGGCATCACTGACTCGATGGACGTGAGTCTGAGTGAACTCTGGGAGTTNATTTTCATTGTAGCAAATGTTTAAGAGGGATTGCTACTGCTGCTGCTGCTAAGTCTCTTCAGTCGTGTCCGACTCTGTGCGACCCCATAGACGGCAGCCCACCAGGCTCCCCCATCCCTGGGATTCTCCAGGCAAGAACACTGGAGTGGGTTGCCATGTCCTTCTCCAATGCATGAAAGTGAAGAGTGAAAGTGAAGTCGCTCAGTCGTGTCCGACTCTTCGCGACCCCATGGACCGCAGCCTGTCAGGCTCCTCCACCCATGGGATTTCCAGGCAAGGGGACTGGAGTGGGTCGCCATTGCCTTCTCGGTTAAGAGGAATTGGGCATAGCTATACTCTGCCACATACATTTTGTACTACTTTTGAGTTCTGTTTGCCCTAAGCTGCCTGCTGTCCTTTTCTTTGCAATGACAAGGAGAATTACAGCCAGAAACTGTTAACTATTTTATTAAATCATGCAGAATTATAGACCCTCATAATTTTATAAATATATATGGCAAGAAAGAGAAAGTTTGTGAATTAAAAAAAAAAATCAGCAAATGAAGACATTCATTTAATGGGAAAGAAGTATACATAGAAATGAAAAATGGATAATGAAAACAGATTAGCAAAAAAGGAAGTGAAAACAAAGAAAAAAATTGTTTCCATATTTACATAGTGTATTTGAATTAGAAAATCTTAAAAACAACACTCTCCTTGTAAGTAGAATTAAGTTGGGGAATCTTTCATTTTCTAAACAAATCTGTCCTTGAGACTTTTCATGCTGCAGTGATCTTTTTGTCATTCTAGAAATATTGTGTATTCTCCAAAAGCAGCAAGGTTAGTTAGACATTAAAATGTGTGTACATTTAAGTGTTGATTGATTAAAATTTGTCTTCTCAAAATGAAAGAACACTATAAATAACGAGCAGCTAATTTTTTTTTTTTTTTTTTCAAAAAGAGCCAAACCAGAATACTTTTTGTTCTGAGAGCTCTATATTCTCAGTTGTATCTACTCACCACTGCCACTGTGGTGTGAAAGCACAGAGACAAGTGGGTGTCACTGTTTTCCAATAACATTTTATTTATAAAAATATACTAGAGTGTGTGTCAACGTTATGATTTTTCCAGTGGTCATGTATGGATGTGAGAGTTAGATTATAAAGAAACCTGAGTGCTGAAGAATTGATGTTTTTGAACTGTGAAGAGATCCAGCCAGTCCATTCTAAAGGAGATCAGTCCTGGGTGTTCATTGGAAGGACTGATGTTGAAACTAAAACTCCAATACTTTGGCCACCTGATGAGAAGAGCTGACTCATTTGAAAAGACCCTGATGATGGGAAAGATTGAGGGCAGGAGGAGAAGGGGATGACAGAGGATGAGATAGTTGGATGGCATCAGCGACTCGATAGATATGGGTTTCATGGTCTTTGGGGGTTGGTGATGGACATGGAGGCCTGGCGTGCTATGGTTCATGGGGTCACAAAGAGACAGACACAACTTAGAGACTGAACTGAACTGAACTGAAATAGAGTGTATATTTATCTTGTGAAGCCATAGTTTTCCAACTCCTGCTATATAGATACAGTCTCACAAATGAACTTTCCATGGGTTAAATTGTTTTTCATTCAGTGAGTATAGGCAATGGAGGAGATACTTGTGTAAGTTGTAGAATCATGCTAATGGTTCTAGAGCAGATGAATTAATTCTGAATTCTAAAGATCAATGTACTTGTTTTCATGGCAAAGTTTCGTGAGAAATGCCTTATAACAAAAAATGTAAATTTAGGCTTATGTGCTAGATCTAAAGCACATGTAACTTATATTGCGTGTATATGTTAAGAAGGCATTTGCAATGCAGATAGCACTTGTTTTTATGGTAAGTGTCCTGTAGACATATGGTCAATGATAATGGAATGAAATACCCTTAATTTTCAATATCCTAATAATTGTTTTATTAAATGAATATTTAAATGATTTAGCCTATTCTTAATTCCTAATTGCCTTTGAGTAGTCTAGATCAATGGTGTGAGGTAAGGACTCTCAGATAGAAAATTCTTGATGGATCTATTATTCCTATAGCTAGGAATATTTCATAACATTGAATATTAAAATGAAATATTTCATAATATTGAAAACATACAAAATACATTAATGTTTTATGATTTCTTGTTTTCAAATGTAAAAACATTATTCATCTAGGCTAGTGATCCCATTTGAATAAGTGCCACTGGATCACTAACAAAAATGGCTCAAATTTTAAGTTGTCATTTTGTATCCCAAATCTAAAGAAACAAAAAGGGGTTACATAATATAGAAGAACAGATAAATTGATTAAAAAGAACTATGTTTTCCAAATAATGCAGATATTGAAAGAAAAAAAAATTATTAGAAAAGGGAGCCCAATTTATACAAACTTGGATCACCAGCAGTGATATTGCCAAATAACTCTAGGCACAAAATGGGATACTCTTCAGGAGGCTATCTGAATTCTACATTATCTGAAATAACAGAATGTCATGGAGACTCCTGGCTGTTCTTTTACTTAGATTAAAAAATGATTGTCCCCAACAATCATAAATCAACAGCATTTTTTTCATTTTACCATACCTAGTAGACTTTGAGTTAAAAGTTCTATTCATACAAGTACCTACACAGAAGGTAAAATTTGAATAAACCTCACATTAAATGATGAACTAAATATATTCTAGTATTTGTCAGGCCCCAGTTGGCTAGCTAATACTCAAATCAAAATCAGAATGCTCATGAAAACCAAATGCAATCTAAAGAGCAACATCTTAATCCTATGAAATTGTCTCTGATTTTTTAATTGTAAAATTATGTTATTTTATTAGAATAATAAATAATTCATAAGGCATATATATGATAAAAATAAAATCTGTATCTCTATCATTACAAAAAGCCACACTAAGTTAGAGCTTAATTTTCTTGCCGAAACTTTTCTCTACTGTTTTGTTGATCTGATCATTTATGGCCCTCAATCTGCATATGAATTTGACAGCCTTTTTGAATGCTTTATGAGTTACTCAACAGCCTTTAAGTTGGATTTCTATGTTATATATAACTCCTCTGCAAAGTTGTTTGTTATGGGTCTAAAATTCATTTTCATACTAATGTCCTTGCATTATCTTTCCAGTGTCTAAGCATAATGTTCTCTGCCACCATTAAGTTTAATGAGAGCTGCTTGGCACAGTGATGAAAAATATTTCTTCTCTATAGAAAATTTGTTAGCCAGAGAAAAGTTGTGATTGTGATTTTTTTTCCGGGATAGTGAACTTAATACAGTAAAATATCACTCCTCTGATCGATATTTTTTAAAGAGTAGTAAAGATGAAATAATCAGGATGCCTTCAATAAATAAAAATATAAATAGCATATTCAAAATAATTTTTCAAGAGGTTCAAAGCCATTTAATGATAGGTAAGAAACAAGAATAGATTCATTTAGTTTTCTTTAATCAAAAATTGTATGTCTCCTTTCAGGTTCACATAGCTAGATTCCTGTGAACATAATTGTCACCAGATGGCTCAGTGGTAAAGAATCCACCTGCCAATACAGGAGACTTGGGTTCAATCCCTAGGTCAGAAAGATCCCTTAGAGAAGGAAATAGCAACCCTCTCCAGTATTCTTGCTTGAGAAATCTTATGGACAGATGAGGCTGGTGGGCTACAGTCTTTGGCATTGCAAAAGAGCTGGACACAATGTGGCAACCAAACAATAAGAACAACATTGCCACCTGCACTAAAATCATAAAGGAAATGCTAGTTTTCTTGCTACAAGCAGAAAATAAGGGAAAAGGCACATAACTTATTTTTTGCTAAGCTTTTTTCAAATGCATACATGAAAAAGGCCACATCAAATTTGTTAAATATGAGCAATGAACAAACATTAGCTTCAGTGAGGTGCCTTATTCATTTCTGGTTGGAGAAAAGTATTAAAAGAAATGATTTAAATTAATAAAAGCAATAACAATAACTACATACTGGAGTTGAATTACACCTGGATGAGGGCATGGCAACCAACTCCAGTATTCTTGCCTGTAGAATACCCATGGACAGAGGAACCTGGCGGGCTATAGTCCCTGGGTCACAAAGAGTGGGACACGACTGAGCAACTAAACACAAGCACATTCTAAGGCAAGATCCAAATCAATCAGGTGAAAAAAATAGCAATAAAAACCTTGCTACCACACAACAGAAAAAATACTCTCATAAATTTAGGACCTTATGGATATTTTAAAATGTTCAGCTTCTCCTAAACAAAATTAATAGCATAAAATGAAATATTTTAAATTACCTATGAATAATGTTATAATTATGAAAATCTTTGACCAGTTCATGAATTTTAAGTATGGGAGAAATTGGACATTTATTTAAAAAGAGGCAGAGTTATAAATAAACTGCACTAAAGCAGTGCAGGAAATGGATTTTTGAAGGATTTCAACAATTTTTACTTCATAACAATTAAGTATAAAACTAAATTCAGGACTATAACTGTTAAAATATCTAATAGCTTTTGAAGGATTGAATAAAAATTATAGGTGATAGTATTGGATCATCTGGATGCTTTATCGGATGTTTGCTGTGTACCAGGTACATTTCTAGTCATTTGATTGTCTTGTGTAACCTACATAACATTCCTATGGGGTAGGTGCTCTCACTGTCTTTATTTTACACAAATAGGTGTGGCACTAGAGGTAAAAACCTGCCTGCCAGTGCAGGAGACATAAGAGACATGGGTTTGATCCCTGGGTCAGGAACATTCCCCTGGGGAAGGAAATGGCAGCCCTCTCCAGTATTCTTGCCTGGAGAATTCCATGAACAGAGGAGCTTGGCAGGTTACAATCTACAGGCTCACAAAGAGTCGGACATGACTGAAGCGACTTAGCACAGCACAGCACAAAAATCAAATAACACATTTTAAATAACCAGTCAATATCCCAAAGTAAGAGCGAGGTAAGTGGTATAAAACCAGTATTTGAAAGTGGAAATTTCAAAAACTGCCAGAGAAGCTTTTGAAGAAATTTGAACTCTTATAAACAATAGACACTGTATTTAAGTAGTACATATTAGTTACCTCATGTCTCTTGCAATACTTTATGAGTCAGGAATCTGGACTGCAAAACGATGCTTCTTCAAAAGATTTAACCAAAATGAGCACAATGAAGGGATTACTTACAGAGGTTTGGGCAAAATTGAAGGAACCAGTGAAAGCTGGAAAAGCAGAGGGGACGAATGTAATGGATGCTGTGGTGTTTGGCCAAAACTGTCCTCCATGATAATCCATTCCTTCCCCTTTCCATGGAAACTGCGAGGCTGAAGACTCACAAAGATAATTCTCTGCAGAAGAAATCTACCTAATCTGAGGTTATTCTCCTGCTCTGAGCAGCCCGCAATCACTGGCAGGTCCTCAGGGAATGCAAAGGCCCGGCCTGCTGACTGCCAGTCAAACTTCTCTTAAAGGACATCTCAGCTGTAAAGCAAAGCCATGGTTGCCTCAGTATCAAAGAATAACTTGTTCTCTGTCTATTCCTATGTTCTTTCATCTCCTGAGTGCACATCCCAATAAAGTTCCTCCGTAGGAATATTCTCTCAGTATCCATTTCCCAGGGAACTGATCTAAAGATAACCAATGAGTTGCTACCATCACTGAACCTGTCTGGGCAAGAGGTTGAGGTAGAGGTGATAATGTGCTCTAGAAGGATGAGAGACACTCAAGAAGAATCTATGCAGTGGGAATGGTGCCTCACAGAGTGCATCATAGCTAGCACCTTGACGAGAAGACAAGAGGAAAATAAATATCCAGAATGTCCTTTATCTTTCTATTCTCACACTTCTTGCCTGTGCCTTTTATTGGCTGATCCCAACTGAAAGAGGAGCTCAGGGAGCATGGGCAATAAGCTTTATGAACTGTTTATGAAGTGTTTAGCCTTCTGGAGCACAAAGCAGGAAACAGAGGATAAGACATCAGATCTCAAGGGGAACTTCAAACTGAGGATAATCAAAACAACTTAGAAAACAAGTGACTTTGACATCAGTCTCATATTATTTGAGAATGAGACTCACCAAAGTTTACAAATTAGTTAGTCTTGGTAGAACTGGATGCCTGCAGGAATAAAGTTATCTTAAATTAAGAAAAAAATGAAATAGAAACTTTTGAGTAATAGATAGGCAATAGTCTAGCTTTTGTCACTTTCCTCAGAAAAGCATCCTGGTTTGAAAAAATAACCTGACACTGAATCCAAATCTTTTATTATTACCCAACAAGTCAAAAGATGGACAGAAGTCCAAGATGTAAAAAAATGAAAAATGGATCGGGGGCCACCCTGAATAGATCTTCTTACCTCCTTCCAGAATTAACTTTTTAAACAATAATAAAACTTTAAAAATAATTTCCAAGTATTGTAATATTTTTTGTTTCATTTGGGAGAATTAGGGGAATGAAAGATAAACAAGAGGAAAAGTTTTGAATCTATGAAATGATGCAGACAGACATAGCAAACACATTGTCTTAAGAAAAGACTTTGGGGACTTCTTTGGCAGTCTAATAGTTAAGACTCTGAGCTCCCAGCACAGTGGGTGTGGGTTTGATCCCTGGTTGGGGAAGTAAGATCAAGCATGCTGCACAGCACAGTTTAAAAATATATTTTCCTTTCCTGATAACATCCAATTTTACTTTTCATTAAATAATTTAAAGATAAACTCTTAAAGAATATTAGTACTCAGTGAATTTATTCAATTTAATCATTTTCACCTTTCTTTAACTTCAACTCTATATCCATTCTGAGATCATATCTTCTGTATACACACTCTCTTTGAATAAATGTGTTCTCTTTCACACAACCCAAAGGTATCCTATAGATGATGATGTGAGATACCTGTCTTGGATCTTTTGTCAGGAATAAAGAGGTGGCAGAGGATAAGATGGTTAGATAGAATCACCGACTCAGTGGACATGAATCTGAGCAGACTCAGGGAGATAGTGAAAGACAGGGAAGTGTGGTATGCTTCAGTCTATGGGAGTCACAAAGAGTCAGACAGGACTGAGAGATTGAACATCAATAGATCAGAAGAAGCTCCAAAACAGATTTGGGCAGAAGTTCATACTGCATGCAAGTCCTTCCTTTATCCTCTCTCTATTTACTAGTAAACATCTGAATTTTCTCAAGGATGTGTGCAAGCCATAGTTAACTCTGAAACATTCCAATCACATGTACGTTCTATTTCAATCGTGTCTTGCACATTAGTCATGGTTGAAATCTATTTTTTTTCTTAATCTGATGAATTGGCTGCCTATGATACAATATTACCACTGAGAAGGCTAGAAGGGATGAAACTTTCAGTGGAAGGTGATTACCAACAGAGGGGAACATAAGTAGGTAGGCGACTGCCTTATGAACAACTTAAGTAATAAAGACAACTCAGGATCCTGAAATCCTACTCTTCTACTGAGTAATCCTGTTGGCCTAAGGTCACACTAAGGCAAGGCATGGCATCAAAAGCAAAGTTTGCTCTCCTTGGTCAGATTAAGAGAATATTAAAAGGACAAATCAGTTTTCCCATGTACAGAGGGCAGGTGACACTCTTGCTGAAATGATTTGCTATAATTTGGGCTTGTTTGAGTTGGAAATGATCTGAGAAACCATAGATTACTTCATGTATATTATACAAGGAAATAAAAACTGATGCCTAGGGATAAAGTCAAACAGTAAATCGTATGAAAGTGAAAGTCGTTCAGTCATATCCAACTCTTTGTGACCCCATGGACTATACAGTCCATGGAATTCTCCTAGTCAGAACACTGGAACGGATAGCCTTTCCCTTCTTCAGAGGATCTTCCTAACCCAGGGATTGAACCCAGGTCTCCTGCATTGCAGGCAGATTCTTTACCAGCTGAGCCNCTCTTTGTGACCCCATGGACTATACAGTCCATGGAATTCTCCTAGTCAGAACACTGGAACGGATAGCCTTTCCCTTCTTCAGAGGATCTTCCTAACCCAGGGATTGAACCCAGGTCTCCTGCATTGCAGGCAGATTCTTTACCAGCTGAGCCACAAGGGAAGTATACTGGAGTCGGTAGCCTATAACTGAGTCAAAACTCTGGCTTCCCAAAGTGCTTCCTGTCTTAGAAACTTCAGTCTGCAGTGAGCCCAATTATTGTACCAAAAGGTAACATCTCTTATACCAGAAGGTGAACATTCTGGACTCATGTCTTTATTTATAAAAAACTGACAGGATGACACTCTCATATTCACTTCATGTCTCTTATGATGACACAGTTAAACAAAGAATATTGAACAGGTTTATAGATGATGAATTGTACGCAATTAGGAACTGTTATTAATAGTATTTAATTCTCTTCTTTTCCTGTGTCATGCATAGCGGGATGGGGTATCGATTTCTCTACTTTTACTCATTGATCAGAAGGAAAAATGATAGGCTGGCTCCACTTCTTGTAAAAGTAAAAGGACTCATTTGTGGTTTGAAATCTCCTCTAGAAGAATATAGGGGAATTCCCTGGGGGCTCAGATGGTAAAGAAACTGCTCACAATGCAGGAGATCTGGGTTCGATCCCTGAGTAGGGAAGAGCCCCTGGAAAGCCAACCGATCCTGTATTCTTGCTTGGAGAATCCCATGGACAGACGAGCCTGCTGCTGCTGTTGCTAAGTCGCTTCAAGTGTCCGACTCTGTGCAACCCCATAGACGGCAGCCCACCAGGCTCCCTCGTCCCTGGGATTCTCCAGGCNGGGAAGAGCCCCTGGAAAGCCAACCGATCCTGTATTCTTGCTTGGAGAATCCCATGGACAGACGAGCCTGCTGCTGCTGTTGCTAAGTCGCTTCAAGTGTCCGACTCTGTGCAACCCCATAGACGGCAGCCCACCAGGCTCCCTCGTCCCTGGGATTCTCCAGGCAGGAACACTGGAGTTGCCATTTCCTTCTCCAGTGCATGAAAGTGAAAAATGAAAGTGAAAAGTAAATGTGAAGTCGCTCAGTCATGTCCGACTCTTCGCGACCCCATGGACTGCAGCAGAAAATCCATGGGATTTTCCAGGCAAGAGTAATGGAGTGGGGTGTCTACAATTCATGGGGTCACAAATAATTGGACACCACTGAATGACTAACACTCAGTTTTCACTTAACATAGGATACAAACATAGGATACAAAGAGCCACAATTCCTGCTTCTTGCAGATTGTACTGTACAATATGTACTCTATATATTTAATGGCTATGACTTAATGTCTTCACTAAACCAAATCATACCTCTAAGCAAACATTTGTTCATCATTCAGCTAATAAATAAAAGTGCAAGACAGCACACAGTGGCTAAGTTTAGAGTCCAAATTAACTGAAAACACTTTTCCTGAAAAATATTATTTATATTCACAGGAATACAGTAGCAGAGATGAATTAGAGGAAGGAAGGAAAAAAGAAGGAAGGAGTGGGTAGAGAGAAGAAGGGGGATCTCTTCCCTGAGACACATCAGCCTTTCTAGTTTAGGCCTATATTTCCCTGACTCCAGACTTGCATAGCTCTTTTAGACTATTTAATATGGCATTGCACAAATAAGAAGTAAAGTCATTGCTATCATCCCCAAACAGCTCCATATCTGAGCTCCATGTCTGTAAACTAAATATACTTTCCCCCTCTCATCCCCTCCCCTCTCCTCTTCATTTCTCCCCTGCTCTCCCTCATCTGTCCTTCAACTACCAAGTCCCTGATTCACCGGTACCTTGAGGACATATTCTTTCTTGGTCAGGTCAGTCAAAAACATGTGCAGATGTTCAAAACGTGATATATTTTATGAGTTTGACATTTTTACTACATTTTTCCTCAGAAGTTAATTCAGTTTTACTGTTGAAGAAAACTGTCATTTTGCTGTACAAAAAACAAAACAAAACAAAAAAAAAACTTTGCTGTGAAAATGGCAACATTTTTCCCTAGGGCAAAGTGGTGGCTTGCAAATCCTCTCCAAAAGAAAACGGAGACGTGACATGAAGTCATCATTTTCACATGAGCTGCCTATTTGCCCTTCTGTTTTTTTTTTTTTTTTTTTTACAGAAGTGANATCTCGAGCTTTCATTTGACTGAGAGATGCAACATGCTGATGGGCCAGTGCAGTCACATGGTCAAACCAGGAAAGGAGAGAGCAAGGTCAGTCCCAGTGAATCACAGGGATGAAAACGAGAGGGGGTTTGGGACTTCCCTGGTGGTCCGTCTAGTCAAAGCTACATTTTTTCCAGTAGTCATGTATGGATGTGAGAACTGGATTATATAAAGAAAGCTGAGCACCGAAGAACTGATGCTTTTGAATTGTGGTGTTGGAGAAGACTGTGGTGTTGACAGTCCCTTGGACTGCAAGGAGATCAAACCAGTCCATCCTAAAGGAAATCAGTCCTGAATATTCATTGGAAGGATTGATGCTGAAGCTGAAACTCCAATACTTTGGCCACCTGATGCAAAGAACTGATTCATTGGAAAAGACCCTGATGCTGGGAAAGACTGAAGGCAGGAGAAGAAGAGGACAACAGAGGATGGGATGGTTGGATGCTGTGAAGATGCGGTAGGGGCATCACACCCCAGTAAGTAGGGGAGGAGGTCACGTGAGAGAGTGGTGGGGGCGGTTCTCAAACCGGTAACAGTGAGCAATCTTCCTGCCTGAGCAGGGTCTATGCAAAGGAGTGTTAAGATGGCAGGTGGGAATGCAAGACAGATTCAGATCTGGAGAGAGTGGGTGTAGAAAACCCACTCGGGATGCTAGAAATCCTGGGGTCAGATGAGGGTGGAACAAATGGAAAGGTGAGCTTCGCAGTAGAAAGGAAGTGGCAGGATTTGGTGCCTGATGACAGATTTCAAAGACTTTGAGCTGAGGCCAGTTCATCACTGGTACATTCCAGAAGGCATGCTGGCTTTGAAGAAGCAAGGCACGCGGTGTGTCACCGGCTGAGCATGAGGTGACGGGAGCCTTTCCCACGTGTGAGCCTGGTGGACAAAAGCAAAGGAAAAAAACACTCAGGGGAAAGACAGGTCCAGGCAGGACACACCTTGTAGCCGTATCAGATAAAGCCATGAAGGTGGCTCCCACTCAGAAAGGTGGAAGCCAGAAGCCTGGAGGTGGGGCCGAGAGTCAGGAGTGCAGAAACCCCGCAGTCCAGAGAGGCTGGAGCTGAGCCCAGAGGGTGGGTCAGCTTTGCTAAATGGAGGGGAAAGGGCACTCCAGGCCAGGAGACAGTGGGGACAAGCGCACAAACAAGACTTCAGTGACAAGCTCCTTGCCCTTGTTGTCTCAGGATTGAAAAATCACCTTTAACACATTTATGATAGACATCTGATTAGTCAATTGGCTGCAACTCTATGGAACTGCCCCTTAACTTCAATTATACTTTGTTTTTCACACTCAGTTATTTTCATAAATAAACAATTTCCCAATAAAATACAAGGTACGTGGAGAAAAGTGAGGGTTTCAGATTTCACCAAAACACTGTGCTCCAAACACAGCAGCGGTCACTTCTGGTCCATCGAGATGATCTGGTCTTTGGCACTGGCACATTAAAAAATTTTCAATTTGACGAATGCCGCTATTAGAGTCACCCATTTTCAAGGTCATAATTGCTGCACATAAAAAGAACAGAATCACAGACTGTCCCCAAACAGCAGGAGCTCCTGTGGCCTGCCTCTTCCAGGATCCAAGAGCTACACTGTTCTGCTGCTTCTATTTAGAGCATCATGAATGCTAAACAGAAATGTGAAGAATTAGTCCACANGGTGTGGGGCAGGGGGGGGAGTCAGGGGCCAGTTGGCGCCTGATGGACAGGCACAAGGGAGCTGCGGGGAAGGAATGGGAACACTACCCCCCTCCCTCAGGGCAAACATGGTGTAGGGACAGAAGACTGTCACATCAGAGAGCCTTCTGAGGAGCAGATGTGTCCTTGGAGGCTTCAGGCCCTCAGAGCAGCATGTCTGTTTATAGCTGCCGCGCATCAGGACTGGAGAGCCTCCTGCACCCAGCTCACTGAGGCCTGGCTGGCTACGCCTGTAAGACACTACCTGCGACTGCGCAGTGGGGAGTCGGAGGCTTCAGAAAGGCCTGACTGGCTGGCCCAGGCCTCCGAGGGAGCTTCAGGGTGTCATGAGGCCCGTGGGGCCATTACCCACCACCGAGAAGCCTGTAAAGGAGCCTGAAATATCACTCAAGGCTCACTTCTCTGACATCAGTTCTTTTCTTCCCAGGCCCCAGCTTGAGAGATGCCATTCAGCTTCAGCTCAGTTCAGTCGCTCTGTCGTGTCCGACTCTTTGTGACCCCATGGACTGCAGCACACCAGGCATCCCTGCCCATCACCAACTCCTGGTGCTTGCTCAAACTCATGTCCATCGAGTCAGTGAGCCTCAGTTTCTATAAGGAACTGACCACCTTCCTTAATAATAAGACCTACAGCCTCCAAGGTTGGCAGCAAATGGATACTTGCAGGGTGGGCAGCTCTCCACAGTCCACTGATCCCTAGTGCCAGCCAGGTGAACACGCGCCCCCTTTAATGCTCTGCTGAGAGGTGGGCACTGCCCTGGAACCCACAGCCTGGACTTGGGGGACAGCAGAAAAGCAAATATGACTCTGCAGGGAGAATGAATAGACACACAGCAGCCCAGTCTCTGAGTTCAGGGGCCCTGTTCTGCTTGAACAAGTTCCAGAGGAAAAGAACACCCCAGGTGGTGATCCTGAGCTGGCTCCCAGGGGGACCAAGCTCCCATCATGTGCCTCTCTTTTCAAGTCTAGATATGGTGACTTCACGTGGATAGATTGAAATCAGCCATAGTGGAATTATTTATGCCATGAAAACTGGCCAGCACTACACAGCAGGGCTTTATTTTTTCTCCCCAAAGAGCTGGTGGTTAAACATTTATTAGCATTTATTAACTGGTTTTTTAACATGCCCACCCCATGACCCAGAAATTCCACCTCTTGGTGAAAAGTAAGAGAAAAGAGTCCATCCATCCAAAGACAAGGGCAAAAATATTTTAGCTGCCACATTCGTAATAAAGTCACATTCATAAATAAACAGAAATGAGCCACTGTCCACTGGGAGGAGAATGGGTAAACTGAGTCACACTTGTACAATGGATACCCCTCAGAGAGAAAGAGACATGAGCATTTAATACATGACACAAAACAGCATGGATGAATCTCACAGATACCATGTTAAATGGAAGAAGTCAGAAGCAAAAGACTACGTCATATGAGTCCGTTTATATGAAGTTCTAGAATGGGCAAAACTGGTATAGAATAAAAGAGGTCAGAATACCGATTACCTCAGTGGGGGAGGAGTTAGAACTGAGTGCGAAGGGGCATGGGGCCTCTTCTGTATCTTGGTGTAGATGACCTTACACAAGGGTACATACACGGAAAATCAAGCTGCTGTTGTTCATTTCCTACGTCATGTTCGAATCTTTGTGATCCCAAAAGCTGTAACACTCCAGACTTCCCTTTCCTTAGCCATCTCAGAATTTGCTCAAACTCATGTCCATTGAGTCGGTGATGCCATCCAGCCATTTCATCCTCTGTCACCCCCTTCTCCTCCTGCCCTCCATCTTTCCCAGCATCAGGGTCTTTTCCAATGTGTTGGCTCTTTGCATCAGGTGGCCAAAGAATTGAAGCTTCAGCATCAGTGTTTCTAGTAAATATTCAGGGTTGATTTTCTTTAGGATTGACTGGTTTGATCTCTTTGCTGTCCAAGCTGTGTGCACTTTGCACATTACATGCCTTGCAGATAAAAAGTAAAGAGAGCAAGTGCGTGTCTGTGGGGGTGTGTCCTCCTCCTTGCTAGCTCCTGGGTCATCTCAGACCCCAACTTCCAGGAACTCAGACCTTCCTAAAAGTTCAGATTCAAGAAAGATCACCTCCTCAGTTCTGGTTTTCTGGAACACACTGCCCAGGCTTACCCAACAAGGATGTCTCAAACTCAGGATCTAAGTCTATTTCTCCCAACCAGGAGCTGAGATGCTCTGGGTTAGGCAGGCCTGGAGTGTACAGTGGAGGTCTTGACCTGCCTGGGNATGGCTGGATGGCATCACTGACTCGATGGACATGAGTCTGAGTGAACTCCTGGAGTTGGTGTTGGACAGGGCGGCCTAGCGTGCTGCGATTCCTGGGGTCACAAAGAGTCGGACATGACTGAGTGAGTGAACTGAATTGAGCTGGGCAAGCACCTGGTTGTTGCCCTGTCGGGTCCAGCTCAGAAAACGACAGCTTCCACCAAAAGGGCTGTATGCATTTTGTTCTCTCTGCCCCAAGTCTTCACCTCATCTTTGCAGAACTGTTTTTTTCTTGCTCTTTGGGTCATGCCTAAATACCTATCTCTCAGAGGAGACTTCTCTAGCTTCTTATTTTAAAGAGGTCCCTCATTCCCCCAGTCATTTTCTGAAATAGCACTGCCCAACAGGACTTCCTGTGTTAGAAAGTTCAGAAGTGTCCTATAACAAATGTTGATCAATACAGTAGCCAAGATCCAAGCCATATGTGGCTATTGAGCCAAAGAACTGTATTTTTCATTTTATTTAATTTCAATTATGTTAATATGAACAGTCCCATGTACAGTTCTATAATATCACCATATTTTCCTTTTCTCAGTGCACTAATAACTAGACAACTTGGTGATTTTTTTACCCTCCCACTTTACTGACTAGTTATTCCTCCACTCCCATAAAAATACATAAATACAGTATATGGCAACTATTTAAAACCAAAAATGACATATTTTATATTGATTACTCATTGAAATGATAACATATTGGATATATTGGGTTAAATAAAATATATTATTAAATTTAATTTATCTACTTATTATTATGTCATTTAATGTGGCTACCAGAAACTTTAAAATAATATGTGTAGTTTTTATTTTCTTTTAAACAATGTTAATCTAGTCCTTTCTGATATTTCCTTTCAATTAATCTTAATTCCTGAATCAGACAAGTTAAAATAAACCTGTATATTTATTTTCTGTTTATATCAGTTGCAGTTATTTTTATAATTATAAACATGTATATTATTTGGGAAGATTATTTTAATTTCAAACTACTTTCCCTGTGAACTTAACATGTTATGAATTAGTAGTATTATGTCTACTAAAGTCTTCTTCATAAAGTCCATTTTGTTAGACATTAATATAGATTTTGTGGTAGATTGGACTATCACTTAAATTCTTCCTCTTTCCCTCGTAATTGGATCACGTATCCACACCATCATCTATGCACTGTACTCCCAATGTGGTAACAGTACACTCCTTAGTCTATGGGATATGATTTGGCCAATGAGATCTTAGCAAACATAATGCAAGCTGAAGTTTGAAAAAGATTTGCATAATTGAACTTGAAAGGATGAGTACAGAAGAGAGATGAGAGAATTTTAGAGTGAAGCCAAGTTGTAATAGCTATGTCAAGTGGAGATCTGTCAACTCCCAGTTGTGAAGGGAATCCAAGAGAGATAACAAGAGCTGATCAGCTGATCCTTCAGCTTACAGGTAGATTCTTAAGTTAAATTTAAAAATTATTATTGATTGCTGACAAGTTTGGTATTTTTTTTAACTTTCCTGGTTTTGTGTCCTTGATTCATTGACATACAGATTTCCTTTGGATAATATTGCCTGATATGTGTTTAAAATTGTTAAAAAAAAAATTGGCATGTTCTTATGTTTTAGGGTTTTTTCTCACAATTAGCTGTAATTTAAAACTCTGGCCTAAAATATATTTTACTTTATTAGCAAATCCATATTCATTGATCATTCTTACTGGCAATTATTCTGTTTTTGGGGGACTTTCAAGTGGTAAAGAATCTGCCTGCCCATGCAGGAGAGGCAAGAGACATGGGTTCAATCCCTGGGTCAAGAAGATGCTTTGAAGTAGGAAATGGAAATCCATTCCATTATTGTTACTTGAAAATTCCATGGACAGAGGAGCTTGAAGGGCTACAGCCCATGGGGTCACAAAGAGTTGGACGCAACTGAACATGCATTCAGGGCTCAGGGATCCATTTCTTTGCTAATAATGATAAAGCCCCGTTGATCCATTTTCATTTGTTGAATGGATCAAGTTTATTTCCGCTAGAAATTTTACACTTCCTTTGCCTTCTGCATGCCATACTTTTCCTCCTATTGATTTTTAAATTTTCTATCAGGTCACGGTTAGTCTAAATATTATTTCCTATAAGAGTGTTACCCTAGTTATCAAACCAAAAAATGTTGTCCACTTTAATTTTTCTATAGTAGCATTTCATGATTTCTTAGTTTATAAAAAGACATGTATTTTTCTTTCTCCCTGCCTAATNCTATCAGGTCACGGTTAGTCTAAATATTATTTCCTATAAGAGTGTTACCCTAGTTATCAAACCAAAAAATGTTGTCCACTTTAATTTTTCTATAGTAGCATTTCATGATTTCTTAGTTTATAAAAAGACATGTATTTTTCTTTCTCCCTGCCTAATTAGACTTTAAGTTCCCTGAGAACACTCCCATCAGGTCTCTATGTTATGATTGAAGGAGCATATAAGTCCATTATATAAAGTTGAAGGAATTGTTTTCAGTTGCTGTTACACCTAGATCTCTTAAAACATAAACAACTGTTGATATTTTCAAATATTACATACTATGACTTCAATAGTTTTTCACTGAAAAACTTATTCTTATTTTTTCCAAGTTTCTTAGATAGGTGCTAGACATATATAGGGAGCTTCTTGATAGCTCAGTTGGTAAAGAATCCACCTTCAATGCAGGAGATCCAGATTTGATTCTTGGATTGGGAAGATTTGCTGGAGAAGGGATTGGCTACCCACTCTCTAGTATTCTTGGGCTTCCCTTGTGGCTCAGCTGGTAAAGATCCACCTGCAATGTGGAGACCTGGGTTAGATCCCTGGGTTGAGAAGATCCCCTGGAAAAGGGAAAGGCTACCCACTCCAGGATTCTAGCCTGAAGAATTCCTTAGACTTTCACTTTAAGTAATGAACGAAGTAAAAAGTGTCTAAATTAAAAGAAAAAAGTGTGTAAAATCTGCTTATAAGTGGATAGATTAGATCTATGTCTGAAAGTGAAAATGAAAGTCATTCAATCGTGTCCAACTCTTTGTGACCCCATAGACTATACAGTCCATGGAATTCTCCAGGCCAGAATACTGGAGTGGGTAACCTTTCCCTTCTCCAGGTGATCTTCCCAATCCAGGGATCAAATCCAGGTCTCCCTCATTGCAGGTGGATTCTTTACCAGCTGAGCCACAAGGGAAGCCTTTCATTACTTAATGGTACCACAAACCAAGCAAATAAGCACATAAATTAAAAGTGAAAAAGCTAAATTTTTGGCTTATGTACTTGGGTGAGTAGCACTTTTTTAACATTGCTGTTGTTTGGTGGCTAAATCATGTCCCACTTGTTGCGACACCATGGACTGCAGCACACAAGGCTTTCTTGTCCTTCACTATCTCCCAGAGATTGCTCCAACTAATGTCCACTGCGTCGGTGATGCCATCCAACCATCTCATCCTCTGCTGCCCCCTTCGCCTCCTGCCCTCAATCTTTCCCAGCATCAAGGTTGTTTCCAATGAGTCAGCTCTTTGCATTGAGTGGCTACAGTATTTTTTGGACTTGTAATGTAGTATAGTATAGGAAACTTATTGGTGTGGGATTAACTGTTTTTGAACAACTGAATTTAATTATATGTGTAGTATCAAGTGGATAAATGGATTAAATCCCTGAATTCAAGAGAATGATTAGTGATATATACTAGAAAATCATCAAAATTTTGTATCATAGGTACTGAAGTGATAAGAATAATGGGGATTGAATGAAGAGGAATGGAACCTGGGAACACTAAAAAATGGTAAATAAAGAGGAGCATGGTAGATGAATGGTAGATAAAGAGGAGCTAGAGAAATACGGTGGTTCAGTGATAAAGAATCCACCTGCCAATGCAGGGATGTAGGTTCAATCCCCAGGTTAGGAAGATGCCCCTGAAGAAGTGCATGGGAATCCACTCCATGTTCTTGCCTGGAGAATACCATGGGAAGAGGCACCTGGCAGGCTACAGGTCCATGGTGTCTAAAAAGAGTCGGACATAACTTAAACAGAAACAACAAAGAGAAAGATATAAGGAAGGAAACATTCTAAAGAGAAAAAGCAAGGTGCCATGAAACTCAAGAGAAGCTGTTGTTTCAAGCCAGAGAAAATGACCAATAGTCTTAGAAACTCTAAAAATAAGTATTAGAAAAGCTGAAAGAAGAACATTAGATTTGACAAGTAGGAAATTGTGGGTGACCTTAGGCTGAAGACCTCCATGGAAAGATGCAAGTGAAAGCTTGATTGCAGTGGGCTGTCGATTGGGAATGGGAAGAAAATCACTTCCAAGTAATGTTTGAGAAACTTGAGATAAGATTAAAGATTATCATTAGAGGGGAATACAAAACTGAAAAAGTTATTGTACGGTCAGGCCACTCAAGATGGCTGTTCTCTTGCTCTGTAAATCCCCTGCTTGAACAGTCCCTGTTTCATGTATATCCTACTCATATGAACAGATTTGCCCCTTGCCTCAGCTAGTAATTGTTCTAAACCTTAGGCTAGAACAGCTCCATGTGCTAGTTTATTAAAGGGAAATAGCTGCTCTCTTGATAGTTGTTAATCTGAGGAGCTGTGAAGGATGTGCCCCAGTAGCTGGTTTCCCTGGTTACTGATGAGCCAACCTGATATCAATTCCCTCTATAAATGGTAACCTCCTCCCCTGAGTGGAAGATGCCTATCATGTTCTGCCTACCATCTTCTATACATAGTGGGGTGTTATTACAGAACCTTTTGTTTCAGGCATATAGTATTCCCATCAAGTAAACTATTGATGTCTCTGGTTCTTCCCTTGGTCTCAAGTCTGAGCAACTACAACATTTACAGGTCTATGAAGTGCAACCTGACAGCAGTTTTTTAAAGTTATTTTAAAATTATTCATATTTCATGACATTCCTAAACCAACAAAAGATTTCCAAACACTCTCTGGATTATACATAGCTTCCTTTTGCTATGTTGTGAGAGGTTTGCTTAAAAAATAAGCAATTTTTGGCTTTCTGTATTTCTGTTCATTTCAAATAATACAGATAATCAGATTCTACACAACAAACCAAATTGGCCATTAAGACAATAGATATTCCACATGGGCTGTTTTGAGAACTAGTGGGTTTCATCATCATGATACAGACTATGGCTCCAACAGTTGCTCAAAGTCACATGCAATCTGTATAATTGGTATTAGGACTCCTGAGCTCCTGAAAGTTAATCACATCTACCTCAGTCCTTTGCCAGGTATAATCTTTGAAGTAAACAATCTCCCACTCCCTAATTTAGGGAACATTCTAATGAGTCACATACCTGAAGTTATTCTTTGATATTTGACCTTTTATGACAGGTAGAATGTATAGGTCAGCTAAGACATAGTTTAATGAGAGTGAAGAAATTTTAGCGGAATATGATAACTGATTTCCTGTTAATAATACTAACACTGTCAGATGCACTTTTTTTTTTTTTGGAGAAAGAATCCATATTGACATGAAAATAGAGATAATATCTGGCTTCTGATAACACTTGAGTGTCTTAGACTAATGCCTGAGATCTTTAAGAAAAAAAAAAAAAACACTTGATGTTAATGATTAACACAGTTTTCAGATTTGGGGTCACTATATTCAGGCTCAGGGTCTTGATCTTTTAAGTGGCTGTAATTAACTAGTGAAGTGATGTGTGCCTGCCAGAAATTTTCACTGATTTCCTTGGCAGTATTGTTTGATCAGCTTGTTGGATTGTGTCCAGTTTATTTGGCAAAAATTTTGTAGATCCATGCTGTGTCCATTATCTCTCCTGGACAATGATTTAATCTTATTGTAAGAGTGTCAAAGCTGGTTATTATGCTAGGCTCACTCTTCTTAGATTTCGAAGAATTGCTTCAATGTTACATGAGCTCACATTTAGCTGTTTAGCTACATGCATAAAAAATTCTTTATAGCAACACAGAAACCATTATTTATCCTTTGTGCATCTGCATGTGTGTATGTCTGTATATTCATTAATATTTTTAGTACTCCAATAGAACATGAACTTTAAAGGTAGGAATGTGGAGGACCTATTGAACATTTATTTGTCCATTTTATCTATTAATTTAATAGGACTATTATATGCAAGTTGATGGATATGTTCTCTGATATAGAAAATGAATGAGACATAACACCAGCCTTTAAGGAGCATATATAGTCAGTGCTATAAGCACCATTCTCTAAAAACATAACAAATCACTATGGTGAAGAATAATTGTAAGTTTTCTTCTTATAAGGCTTTTTTTTTTTCCTTAGTCTGTTTGGGCTGCTACAACAAAAATACCATAGATTGGGCTTCCCTCATAGTTAGTTGGTAAATCATCTGCCTGCAATGCAGGAGATGGGTTTGATTCCTGGGTCAGGAAGATTCCTGCAGAAGGAAATGACAACCCACTCCAAGATTCCTGCCTGGAGAATCCCATGGACAGAGGAGCCTGGCAGGCACAATTCATGGGATTACAAGAGATGGAGACAACTTAGCAATTAAACCACCACCACCACTAAGGATTTTGTAAATAACAGAAATTTATTTCTCACAGTACTGGATATTAGGAAGACCAAGATCAAGACACTGGCAGATTTGGTGTTGAGGAGGGCCTATTTCCTCAATGATTGACACCTTTTCACTGTGTCCTCACATGGCAGAAGGTGCTAGGTAGCCCCCTGTGATTTCATAAGGATATTATAATTTTGTTGAGAAAGTATATCTTTCCTTGAGAAAAAACACCTGTTACCTTAATTCTTAACCCTATTCCATTTTGATTGTAGAGTTCCTGGTTTTGACCTGGGCCCAAAGGAGAATTCCGTTCAGTTCAGTCCCTCGGTCATGACCAACTCTTTGCGACCCCATGGACTGCAGCATACCAGGCCTCCTTGTTCATCACCAATTCCTGTAGTTTACTCAAACTCATGCCCATTGAGGCAGTGATGCCATCCAACCATCTCATAGTCTGTCATCCTCTTCTCCTCTAAAGGAGAATTAGTCAATTAAAAACTCCATGAGACATACAATAAATAAAATACTATATGGTATGATAGAGGTAATAAGGGTTCAGTTCAGTTCAGTTCAGTCGCACAGTCATGTCCGACTCTTTGCAACCCCATGAATTGCAGCATGCNTACTATGTATTAAAAGATACGCCATAGGCAAAACCAATACGATACTGTAAAGTAATCAGGGAGGCCTGGCGTGCTGCGATGCATGGGGTCGCAAAGAGTCGGACACGACTGAGGGACTGAACTGAACTGATCTGAAAATAAATAAATTTATATTTAAAAAATAAAAGATATGCCGTATACATTTGCTAAATCAATAAATCTGACACTTAATCTTCCAATGCAAACATGTTGCCAGTAGAAGGAAGGAAGAGAAAGTCCTTCAGCTTCTAATTTAATTTCTGTCACCAACAGTTACTGAGCTCTCCTTTGTGTTAAACACTGTGCTAGAGTCACCCACAAAGGACACAAAACAAATAAACAGCTGCTGCCCTCACTGAGCTTAACACCATTTTCAACAGTTTAGGAAAAGTAAAAAGAAGCCTGTCTGGGAACTTCCCTGATGGTCCAGTGGCTAAAGGACCCTGTGCTCCTAATGTAGGGAGCCTGGCTTTGATCCCTGATCATGGAACTAGATCCCACAAGTAACAATTCACACACTGCAAAGAAGATAGAAGATTGAAGATCCCACAAGCTGCGATTAAGACACCGTGCAGCCAAATAAATAAATACGAAAACAAACATGTCTGCTAGAAAATCAATACTATCAATACACTTCAAAAAATTCAAACAATATCTGTTACTCATTTGAAAAGATCCCATTAGATAGGACACAATATTCCTGTGCTATACAGTCCATCAGTCCCTAATGAAGCTACACTAATAATAACATCCTCATACTCAACGTGGTCTTCAGGGTTACATACTAACTACAAGTGGGTAGTGTAGACAGCAACAGATGTAGNCTTCAGTTCTAGAATAAGGGTTTCAAGATGTATTTTTACCATGCCAAAGTCTGCAAAAGTCTTGGAAAACCAAAGCTATAATGTGGAAATCTGACAGGCTTGCACTGTGATCTGTTTCTTTGGAGATAACATGTTCATTTTTCATTTGAGGGAGGGGATCAATGTGCTAATTAGGTAGTAAATTCCTATTGTCAAATTCTTCGTATCGTATATTACCTTTTTTCTCTATGTCCTTAGGGAAATGTTGTTCTTTTCTATATTTTAGAGTTACTCCTCACACTGTAGTAATAGTGACTGTATATTAATAGCAGCTCACGTGTATGGAGCTACAAGCACCAGGCACCAGACTAAATGCCTTTTTTGCATCACCTCATTTAAAACAAAGAGTTAAGTAATTTGTTTAAAGTCACGTAATTTGTAAAGCAAAAGATATAACTTCACAGACCTCACTTTTAAAAAAATTTATTTAGATATTAATAATTCTCTTAACTGCTACCTGCTAGTATATCTTTTCTCTTGATATCCTCAGGACAGTTATCTTTATAATTTAAAATTTATCCTGAAACATTCATATATCATTTTTACCTTTGATCCCATTTCAATGAACCAAAGCTAAATGATGAAGACCTTTTCACATTATTTAACTTGAACATTTCTGTGAATCATTTCTCATTACTTATGAGGAAAATGGAATATGATTTTGAGATATATTTCTGGACAGCCCTTGCATGGAGACAATAAATGGATGTTTTTGTTTTGGGATTTTTACAAGCTGATTCAGATATCCTTCAAAATGAAACTTACTGTTCAACCACTGAGACACACAACACACTCTTGTATGGTTCCAATTATGGATACTGGGCTGACCTCCAACTCCCAGGATCATTCTTATGGAAGGTTCTATAGCAAATAGTATGAACTGTTTTCTCAGTGAATTAATGTTTGGTAACATGGAGCTCTAGATATATTATGTTGTTGTTAATTATGTAGATCGTTGTAATCCCAAAGACAGGGTACATGGACTGGAGTTCATAGTAAGTATAGTTGGTATTTACATCATAGCTGTTAAGTTCATAGTGAAGTTGCTCAGTCGTGTGTAACTCTTTGTGACCCCATGGACTGTAGCCCACCAGGCTTCTCTGTTAATTTCATATACTTTTTGATGAAAAGTTTCATGCACATCGTAGTCTCCAGATGTTTGCTAGAATGCAAATTATGTAAGCATTTTAGGGAGCAATTTATAAAAAATTATAAAATCACATTCCCTTTGACCTGGTTCTCTTACTAGTAATTTTCCCAAGAGACAGACTTACAAAATACACTAAGTTATATATTACAAAGATATTCGTTGAAGTCTTGCTGATAATAGTAACAAACTGTGAAAAACCTCAATAGCCATCAAGAGTGAACTGTTTAAAATTATGTTGCTTCTATACAATAGAACACTTGGGGGAAAAAATATGGTCTCTCTATGTGCTGCTATTGAATGCCTTGAGGATAAATTAAATAAAAAAAGAAATCTGCAGAATATGAGCAGTGTATATTGATCTGTGTATTTTTTTTCCTGAAAATACATACATACGTTAAATTAACACACATTAGCATAGACTCCTAAAACATAAAAGATAATGTTTTTCTGGGAAGATATACAGAAATAGTAAAAAAGCAAACTTAAGAGTAATTAATTTTGCAGAGTGGAATGAGGATAATAGATGATCCCCAGGCTCTTACCTAGGAGAAGGCAATGGCAACCCAGTCCAGGACTCTTGGCTGGAAAATCCCATGGACGGAGGAGTCCATGGGGTTGCTAAGAGTCAGACATGACTGAGCAACTTCACTCTCACTTTTCACTTTCATGCATTGGAGAAGGAAATGGCACCCCACTCCAGTGTTCTTGCCTGGAGAATCCCAGGGACGGGGGAGCGCCGTCTATGGAGTCGTACAGAGTCGGACAAGACTGAAGCGACTTAGCAGCAGGAGGCTCTTACCTTCTGTTTTATGCCTTTCTCCACTGCTGAAATTTAATAAATCTCTGCATGTCTGCCTGCCTTTCTCCCTCTCTCTCTCTTTCCTTTCCCACTTTGATTCTTTAGATGATAGAATTAGGCACAATATTTTTCTCTCTCAAGCTTTTATATATTACATGCAACTAGTAAACGTTACTCAAAATACAATAAAACCAATGGAAAAGGATTTTTGTTGTTTTTAACATCACACTAGATCCTTGAGGATGTAATGATTTCTGAAGTCTGTGCCTCTCCTTTTACTATTTTCCATATCCCGAACAGTGACTGAAAATTTTCAAGCCTGCTCAAACTATGTCATTTTATACAGAATCCATTATCTTCTTGCGTGTTTGTCTTTGATATTCCCCAGTACTTGCCTCTATATAGATAGAGGATAAGCCTAGGACAGATGCCTGAAGCCCTAACATTTGGGTAAGAGACCCCTAACAAGAACAAGCCTCTTCTAGTTCCTGCAGTGATGCTTGCTTAGGGGGAAAAGTTAAGAAACCAAGATCCTAGCCACCGTATTCCAGAAATGCGACCTGATATCTTTTATTATGTGAGTATAAAAGATACAGAGGATTGAGAGTAATGGAATATTCTCTTGAGTCAGGAGTTTGGAGGCCTGGGATCAAGCCCCAGCTCTGCCATTAGCCCTGTAACCATGGACAAGTCACTTAATCCTCACCCCTAGGAAGAGGTAAAGTGGCCACTTATCTTGGCAATAAAACCAATCAGACATACTGATACTCATGGTAAAAGTAAAGTGAAAGTGCTAGTCACTCAGTCATGTCTGGCTCTTTGCAACGCCATGGACTATAGCCTGCCAGACTCCTCTACCCATGGAATTCCCCAGGCAAGAATACTGAAGTGGTTGTCCTGGGTAGCCATTTCCTTCTCCAAGGGATCTTCCTGACCCAGGGGTTGAATCCAAGCCTCTTGCATCACAGGCAGACTCTTTACCATCTGAACCACTAGGGAAGCCTCCTCCTGATAAAAGTTGAGCCTTAAAAACTTGGTCTCCTAGTATACAAAGCATCCAGTTCTCCCTTCACTCAGCAGTACAAAATTATTATTATAGAGCTCACCCTTGAACTGAATGATCCTGTCAAAGCAGTAAAGAGAGGACAGACTATCTCTATCTCATTAGGTATTCTAAATTCTACTCTTAGACTAAGTTAGAGCTTGAGAAATCCCTGTGCCCCAGCCTCATTGGGTTGGACTGCAAAATGATCTCACTGAAGTATGTTGACATTTGTGTTGACCTTGAGCTGTCGTCAAGGGCCCTGATAAGAAAATCACNGGTCACCCTTGAACTGAATGATCCTGTCAAAGCAGTAAAGAAGAGAGGACAGACTATCTCTATCTCATTAGGTATTCTAAATTCTACTCTTAGACTAAATTAGAGCTTGAGAAATCCCTGTGCCCCAGCCTCATTGGGTTGGACTGCAAAATGCTCTCACTGAAGTATGTTGACATTTGTGTTGACCTTGAGCTGTCGTCAAGGGCCCTGATAAGAAAATCACTGTTAAGAATACCTTGTTTCATTATTTTTTCCCAGTGTGCTCTTAAAAATGTTCAGATATTAAATTCCCTTTAGAACTTGCACCAGGAAAATGTTTATCTCTTCTGCCAGCTAGGCTTACTTCACCTTGTCAGATAATGAGAAGATGGTGTATGCAGTATACATACTCATTTTACCCTGCCTGTACCAATTTTCACATCTTTTAAGTTAGAGAAAATAATACCTATTTTAATCCCCTTTGACTTTCAAATTTATGTCTCCAGTTTAGCCCTTTTCAATTCTAGACTCATCTCTCTATTTGTCTACTCAAATCCCCACTCATTCATTCAACAGATTTTTATCAGGCATTAACTATGTGTTAGGCACTGTTCTAGACACACATGATACAGTGGAGATTAAGACAAACCAAGGCCCTGACCTTCTGCAACTTTCAGTGCAGTAAAAGAGGGAGATAGTAAACCAGACAAAGTAAAATATGCCATGTTTCCTTTTGTGTATGCTTTTTTAAGATATCATCTTAGTGATTATCTTTGGGTTTATAATTAACACCCTAGATTTATAATAATCTACTTTGAATTAATACCAACTTAGCCTTGGTAACATGTATAAACTCTGCCTCTGTGTAGCTCTGCCCTGCCTCTATTTATGTTATTGTTTTCACAAATTGTATTTATATATTGTGTATCCATTAACAGATTTTAAATTACTATTCTGTTATGCATTTGTCTTTTAAATCATACAAGAGATAAAAAGAGTTACAAACCAAAAATACAATAATACTAGCTTTTGTATTTACCTGTGCAGCTAGCTACCTTTATCAGAATTCTTTCTCTGTTATAACTTTGAGTTACTGTATAGTATGCTTTCATTTCAGCCTGGAGGACTTCTAGCATTTCCTTTATGACAAGTCTACTGACAGGAAACCACATCATTGTTTATCTGTTTCATTTTTGATGGTTAGTTTTGTTAATTTGAATATAAAAATTTGCTAATTTGGATGTAAGATTCTTGGTTAACAGTTTTCTTTTAGCACTTTAAAAATTTCAGACTTCCCTAGCTGTCCAGACACTCCAGGCTTGCAATGCAGGGAACATGGATTTGATCCCTGGTCAGGGGAAATCCTGCATGCCGTGTGGTGCAACCAAAAAAAAAAAAAANTCTGTTTCATTTTTGATGGTTAGTTTTGTTAATTTGAATATAAAAATTTGCTAATTTGGATGTAAGATTCTTGGTTAACAGTTTTCTTTTAGCACTTTAAAAATTTCAGACTTCCCTAGCTGTCCAGACACTCCAGGCTTGCAATGCAGGGAACATGGATTTGATCCCTGGTCAGGGGAAATCCTGCATGCCGTGTGGTGCAACCAAAAAAAAAAAAAAAGTCATCCCACTTCTTTCTTAGCTCCATAGTTTCTGATAAGAAACTTTCTGTTAATCTTTTCAAAGACAAGATGCAAGTCTCTGGCTACTTTTGAGATTATCTCTATGTTCTCAGCTTCCAAAAATTTGAGTATTATATGTCTTGGTGTGAGTATCTTTGCATTGATTCTTCCTGGGGTTTGTTGAACTTCTTGAATGTATAGATTTATGCCTTTTATCACATTCTGGGAGTTTTCAGCCATTATTTCTTCTTTTTTTTCTTCTTTTCCTTTCTGTTTGTCTTCCACAATTCCCATTGTGTATGTTAAAACACTAGTATGGTGTCCTATGGGTCTCTTACATTCCATTTTCTTTTTAATTAGAAGATAAGTGCTTTACAGTGTTGTGCTGGTTTCTGCCATACATTAACATGAGTCAGCGATAGGTATACNTCAAGTGCTGACATTGATTGTGGGGTACCTCTGTAAGTTGCACAGGGGTATCAGGCCTCATCTCGAGTGGAGACGTGCACGTCCGCTTTCCTCCCGAGTTGTAGCAGCAGGGTTAGTCTTCTTGTCGAGTTCACACAGGGGTCTGAGGCTTTCCCTCGTGGCTTGCCCACAGGGCTGAAACACGTGCCACTGTGATGTGAGAACATACTCGTGGTGAGAGTCATGGCAGTGCAGGGAAATCAGGTTCCTCTGGAGTGAACTGAGATATTTGTTTTTGTTTGTTTGTTTGTTTGTTTTGGAATGGTAGCACGGCCCCTGGAGTTCCTCTTGACATTGCTGTTGACAGCGCCTCCTCTTGAGATGCCATGGGAACGCTGGGAACCCTTCCCTGATCAAGCAGGGAATGCAACCCTCATCTGGAGCGGAGGAGGGGGAAAGGGGGCTCTGCTTGAGTTGTGGCAGGACCCTTGGTGTTCCTCCCGAGTGGAGAAGGGCATGTCGGGGCACTTCTTGAGTGTCGCAGCAAGGGTATGAAGGACGCCTTCGAGATTCAAGAGGGAAGGGTAGACTTCCCCTGAGACGTCACAGCAGACAAGAGCCTCATCTTGCTTGGAGGGGAGAACTTCCTGGTTTTTCTCGAGTTATGGCAGGATCCTTTTGATTTAGGATGGGGACCTCAGGGACCTGCCCCTGTGGCCTCAGGAAAGGCCAGTCTGCCCATGAGTTGCGAGGGGCCTCTGGGGATTCCTGTGCATTCAGGGCCGGCTCCTAAGTCCTCGTCTGGAGCCTGAGGTTTTCTCTCCAGTGCTGAGGTGAATCGTGGATTTCCCCTGGAGGCTCCACAGTGGAGTCAGTCTTCGTCTCGAGTGGAGACGTGCACATCCGCTTTCTGCCTGAGCATTAGCAGCAGGGTAAGGCTTTCCATCGAGTTGACAAAAGTCTCTGGATTTCCCTTGAGGCTTTCCCACATGACTGTCACATGTGCCACAGTGGTGTGAGCCAATACTCGTTGTGACAGTCGAGGCAGTGCAGGGAAATCAGGTTCCTCTGGAATGGACTGAAACATTTGGGGGTCTTTGTGAATGGTGGATGACTCCTGAAGTTCCTCTCGGCTATCCTGCTGAGAGCACCTCTTATTGAGTTGTGACCAAAACTCCGGGAATCCTTTCCCCATGAAGCAGGAAAAGGAACCCTCATCTCAAGCAGAAGAGGGGGAAACGGAACTCCTCTTGTGTTCTGACGGGGCCCTCAGTGTTCCTCTCGAGTAGAGAAGGGTATGTTGGAGTAATTCTTGAACAATTGCAAGGGTGTGAANTTCCAAATTTGCTGGCATATTGAGTGCAGCACTTTCACAGCATCATCTTTCAGGATTTAAAACAGCTCAAAATATATGTTTTTTGGGGAAAAAAAATCAAATGATGTGTTTAATTGAATTATTAGGAAGGCCAGTGAATAAGAATTTGTGCTTGGGTTATAATTGGAAATAAGATACTGATTGTTGGCATCATAAAGAAAGTGGCATTTAAGCAAAATTTGTAGGTGAGGAGATAATAAGCCACCAGAATTTAAACTAAAACCAGTAACTGCCAAGACTCTAAGGTGTGAGTGTGAGAGATGTTTAGCAAGTTAGAGAACCACAAGTAGGCCACTGAGATGAGGCAGAGTATTATGATTAACATATTTGTCAGTTATGAGTGGGGCACAGGGTGCTAGATGAAACATTAATTCTGAATGCGTCTGTGAGAGTGCTGCCAAATGCATCTGAATTGGTGAACTTGCTAAATTTATTGCCCTCCTCAATATGATTGGGCATCATCTAATCCATTGAGGGCCTGAATAAAACAAAAGGTAGAGGAAGGATGAATTAGTCTCTTTACTTTCCTGCCTCACCACTGGAACTGGGACATCTTGTCTCATCTTCTGCCTTTGAACTGGTTTTTACATCATCAGCACCCCTGATTCTCAAGTTTTCCAACTCAGGCTACCAGCTTCCGTGAACATTAGCTCATGGGACTTCATCTCCATAACTGCATTAGACAAGTCCTCATCATAATCATATGCCAATCCCATTGCTGTTTCTCCAGAGAGCTATGACCAATACAAAGAGGCAGGGAAAAAGGAAGTTAAATGAGAGGTCAAAGAAGTATTAATAATTGGGGCCAAAAGGTGTAGCAGTAGCCTTGTAGGTACCATAGAGTCTTCAATTTTTCTTGCAAGTGAGACAGGGGAACAAATTCAGAGGTTCTCAGTAGAGGAGTGACATGAGCTAATTTGTGTTAAAAAGGAAATTTTTGCCTGTTGGGTTTAAAACAAACTGTAGAGAAAAGAGATGTTGAGGCAAGGACATAATAAGAAAATATTGCAAAAACCTTCTCAAGGCATGATCGTCAGCTCTGGTCTCTATCATGGAAATTACCATATGAAATATGTTCTTTCTCTACTCTAAAGATAGCAGAAGAAAGCTCAGTTAAACACAAGTTCTTCATAATTGTCCTGTCACTTAGTTAGGGATGCTATGTGCCAAGCACTTGGCTAAGCTGTTGTAATATGGTGTATTATAAAATTCTTTAAGGCATATATTTTACCTCCAATTTATAGAAGAGGAGTCTGGGTCAGAAAGCAAATACACTGAAAGAAACATGGCTCCACTATTTTCTGGGCTTCTTTGGTTCAGTGGAGTAACAATGAATATTACACAATTATGCAGAGAGATCAGTGAATTTGTGAATGTAAATGTAACCTTTTTTTTTTTTTTTCCAGTAAAGCTTATTTCCTGGATTGGAACTTTTTGTTTCATACTGCCCAAAAGCCACAGCGATAGTCATTATCAAAATTGAGCATTATTTAATGCCACATGACTATAGTCTCCTGCCAAATTATCCACAAAATTAAAATTTAGAAATATAATAATCCAAAGAATTTCTGTCATACCCATGGTCATTCTTTATTCAATCAAATCCATAACAAAACTGCTGCGAGTCAAAAACAACTTGTCATCTGTGTCTCAGGCTTAGGGACATAGTGGGATAAGGCCTTGATCACCAAGGATCTCAGGTACTCAAAAGTTGGCATGAGTTTTCCTATGAAAAATTAAACCATTGAATAAAAATCTTGACTCTTGTGGCCAAAGTAAATAACCTCAATAACAAAATGACAATTATTTATAAATGGAATTTAGCAGAATGACAATTTTATCTTTGCCTCATTTTTGAAGAAAATTGTAAACTTTTTTAATGCAAAAATCAATGTATTATATTTTACATTTATTTCCCTGCAAAGTGTTTTCATATATTTGATGACAAATGCTGAGAAAAAGAGGAGAAATGTAAAAGTTGGCTTTCAAAAGAAACTATTGACCTTTTTATCCTTGGACAATGATGACAAGAATTGTGAAATTACTGATAAATAATCATCATAGTGAATAGGAGAATTTAAAATAGAGAGCAGAAAGCCAACTGCCTTATTAAAGAATCGACAACATAATATATTAATTCAAAGATAGAAGGAATTTCAGGTGATCCATGCCATACAATTGTGCTCATTTCACATGCTAGTACAGTAATGCTCAAAATCTTGCAAGCTATGCATCAGCAATATGTGAACCAAGAACTTGTAGATGTTTAAGCTGGCTTTAGAAAAGGCAGAGGAATCAGAGATCAAATTGCCAGCATTCATTGGATTGTCGAGAAAGCAAGGGAATTCCAGGAAAATATCTAGCTCTGCTTCATTGATTATGCTAAAGCCTTTGGAAATAAATAAATAAATAAATAAATAAAACATTTGACCATGTAGATCACAACAAACTGTGGAAAATTCTTAAAGAGATGGGAGTACCAGACCACCTTACCCATTTCTTGAGAAACCTGTATATGGGTCAAGAAGCAACAATTAGAACCAGACACGGTACACCTGACTAGTTCAAAATTGGGAAAGGAGTAGGTCAAGGCATATTGTCACCCTGCTTTTTCAACTTATATGCAGAGTACATCATGAAGAATGTTGGACTGGATGAATCACAAGCTGAAATCAAGAATGCCAGGAGAAATATGAGCCACCTCAGATATGGAGATGATACTACTCTAAGGGCAGAAAGTGAAGAGGAACTAAAGAGCCTCTTGATAAGGGTGGAAGAGGAGAGTGGAAAAAACTAGCTTAACTCTAAGAAACTAAAACTAAAAAAAAACTAAGATCATGACATCCGATTCCATTAGTTCATGGCAAGTAGAAGGGGGAAAGTGAAATCAGTGACAGATTTTATTTGCTCTAAAATCGCTGCAGATGGAGGCTGTAGCCACGAAATTAAAAGACACTTGTTCCTTGGAAGGAGAGTTATGACAAACCTAGACAGTGTATTAAAAAGCAGTTACATCACTTTGCCGAGAAATTTCCATATAATCAAATCTGTGGATTTTTTCCAAGAGTCATGTATGGATGGGAGTGTATGTGTGTGTAAAAACTGCTCAGCTGTGTCTGACTCTGCAACCCCATGGACTGTATAGTCCATGGAATCCAGGTCAGAATACTGAAGTGGGTAGCTTTTCCTCCTCCAGGGGATTTTCCCAATGCAGGAATTGAACCAAGGTCTCTGGCATTTCAAGTGGATTTTTTACCAGCTGAGCCACAAGGGAAGCTCAAGAATACTGGAGTGGGTGGTCCATCGTTCATCCAGTGGATCTTCCTGGCCCAGGAATCCAACCAGGGTCTCCTGCATTGCAGATGGATTCTTTATCAATTGAGCAGTCAGGGAAGCCCAGTGAAAGTGAAGTCGCCCAGTCATGCCTGACTCTTTGCGACCCCATGGACTGTAGCCTGCCTCACTCCTCTGGTCATGGGATCCTCCAGGCAAGAATGCTGTAGTTGCCATTTCCTTCTCCTATGGGTGTGAGAGTTGGACCATAAAGAAGGCTGAGCACCAAAGAACTGATGCTTTCAAACTATGGCGTTAGAGAAGACTCTTGACAGTCCCTTGGACTGCTAGGTTACCCAATCTAATCAATCCTAGAGGAATTTGACCCTGTTTATTATCAGAAAATTGATGCTGAAAAATAAAGCTCCAGTGCTTTGGCCATCTGATGCAAAAAGCTGACTCATTGGAAAAGAACCTGATGCCGGGAAAGATTGAAGGCAAAAGGAGAAAAGGGTTGCCGAGGATGAGATGGTTAGATAGCATCTTCAAGTCAACGGACATGAATTTGAGCAAACTCCTAGAGACAGTGAAGGACAAAGGAGCATGGTGTGTTGCAATCCCTTGGGTCAAAAAGAGTCAGACATGACTAAGCAATTGAACAACAATAGCAAAAGTCTTTTGTGCATTTTTTCACTGCAAAAATAAAATTGAAACCTCCTTTAAATGACTGCAAGTTTCAAACAAATTCTTAATTGAGTAGATGGTAAGTTAGCCTAGTTCTGACACCAGTACTACTGCATAATTAGAATAATGGCTTTTGTTTTGCTTTTAATTTCTTAACACTTGAGATATTTTTGTGCTGAGATTCTGTATCTTTCACATTTGCCTCCTCAAATATAAAAATAATGAGATAATATTAGTATATGTTGAAAATATACATAGCTTGTATTTTGCTGTTTAATTTTTGCCAGTTAAATGTTTTTGTGTTTCCAGTCTGTTCTCCTCCCAAAGTGGTTTAGGTGACATTTTTGAATGTAGAAATTAACCAACCTTGAAATGTCCCCATTCATCTAGATACCATCCTCTGTGTGATTTAACTCTGCTGTGCTCCAAAATAACTCTGAGTAATTGGTGTCTCCTAGCTCCTATTAAGTGTCAAATTAATCTGTATTATCACTGGAGAACTTTGTGAATTGCTTATAAAATCTAAAGAAAAGGCAAACTATTTAGATGATATTCTTTTGCTTTCACATGATCATTTTCCATGACTAATTTCCTTATACACAATCCACCAAGGAGAAATTCTTCTCACTCTGCTTAATTTAATTACTCTCTTATCCCTATATACAGCATAGAGGGTGGGAATGCTGGTGAGGTATATTTGTGCTGAAGACCTAATTGACTTGGCCTTTACCCATGTGATAACTTTGTGGTTTGAAGATAGAGGAAAATCAATCAGTTTTACATATCTATAGCTATCTCCATGGTTTTCAACTAAGGGCATAGTTATCCCTCAGGGGACATTTGGTAATGTCTGGAAACCTGATTTAGTTTTTTGTAGCTGGGATATGGTGCTGGCATCTAGTGGGTGGAGGCCAAAGATTCTTCTAAAAATTCCACAATGCACAGGACGACCCTTCTGCAACAAATAACTCACTACTCAAAATAAAAAGTAGCTGACATTGATAAATCTTTGTATGATTTAAATTGGAAATTTCCCTATCTCCATTACACACAAAATTTTGGTCTTTCAGAAATATGACTACAAAGTGAAGTTTACAAGAATCCAGTCTTAGACAATTCTGAACTTTGCGGTGTCTCAATGAATAAACCTTAAAAAAAAAAAAAGTTGTCTGACTTTTTAAAAGCATGTTTGTGTGGCACATTGCCAATTACACATCATAAAGCATCATCAGAGTCTTTCCCAAAGTCTCGTAAAATTTTCACCTTACTATATGTGTCTATCACAAAATTGGAGAAATAAAAGTCCTGGAGAATCTAAAGTATGCTAGGTTACTATGCAAGTCTTTAAATAACAGGTTTCTAAAGAGGCTATGTTTTTTGGACCAAGATCAGGAGTGAGTAAACTTGTGTTACCTTTCCCCTACCTAGAGTTAATGGGAAATTGAAAGGAAATCTTTGGACTGTCTGATATATTAACTGAAGATGTGGACAGCCTTTTTGTTTCTCACGCCATCAGGGTCTCAAGAGCCCTTCCTCCAGCTAGTCATCAAGATTTGGGTTAATGATGGGTTGCAATGCCCTCCAGCTAACTTGACTGATGTCATTTAAAAGTTACCTCCCTATAATAGCTAGTGACATGGCTCCATTGAGGCCATCATTGAATCCAATTAAAAATCTTATTTCTTCCTTGCTGTGAGAGAAATCAGGAGCCTGGCCCTTTGTTCTGAAGTTGCTACACCACAGGGTTTTATGGAAGGTGCATTTGACACTGTCTGGTCTTTAGGCAGGCATGTATGCAAAAATCCCTCAATCCCCAAGACCCAACATCGGTCATTCTTTCACATCAAGATTCATAGGTAAGTTATTCTCATTCTAATAAATAGTAAGATGACAAAAAATAAAGATGCACAAAAACAGCACAGATATTCATGTCTCATTGTAGACATTCAGAACTTTTGCTGAAAACAGTATTTTCTATATGACTGGTAAAATAGGTCAGTTCATTTCAGTCGCTCAGTCATGTCCGACTGTTTGCGACCCCATGAATCACAGCACATCAGGCCTCCCTGTCCATCACCAACTCCCAGAGTTCGCTCAAACTCATGTCCATTGAGTCGGTGATGCCATCCAGCCATCTCATCCTCTGTTGTCCCCTTCTCCTTCTGCCCCTAATCCCTCCCAACATCAAGGTCTTTTCCAATGAGTCAACTCTTCTCATGAGGTGGCCAAAGTATTGGAGTTTCAGCGTTACCATCAGACGCTGAAATGAACACCCAGGACTGATCTCCTTTAGGATGGACTGGTTGAGTGTCCTTGAAGTCCAAGGGACTCTCAAGAGTCTTCTCCAGCACCACAGTTCAAAAGCATCAATTCTTCAGCCCTCAGCNTCAGCGTTACCATCAGACGCTGAAATGAACACCCAGGACTGATCTCCTTTAGGATGGACTGGTTGAGTGTCCTTGAAGTCCAAGGGACTCTCAAGAGTCTTCTCCAGCACCACAGTTCAAAAGCATCAATTCTTCAGCCCTCAGCTTTCGTCCCAGTCCAGCTCTCACATACATGCATGACCACTGGAAAAACCATAGCCTTGTCAGGCAGGGGTAAACTTTTACAAACTGCAGGTATGTCACACTTTACAATATCATTTCTGATTATAAAAGTAACTTTGGAAGAGGAGTCAAAACAGAATTCAATGTGATAATATAATTAAAGACATTTTCAATAAGTCAGCACTTATTTTAGTTGCATTTTCCCCTTGGAATGGGAACTGTGTAGGCAATTAGTTTAAATTAGGCTACGTGGGGATATTATTTGTATAACAAAATAAGTTTCTCTTTGTAATTAAATTTAATGGTGTTGCACTGGAAAGAAACTGAACAAGTTCCTAAGAACTTTCATTGCTCTCATCAACCCAGATTTCTGAGATACATTGTTACTAGTCATTTTCCATCTTCTCTGACATGGCTTGCATTTTCAACATGCTAAGCAGATAGATACTTCTAGCTGCAGATCTAAGTCATCTTTTTCTGACATTCAACTAAGTTCCAATGCTTCCAAAGTGTTTTGATGTTAGTACAACCTTGTTTTGATTTTAATCTTCCTAAAATAATGTGAAAAATATATTCTTCTAATTAAAACTTCTAGTGTTATCTTATGATCTGCATATGCACAAGAATTTAAGATGAAAACTTTTGGACAATTCATGTATTTTTAGCCTTTCCTCATGAACTAATCAGGACCTATATGTACAATGTTTGCACACACATTTATGTACAAAATAATAGATTATTACATGAATGTGCATTTTTTGAGTGTATCCTAGTATGTATAACTTTTGTAATCAGAAAACATAAAAAAAGATAAATTACTTTCTTAGAGCATACAGAGTCTAGATCTGGTTTACTTTTTTCTTGACATTGTCCTTGGAAGCAGAGTGAGTCAGTTTTCTAATATCAAACTCCTGTTCTATTAGGATGAATAGGGACAAGTGATTTTGTACTAATGAATGCAAAATTTTGTATTAACTAGACAGTTTCTGGTTCCCATCCTACTCTGTTATTCAGTCACTTAATACTTAGGAAGTTACTTAAACTCTTCAAGTCGAAGTTCTTTCATCTATAAACTGAAGAAAATAAGGCCTACACAATTGTTTCAAAGGATTATATCAAAGATCAAATGAATTAATGTACTAAAAGTTAATTGCAATTATAATAAGCAGTTAACAATTGATATTAACAATTACAATGTTACTGTTTTTGCTCTTCACAGTGGGAAAAATGGAGAGTGATCAGGTAGAAAAAAGTCAAGTGACGTTCTTTAGTGTATAAATTGATACTACTCTACCAACTACTATGGATTCCACAGTGATTAAGATAAGGTTCATAAAGCAGTTCCAAAATGGATAAAGTTGCCTTATTTCTGCCATGCTTTTTTCTCATATGAGTCTCTAGGCCAGGAATATCCTTTCCAACATATTGCCTGGTAAATGTTTATTTATTCTACAGACCCTAACTTGACATATATCTATGTCACAAAACTGTGGTTATCTTTCCAACTCCTCACTATACATAGTACTTTCATCATCAACATATTTTGTTATGACTTTATTAAAGCATCTAGTACATTTACCACCTAATTACTTATATGTTTGACTCCCATCATAGATATGCCAACCTGAAGGACAAAACTACTTATTTGTCATTTCCCAGTGCATAGCAATGGGTTTCCCTGATGGCTCAGTGGTAGAGAATTCACCTGTCAATGCAGGAGATGTGGGTTTGACCCTGTATCAGGAGCTCCCTGAAGAAGAAAATGGCCCACCCCAGTATTCTTGCTTGGGAAATCCTATGGACAGAGTAACCTTGCAGGTTATAGTTTACGGAGTTGCCAAGAGACAGACACGACTTAGTGACTGAGCACTTGATAAATGAATACACACTTCCTGGATGAATGAATGAACATATTAATGACTGAATGAGTGAATTTCTCTTGCAGGATTTATTCATTTTTTATAAGTCAACAGCAAATGATTTATAATAAAATCAATTACTTCTAGTCCTCTTTCTGAAAGCATTCTTTGGTTATGCTTGGGTGATAATTCTCTATTTTAATACAGTATTTACCAGATAATTGGCATTGCCATCTTCTATAATTATTTTTTTTAATTTCCCAGCATGATATTTTCTTTATTGATTAAAGTGAAATAAAATAAAATTAAGATTATGCCCTCTTCTAACCTGTTACCCTTGT
Organism: Neotragus pygmaeus; assembly: GCA_006410875.1. Classification (NCBI taxonomy): domain Eukaryota; kingdom Metazoa; phylum Chordata; class Mammalia; order Artiodactyla; family Bovidae; genus Neotragus; species Neotragus pygmaeus. The sequence continues at coordinate 914,724 of SJYV01015409.1, read as the reverse complement.
TTCTTCCATCTTTTGCCACCCACTTTGCCTCAGCAGAGTAGGACTTACACTCAATCATTTTATAGACCTTATTCTACAAGTTAACGTGAGTATCTTCCAATTTCCAAATTCAAAAGTGTTTCCTTAGCTCTTATTTTCATTTTCTCCTTGAGGTGTATTTGACCTTGCTGATCCTTCTTTTCCTTGCATTTTTTACTATTCTATTTCTGTTTCTCTTCCTCAAAAGCTAAGCCTTGCAAGTAATAATAGAGAAAAGTTAGAGAATATAGAGTAATTTGCTCTTTATGATTTTCTTTTAACATAGGAAAACAATGGAAAGGGTTAACAGTATTCATGGATATTGATGCTAAGAAGGAAATTCTGGGATGGTTGCATTAATGGAAGGTAATACACCTCTGGAGTATATATCCAGGTTAATGTTAATAAATTTCAGAGTTGAAAGTGGAACTGTGCAAGGTTTTCTGGAATTGTAAATTGCAAAAGAATATTTTTCAGAGGAATGCTATGACATACATAACTAATATCCATTATATATAGTATTGGACATATATAAAAATTCTAGGATGTCACTTGTAATTATTTATGAGTCATTAATATCCTAATCTGGTTTAAGTAAACCATTGATTATTGCTTAAAATCTCTATATATGGAGAACTCAAAATACTTGTTGTTTAGTTTACAGCACCATGTTTGCTCACATGTTTAATGTGATCATGACATGAATTTGAGCAAACTCTGGGAGATGGTGAAGAACAGAAAAGCCTGATGTTCTGCAATCCATGGGGTCACAAAGAGTCAGACACACTGTGTCAACCAAGCAACAACAACACACTGAAGCCAATTTTGCCAACCACCCACAAATATTAATTCTTTAATTATAAACCACAGATTGTATAATCAATGATTCTGCATTTTTAAAAATCCAAGCAAGTTCAAGGGTATTCTAGTTAACTTACAGGACCATGAAAAGAATGATCTGTATCTGAAAAAGTTGAGAAAAAATTATGGATGAAACTGTTAATAAGAATATAAATGTGAAATTGTTGATTAAATCAAGAAGTTGAGTGGAAAAAAAAATTTCCTTAAAGTATAAAATTTACAGATAAAGAACATGGAAGGCAAGGTAGAAATATACCTTCAGAAATTGTTTTTAAAAATAGTAGGTTGAAATATCAAGAGAGGAAGACACCGAGGAAGAAGGAGAAAGAAATATGTGACCTGAGATATTTCTAAGTAAAGCAAGGTTTAGGAAGGAACTTTCAGGGGACCAAAGTTTGGGAGAATCCTGATAGAGATGCAAATTTGGATGTGAGTGAAAAAGGCTCAGAAAAGGCTCTTTCTACAAGTTACAGAAAGGAGTAAATATATCAGAAAGAAATAGAAAACTTCAGAAGTCGATGAGAAATGACAAGTATTCTCCAAGTAAACCTGAAGCAAATAAATAAATACAATCTGAAAAATATTTCAATTACAGTAAGTCCCCTATATATGAACCTTCAAGTTCCGAGCTTTTCAAAGATGTGCATTCTATCAAAGTCAGGCTTGAGTGAAATTGCAGATTGCCCTATGTCTTCTATTGCTGATGATCCTTCAGCTCTACCATCTCCCACCTCCTCTCCCTCCTCCAATCAGTAACTTTTCTTGCTTGTTCACTCAATACCAGCCCCTGTGTGCCAGCTGTTATATTGTACTACTGTACTTTTCAAGGTACTATACTATAAAACTAAAAGTGTTTTCTTTATTTTATGTATTATTTGTGTGAAAAGTATATTATAAACCTATTGCAGTGTAATGCTATATGGCTGATTGTGTTAGGTGGGTACATAGGCTAACTGTGTTGAACTTACAAACAAGTTGGACTTAGGAACATGCTTTTGGGATGAAACTCATTCCTATGTCAAGGAATTACTATTTTTATTTGTTAATGCTGTCAGTCCATGAAAGGATAGCTTATTTAGAAATGCAAATCTGAAGTCTGCTTCATTGGGCTCTGTTTAACAGGATTTGTGACTTTTATAAAAATGAATGATTTTCTCTTTACTTGTGTGAGAAAGTTCCCTTTGGGATTCTTCTAATGTAGGTTCATTTGAATTCAGTTTTTGTAGAGCTGAAGTGGGATATTTGAGTGTGGCTCTTTCCGAGCAGCTAAAATTTGGAGTGATTGTAAAGTTCCAAGAAAGGCTATAGATCCAGGAAATTTTGCAAGAAAACGTACTGAATATTAAAACAGAAAAGAATAAAAGACACTGGTTTAAAGCCTGAGTTTATTGTGACCTCCGTAGGTTAGTTTAAATCTGGATAAAGGACACTTAGAATTTCCTACTACTTTTGACTCTTGTAATCTGACATTTTTGACAAAATGTTTCATTAATTAATGTGATATTTAGTATGTATTTAGGATATTTAGCATATAACTTGTTGAGCATTTATTATGGGAAGGTAAGACACAAGGGTATAGTTAAACAAAATTACCATGAATTTAATATGAATGCAACAAACATGAAAATGTTATTCTAATTATTTCATGACACCAAAAAGAGCAGTTTATTTTCCCAGTATTCTGTATGTAAAATCAATTAACTTTTTTCTTAAAGTTGTATTGCTTTATGTCAGACCCATTTATGGTGATTTGCTATTTGTCAGACAAAAAGCAATCAAGAATTGTAGTTCTTACAATTGTTCATAAAATGTTATATTATTTGCCATCATCATTAAGCAAACAAATAAATAAATCCCAAGTAGGCTACTTTTGAGCCAACATACTTTCTTAAGAGAAATAAAATTAACAATTGAAATGCTAATCTATTGCAATACAATTTTTCATTCATTGAAATATTAATTTAACAAACATTTTATTTTATNCAAACAAATAAATAAATCCCAAGTAGGCTACTTTTGAGCCAACATACTTTCTTAAGAGAAATAAAATTAACAATTGAAATGCTAATCTATTGCAATACAATTTTTCATTCATTGAAATATTAATTTAACAAACATTTTATTTTATTCAATATTGACATATCTAATAGATTTTATATCAATATTTGATCCAAGCCTGGGATATAAATTTAGTCTTAATTAAAAGGTGATAGATATTGCTAAGTGAATTATATACTGGGTGAACTATATCTGATTCTGAAAGTGATTGGTCTTCTTATTGAAAAAAAATCTTTATCGAAAAGTGATACGTCTCTTTCAATTGAGCTGACTCAAACTTGTAATGATTTTTGTTTGATGTACGAAAGTAAGGCAAGGAGCAAGTTTGCCCTCAAGTGGACTTCAAAGGCAGATCAGAGTTACCAGACATGAAGAGGGTGAAGAATGTTGGGATCATAGATTTATGTATTCAGATTAATAGGCAAGCTTTTGAACATGTGCCTTTTCTTATAGAAGCTTTTTTTCCCCTAATTTGGAAACATCTTACATTTTCGTAGATACCCCAATACATATTACATTACTGAAATCCCACACAATGATTTTATTCATATTTTAAATCTTCAAATATAATTTTTTACCCATTGGTAATTTTGTCAAATTTTTAAAATGTTTTAAGGCAGCAAATTCTGGCCTAAATTGAGATCAAAACGAATTGGAAAATCTAAATTTTCCCATCTCCAGTAGATATTCACTATTCCAAGGAATCTCAATAAATCTAAAATTAAATCTAAATGATAATNTTGGTAATTTTGTCAAATTTTTAAAATGTTTTAAGGCAGCAAATTCTGGCCTAAATTGAGATCAAAACGAATTGGAAAATCTAAATTTTCCCATCTCCAGTAGATATTCACTATTCCAAGGAATCTCAATAAATCTAAAATTAAATCTAAATGATAATATCCAGTTGATTTTTTATTATAAGATGCATTAAATTACATTATTCTTATAACTTCAGTAGAATTTAGCTTGTCTGAAGCAAATCGGTTTTAATTTATTCTAAAAATAGAAATTCAGACTATGTATTTAACAAAATTTAATTCTTTTCTGTTACCCAGGACTTAGTTTTATCAATCAACAATTTTTAATTTCAGTTAAACATTCACAATTTGTTCTAAAATAATCCTGAATTCAGCCTATGTTATTTTCCTCGGTTTTAAGAAAACAGCATAGCATCTGTAGTTCCTGGCAAAGAGTAGTTGCTCATGAAATGTGTAATGAATGAATAGATGAATATCTAGCCTTTGCTGCTCTAATGATCTGGATTTTTTTTTTTTTTTTCTCCTTATTCTCTACTAAATCTCTATGATTTTCACGTTGTGGAAATACGGAAATCAAGTATCACATTCTTTACTTTTATTGTCAGTGGATTAAGGAGAAGCTTTAGAAAACATGTTTCTATTTTTAATGCTATTGGAGAGACTTTGTTTCATAGATATATACTGTCACTGTGCCGCGCTCAGTAGTGTCTGACTCTTTGCGACCCCATGGACTGTATCCAACCAAGCTCATCTGTCCATGGAATTTCCAGGCAAGGATACTGGAATGGGTTGCCGTTTCCTACTCCAGGGGATCTTCCCAACCTAGGGATTCAAACCTGTGTCACTTACATCTCCTGTGCTGACAGGCAGTTATTTACCACTCAGCCATCTGGGTATCCAGGCATAGATATATACTAAATAAAGTACAAATCATGAAATAAAGCAGTTAATTTTATAGAGGATTTTTCCTAATTGAAATAAAGTTACAGTTTAGAACTAAAAATAAACAGTTTACATATAAGTAAGTATTGGCTATCTTGTGCCAGTCTTAAAGATTCATTTGTCAGAGGTCAATAGAGGTCATCAGAGGTTTTGAACCATCTTATTTAGAAATTTAAGCAGCATAAGTGCCCTTTGCTATGGCAAGGGGAAATAAGATGGAGAACCGGTCATCAACTTTTAAAGCTTTCATCAGAAGGTGGCACGTGCCATATCTTAGTGTATTGCTCTTCATCCTGTTCATGACACCAATTGTCTTTTTGCACCTCACTGTGCGCACTATTCCTTGAACCCAGGGTAAGCAAGGCATGAGCTAAGAGCCTGAAAGAAAACTCAAAGAGCCTTAGGAACTTCAGACACATTTATTCTCTCCTGGCTGACACAGCAGCCATAACAACAGACAATGTATATTCTCTCCTCTGTGATTGACCCAATGGGCACAGCCCTGATGCAGTAGTAAAATGCTGCTGCTTTTTGGTAGAGCTCATATATCAGGGCCACACAAAGTATCTTGTGAGCAAGCGAGTACCTTGAGAAGTGCATTTGCAGTGCTATAATGATCTCAGCTGTTACATAGTCAATAGTTACAAAATGTGGGGTGAGAGAGCCTGAACATGTAGTCTTGGCTAATTTGTTCTCTCCCTACACTTGGCCAGCCCAAGTTATATGGTCTGTGTGTTAGTTGCTCAGTCATGTCTAACTCTGTGATCCCATGGACTGTAGCCTGCCAAACTCCTCTGTAGCCTTTCCCTTTTCCAGGGAATCTTCTTGATCCGTGGATTGAACTCAGGTCTTCCACATAGCAGGCAGATTCTGGGCCACTAAGGAAGTAAGTTATATGGGGATTCCTAAATTCAAAAGGGTGTGAAGTATAATTCTCCCATATGCTCAAGAGTATAGGAAAACAAGAGATACTGAAGAGTGGCAATGTCCATCATAGCTTGTAAGAAATGATGTAATTTAAAAGCTTCAGATTATTTGAATGTGAAAGAGCTTTCAATTTGTTTAAAAGTAAACAAAGGTCCGTCTAGTCAAGGCTATGGTTTTTCCAGTGGTCATGTATGGATGCGAGAGTTGGACTGTGAAGAAGGTTGAACGCCGAAGAATTGATGCTTTTGAACTGTGGTGATGGAGAAGACTCTTGAGAGTCCCTTGGACTGCAAGGAGATCCAACCAGCCCATTTTGAAGGAGATCGGTCCCGGGTGTTCTTTGGAAGGACTGATGCTAAAGCTGAAACTCCAGTACTTTGGCCACCTCATGCGAAGAGTTGACTCATTGGAAGACTCTGATGCTGGGAGGGATTGGGTGCAGGAGGAGAAGGGGACGAGCGAGGATGAGATGGCTGGATGGCATCATGGACTCGATGGACATGATTCTGAGTGAACTCCGAGAGATGGTGATGAACAGGGAGGCCTGGCATGCTGCGATTCATGGCGTCACAAAGAGTCAGACAGGACTGAGCAACTGAACTGAACTGAACTGAAGCAAAAACATCAGAGATGAAGAAAAATGCTGTGGGAAGAAAAAGTTTTACTTATGAAATGTGTGTAACTCAGTGATTCTAGCACAAAAACACTGACATACTTGACTTCTCTGCTTTATCCTTTTTGTTTATCTTTAACTCATTTATCTGATTTATCTTTGCATATCCATAGCACTTAGTGACTATAGCATTAAGCGTACTTATCACATAGTAGGTTTTCAGTACATATCTAGCATGTAAAAATAAGTCAACAGTAATGAATGTAATATTGTACCTAAAATCTTAGAACACTAATATTCTAAACTGTCAAATTATGATAGGAGGGAGGAGGATAATGCCAAGGATAAGTCTGAGGATGCTTAATGAGAGAATGAGCTTTTGGAATCTGGAATGTCCAGGAAACCAGTGCTAGTGTCATGGGTCTCAGAGAGCATTCTGCAGAATGTGGACACTGAATTGAAAGATGATATAATTTGATCTAATGAAAATGAATCAAAATCCTCAGAGGAATGAAGACATTGGAAATATGTATTCCATGTACACAAATAACAACCAACCTAAAATTGGTCTTGTGCACAGCAAGATTTCAAAACAAATTGACTAAAATTTTAAGGGCTCTTCTAATCCTTAATCTAAGATCCCTTTACAAATTTTTGCAGAGTTCTTCTAATGCCCATAGATCTACTTCTCTGAATATCTTGCTGCATTATACAATTAAGCACCTTGAATTTATGCTGACTGTTCTTCATTTTTATTTTACTCTAAGAAGTTTTATCCAAGAACCCATAGTCTACATTTTATAAGGTACATTTTTTTACGATGAATTTAGACATAATGGAATTTAACACTATTATAGTAACACCCTGATTAACCAGAATTTGTTCTGGTTAATTGCATTTTCTAATAATTACATTTAACATGTGAATTCTAATCCTTTAAAATGTTGTCAAGAAGTTCTTTTCTACTTCAAATGCATCTGTTCATTTACTATTTTAATAAGTAAAGCATAAGTGAAGATAATTGAATCTCTATGATAATTGAGAATCTGGTAATGCCTGGAGGGGTCTCATTCTGAAACTAAATTCTCATTGTAAAATTGTATTGTCTTGGAGACACAGATGTAAAGATTAATAAAATTTGACTGAGTGACTCCAGGACTAGGCCAGAAAATAAAAATTTTCATAAAACTCACTACACACACACTCACACATATATTTTCCTGTATTTTATGAATCCTTCTAAAGTTCAATATATATCAAATAATTTTGACTAGCTGAGGATTCAGCTTAGTTGAATTCTGTTGACTCAAGGTCTTGCTATGTTGAAAAAATGAAGCTATTTTTCAAAGTTGAACTTTAAAAATTCTAATTTCCCACTGTAATTAAAGTCTTGAATGTCTGGTATTGAACATCTGATATCTACCTACTAATTATATAATTTTATACGTGTGCATGCATGTAGATTATTTTTTGACACAATAGTATGTTTCTTACATAGAAAAGCATAGGGAAATGCATAACAAACACAAATATATCAATCTCCCAAAATAAATTTTAAATTTTATATTAGAGTTTTTAAAGAAAATATCACCTTTCCTCTCTAAAGCTATCTATCCCAAATTTATCACTAATCATTCTGTTTTTATATATTTACTCTATGTGCTTTTCTACTTTAAGTATTTAATGTATGTTTTATATTTTAAATGCTTCTTAAATTTATATGATTTCAGCAGTATAATTATAAACTCTATATATATTCTCATATACATATGGACTTGAACCACATAACCTGTGTACTTTATATACAGAATATGTATATATAATTTTCATGTTATCAAACCTCACACGAATTATAAGTATTATTCTGCAATTCACTTTTTATTTATGCAAAAAATAAGATTTTATAATATTCATTTGCTTTTTAAAGTTACAGTTCATTGACTATGTTGCTATGTGATATTTAATCATGTAACCCTACACTTATTTTCCATTAGATAAACATTTTAATTATTAATAAAGTCTTGTTACTATAAACAATGATGCATTAAATGTTATTATACATGTCTCGTTGTATACATCGAAGAAAGTTTCTCGAGAATATATGCCTAGAAATAAAATCGTTGGATCTATTGGTAGAGACATAGTCATCTGACTGTATAAGGTCAATAGTTCTCCAAGTAAATTGAACATATTGTACACATATTTTAACAGACTTTTATAACTTCAAACCTTTGCCATACTTGTTATGATGAGAATTTTACAGAGTACTGAATTGTAGTAATAACCTACATTTCTGTGTGTTTTTTATTTCCTCTTTAAATATTCATTTCTTTTTTTAGTTTTCCTGTTCTGTAAATTGTCTGTTCATGTCTTTTGCCTAGTTTCTTGGACAAGGCATTTATTAATAATTTGATGGCATATTATATTAGCAAGCAATGTTATTCGCTACTGGTGAGAATAAAAAATGACCTGGTCTCTATGGGGGTGGGGGAGTTAATAATGTTTAGCACAATTGCATGTATTTCTACCTTTTAACTGAGCAGTCCCATTCTAGTAGTCTATGCTGAAGACAAACTGGTAAACTATAAAAAAAATTGACCACAATCTGTTTTTTACAGACTATCTGTGTAACAAATTTTGGAAATAATTCAAACATCCATCTGGTTGAACAAATGCCAATCTGCAGAATGGAGTACTGTGAAGCTACAAAAATAATAAGAAATAACCTCACATACTATCATGAAATTATTGTTAAGTTAAACAAAATGAAGAATAAAACTGTATAGTATATTATCATGTATTATATATATATCATTTAGATATATATATAACATATGCATGTATATATATATACACATAATACACACCTCTTTCATATATATGTATAAATCTTAGGCTTCTTTGAATATATCTTGTTTTATCGATTTCAATTTATAACCATATTTCAAGTAAAACTAATTTAAATATCTTAAAAATTGAAATACATAAAATAAAACACATTTAAACTATTAACTTTACTATATATTCAGTTGGTGGAATAAATAGAGATAAACCATTTCAGTTTAGTTGCTCAGTCGTTTCTGAGTCTTTGCAATCCCATGAATCAAAGCACGCCAGGCCTTCCTGTCCATCACCAACTCCCAGAGTTCATTCAAACTCATGTCCTTCGAGTCGGTGATGCGATCCTGCCATCTCATCCTCTGCCATCCACTTCTCCTCCTGCCCCCAATCCCTCCCAGCATCGGGGTCTTTTCCAATGAGTAAACTCTTCCCATTAGGTGGCCAAAGTATTGGAGTTTCAGCTTCAGCGTCAGTCCTTCTAATGAACACCCAAGGCTGATTTCCTTTAGGATTGACAGACTCTGAAGAGTCTTCTCCAACACCACAGTTAAAAGGATCAATTCTTCAGTGCTCAGTCCAACTCTCACACCCATACATGACCACTGGAAAAACCATAGCCTTGACTAGACGGAACTTTGTTGGCAAAGTAATGTCTCTGNGTGTTGCCCTGGGTCTACGATGTCCTGGGCACTGTCTTCAGTCAGCGAAACCAGTCTAGCTGTGCGGACAAGCAAACAGGAGCACTGAAGAGTTGCAAACGCTATGATCAGTATGAGCCTGGATTTTTGCAGGAATGGCTAAGGGGTGACTTTGAAAAAGGCTTGGAAAATGGGACCTCCCTCGTAGCTCAGCTGGTAAACAATTGGCTTGCAGTGCAGCAGTCCACCTGCAATGCAGGAGTCCTGGGTTTGATTCTTGAGCTCAGAAGACCCCCTGGAGAAGGAATGGCAACCCCACTCCAGTATTCTTGCCTGTGAAATCCCATGGACAGAACCTGGCAGGCTGCAGTCCATGGGGCTGCAACTGTCAGACACAACTTAGCAACTAAATCACCATAGGAAAATGGTATCGAGGTTTTCTACTACTTTGTTGATGAGGAGGTAGGGGCAATCTTGGGGGATTAGAAACGGAAATCAGAGTGTGCACAGTATTTGGGTCCCTCCCCGAAGATTCAAAGAGGCCTCCCAAACCTTCAAGTGCAGAAGAATCATCTGCAGAGTCGCGAGAGGTGGTTATGGCAGTGGATATGGCTTTACTAGGGCTGAGTCGGGGCTGAGGTTCCGTAAAGTGGCAAGTGTGGGAGGGGAGCGGTGGTGGGGTGGGAGGCAGTAGCGAGGCAAAGACAAGCATGCGCAGTGAGAGGCTCAGGGTGGAGAGGCTTGTGAGCTTGTCAGGACAGTCGCAGAGAGGACAGGCAGGGTTGAGGCACCAGCAGTCAGAGCCGAAGGATGTGTTCCCAACTGCACTATCACAGGTCAGGTGTCTCTCCCTGGCCTCCAACTGTGAGCTTCCAGGCCCAAATTGAATCTTGGTGGTCTCCCCATGCTCAATTGTGCCCAGAACCTCTTGGTAGAAGAGCCTTTCTGAGATGGTCTCCCCTTTTCAGCAACGGGCCTAACATTGGCCTTCACTCCCAGGAGCCAAGAGTGGAGGGGAGCATTCTGAGACATTCTTCCCTTCTACCCACTGGGACCTGCAACCCTCAGGCACAGAGAGAATGTTCTGGCCAAAGTCTCCCCCATTTGGCCCCGCTAGCCCTCTGCTGTGATGATCAGACTGTGACAAGCAAGGAAAGCGTGGTTCAAAGGGGTGTTCCTTTACTCAAGTTTGTGCCACTAGTATAAGACAGATGTCAGCCAAACATAGTCCCAGATGGGCCTTCTTCCTACACGCTGGAAGCTTCTCTTCTGTAAGCCTGACAGGAAGCCCAGCTCCAGCTAAGTGATCCTGGTATGTGCAGTCTAGCTGTCCTTTCGAGGCTTAGAATAAAGGCTGCTATATCTGGATGGTCACTCCTCTTTTCAAATGTTCAATCCCCTTTCCTGAATGAAATAATGGCAGGCAATCGTTTTTGTGTGCTCATTTGCAGTGACTTTGGCAGGACTTGGAAACCACATTACCCCACATTCTGGAGATTTAGCTCATGGCTGCGTGATGCCCAGGAACCTGGGAACCACCACCCCAGGCCAGTCCTGCCCCACCAAGGGCACTGCCCCCATCTCCTCTCTGTAAACCCGTCCTAAGTGGGGTTGCCCCATAGCCTCTCAGCTTAAAAAAGATGGTAGAGGTTTTCAGGGTCCTGATGGTCATAGACACTGTAATTTCTCTACAAGTTCATCCCATTTCTTTTCCCCAGAGTTGGGCAGTGGCAGCTATACAGGACGTCGGTGTTAACTGTGGACTTCCCCTGTGGGAACTGCCCTGAGGAGACCTCCCCCCAACCCCACCCTGCTTTAAACTGGGGAGACAGCAAGGGCTGGGGTCATGAAAACACTCCCTTTTAAATTATCCCGCATGACCACTTTCTAGGGGTGTGGGGGCAGCATGGGAATGCTTTAAAAACAGAAGTGCTCACATTTATGGATGACAAAGGAAATCACCCAGGACGTGGGGTAGACAGCACCCTACCCCTCTTCTTGGGGGTGTGGGGGGAGCGAGAATGGAGATAAACTACTGGGCTGGGGCCGGGGGGAGGAGGAAGAATTAAAACGCAACAATCAAACCAACCTTTAAATAGTAACTTTTAAAAATATAAAAACAGGTCATTACAATGACTTTTCATTTTCTTTTTTTCTTCAGGAATCAATTTGTCTTCTACCCTCGCCTTCCCTCGTGGCAAGAGCCTTAACAACAGGTGGTGGCTAAGCATCCGAGACCCAGAGAGAGAGAGATTGAGAGAGAGGAAGAAAGACACAGACAGACTCTAGACACCCCTCCCCAGCCTCAAAAAGGTAAGGGCACCCACCTTGCCCTTCTCTTCGGCCTCCAGAGCCAGGTAGGGGGAGGGGCTCACCCAGAAGCAAGAGCACTGGAGAGGGGATCCCTGGGAAACCCCCTTCCTTCTCACCAGACAGGATCACACACATTAGAAAACAACCCATAAAAATGCAGTATAAAAATTATCTTCCATATGCTACATCTATGGAGAGCCCACCACCAGGACTCATAACGGCCTTTAGCTTTCCCTTAGAAGAAAAAAAAAAAANTAAAGCAGAAATAGATGTTTTTCTGGAACTCTCTTGCTTTTTCGATGATACAGCGGATGTTGGCAATTTGAACTCTGGTTCCTCTGCCTTTTCTAAAACCAGCTTGAACACCTGGAATTTCATGGTCCATGTACTGCTGAAGCCTGGCTTGGCAAATTTTGAGCATTACTTTACTAGCGTGTGCGCATTACTTTACTAGAAACTTCCCTGGTGGCTCTGATGGTAAAGCATCTGCCTGCAGTGTGTGAGACCTGAGTTCAATCCCTGGGTTGGGAAGATCTCCTAGAGAAAGAAATGGTGACTCACTCCATTATTCCTTCCTGGAAATTCCCATGGATGGAGGAGCCTGGTAGGCTACCTTCCATGGGGTCACAAAGAGTTGAACACGACTGAGTGACTTCACTTACTAGCATATGAGGTGACTGCCATTGTGCAGTAGTTTGAGCATTATTTGGCATTGTCTTTTTTTGGGATTGGAATGAAAATTGACCTTTTGNCTGGTAGGCTACCTTCCATGGGGTCACAAAGAGTTGAACACGACTGAGTGACTTCACTTACTAGCATATGAGGTGACTGCCATTGTGCAGTAGTTTGAGCATTATTTGGCATTGTCTTTTTTTGGGATTGGAATGAAAATTGACCTTTTGCAGTCCTGTGGCCACTGCTGAGTTTTCCAAATTTGCTAGCATATTGAGTGCAGCACTTTCACAGCATCATCTTTCAGGATTTGAAATAGCTCAACTGGAATTCCATCATCTCCACTAGCTTTGTTCATAGTGATGCTTTGTAAGGCCCACTTGACTTCACTTTCCAGGATTTCAATTACATATAAATATAATAATTTAATTATATATGTTAATCTATTTTATTAATTCTATCATTAGTAATAATATCACTGTTATATACATAAATTATATATTTCTACAATTCAACATAGATAATATAAGTGTAAATTTATATTATTAACATTAGATCCAGCTTGTTATTTAATACTAATATTTAATACTAATTAACATTAGATCCAACTTGTTATTTAATACTGTTCTAAGGAAAATGAAAATTTTTAATTTATAGCATGAGTTTTAACATTTATTCTTATATGTGCAATGTCAATATTAAATGTACATATAAAAGTACTTAACTAATATGCTGAATCACCAAAATTACACACTTTCTATTTTCAGCTTAGACATACAAGTGTATTTCTTTTTTAGCTCAATAATGGAAATCTGCACAAAATGAACTTGACTTGGTTGAATATTGCACATTCAACCAAATTCTCTACCACTGACACACTATCAGAAAAAGAAGGACTAAAAGGAAAAGAATGTACTGCTTTTTCTTTTTCCTTCTCTGTCATCAATATTAGTATAAATATTTGTTAACAGAGAAATATCATGAGTATAAAAGAATATGGGAGAGTTCATCGGTCGTGGGTATTTCTTAGAATAGCACTGGTTTCTTTTTGCATCTGAAGCATATTTGTTGTTCACATGCAAAGTATAGCTTCTCAATGGCTGTTTCCCCACTTATCCTCTTATATACTTGACATTCTTCTTTTGTACTTGTTTTGAGTCTTGCTGACCCCTCATGCATCTTTGCACCAGAATTCTGACATCTCGGTGGGACATTGGAACCACCATATGCAAACAGGGCAACTGAGAGAGCTGTGCACACACTCAATATGTGTATCTTCTCGGCTAAAATGTATGCTCTTCTGTCCTATCAGACTTTGCTCACAAAATCCCAGTTCAAAGATAACATTATTAAGAATTCCAGGGCAGTGACAACATTAAACTAAGCACAAAACCCTTCTACGCACAGGACCCTGTCTGACTTCCCGGGTTGGATGTCCATGAAGCAAACTTTATGCATATTCTCTTCATGTCTGAGCCCTCAAAATGTTGCTTCATAATGTGGTTAGTTACTATATATACTTCTAAGAATTAAGCAAAAAGCTTCAAATAAAATGTTTATATCTCATGATTAGATTCTTTCCATAACAAAAGAGGAAGAAATACAGTACAAAATGGAGGTTCATGAAAATGACTTAAAGTGAAAGAAAGTGAAGTCGCTCAGTCATGTCCGACTCTTTGCGACCCCATGGACTGCAGCCTACCAGACTCTTCACTACATGGGATTCTTCAGGCAAGATACTGAAGTGGGTTGTCATTTCCTTCTCCAGGGGATCTTCCTGACCCAGGGATCTGACCCAGGTATCCCGCATTGCAGGCAGATGCCTTAACCTCTGAGCTGAGAATGACTTAAATAGAGATTAAAAGTAGGCTTTAGTAAAAAGCAAAACATTGTAAGTAGAAGAGAGGAAATGATTAATGAAGAAAGATTTAAGAAGATCAAAAGGGATTGGTTCCATAAAATTTAACATTTCTATTTTTTAAATTTTTATTTTTTTTTAATTTATTTATTTATTTATTTTTAAATTTAACTTTACAATACTCTATTGGGTTTGCCATACATCGACATGGATCCACCACAGGTACACACAAGCTCCCAATCAACGTTGTGTTTGTTTCAGGTGTACAGCAACATAATTCAGTTATACATATGCATGTGTCTGCTCTTTTCCAAAGTTTTCCCTTTTAGGTCTTTACAAAATATTAAGCAGAGTTCCTCGTGTTATAGAGTAAGTTCTTCTTGGTTACCTATTTTAAATATAGCACTCTACATGTCAATTGCCTAATCCAAATCTATTTCTCAGATCACAAAGATGGAATGACCACTAGGAGTATCTGATCATGTTTTATTTCACTGTATTTTGACCTCTTCTCAACTGCTAAGGAAATTCTTATCAACAAGGAAATGAAGGATTAATAACTACCCAAGAGTAAAGCCATGAAAATATCTAAAAACCAGGTAAGAAGTACTTACATCTTAAAGATGAGATTTATACTTTATTTTAAGACTTGTCCTGTGGATTAGAATCCTATTTAACTATTTTTTATTTCTAAATGATATGTATATATCTCTTTTAAAAAATCTCATTTCTAATTTTCTGCAATGTTCTGGCAAGAAAATTCTTCTGTATATATTGAAAAAGGTATTTAATGATGGCATTTTAATATAAAATGGACCACAGCAAAATTTGGCATAATTTAATTACCAGATTGAGTAGATCTTAATATAACATATTGTAGGAGGACTTGCATGCCCCTAGAATACTGGTAACAAGGAAAAAACAATTTATGAGAAAATTTGAGAAAAAATTCTAGCTTATTTAACATTTTAATTTCTGAAATTTTGAATCCTTTCTTTTCTTTATAACTCTTTTATATGCCACTATGGAATGGTTAAAAAAAGGTTGCCTTCCTCCACCTTCCACCTTTTGGATATCAGTTACATGATTAACCATATTCACTGTATATTTTTATCTGTTTAATATTTAAATTGAGAAATTGATATTGTTTTAAAGCAGAGATACAGAGGACTACAGCATAATAGGGTACAAAATGTAGGGTGAGGGTACAATGTGTGTGGAAGCAGGAAAGATTGTAGCTAAAAGGAATCATGTCCAAAATGTAGAAACTCTTAGGATGAAGATATTGAAAGCAATTTAAAAATTTCAGCCCTAGTAGAAAAAAGAAAGACAAAGAATTTCAGAAATTAAAACAGGAAAGGTTTCAGATGATATATTGTAGAAAGTTCCCATGCCTTTGAGACCTCAATAGTTATTCTAAAACAACAACCAGAAAAAGATGTTCTGTTGTGAAATATTGTTTGAAAAAGTTATCCTTAACAAAATTAATCCATTTTCTTTTCTGTAAGATGTGTAATAGATTATGATATATAAATGTGTATTAAGATTTTTCAGATAAAGTTTACAAGAAATATTCTATAAGCTTCTTAAGCTTTCATGTCCCCTTTTTATTTATTATCAAGACACATTGAATTTGTGAAGAACCTATTTCCCATTATCTTTTTCAGTTCAGTTCAGTTATTTCACATGACACTGAGATGAGTAATTTTCTAAAAACACACAAATAATTTATGGGAGTGAGAAAAAGGCAAAGGATATTAGTATTGAAATGTGCAATTTCTATATGACAATCATTTGACATACATCTTACTTAATTTTCATAATTCTAAATGATAGACATTAACCTCCATTAGAGATGAGGAAACTGGTCTTAAGAACAGCAGGTCAGTTCAGTTGAGTCACTCAGTTGTGTCCGACTCATTGTGACCCCATGGACTGGAGCATGCCATGTTTCCCTGTCTGTCACCCACTCCCAGAGCTTGCTCAAGCTCACATCCATTGAGTCAGTGATGCAATCCAATCATCTCATCCTCTGTCATTCCCTTCTCCTCCTGACTTCAATCTTTCCCAACATCAGGGGCTTTTTCAATAATCAATTCTTTACATCAGGTGGCAAAAGTAATGCAGTTTTCAGCATCAGCATCACTCCTTCCAATGAATATTCAAGACTGATTTCCTTTAGGATTGACAGGTTGGATCTCCTTGTCCAACAGACTCTCAAGAGTTTTCTTCAACACCACAGTTTAAAAGCATCAATTATTTGCCCCTCAGCTTTCTTTACAGTCCAACACTCAATCCATACATGACTACTGGAAAAACCATAGCTTTGCCTAGATGGACCTTTGTCAGCAAAGTAATGTCTCTGCTTTTGAATATGCTGTCTAGATTGGTCATAATTTTTCTTTCAAGGGGCAAACATCTTTTAATTTCATGGCTGCAGTCACCATCTGCAGTGATTTTGGAACCCCCAGAAACAAAGTCTGTCACTGTTTCCACTGTCTCCCCACCTATTTGCCATGAAGTGTTGGGACCAGATGCCATGAACTTAGTTTGTAAAATGTTGAGTTTTAAGTCAAATTTTTAACACTCTTCTTTCACTTTCATCAAGAGGATCTTTAGTTCCTCTTCACTGTCTACAATAAAGGTGGTATCGTCTGCCTCCCTGAGGTTATTGATATTTACCCAGCAATCTTGATTCTAGCTTGTGTTTCATCCAGCTGAGCATTTCGCATGATTTATTCTGCAAAAATAAATAAATAAGTAAGCAGGGTGACAATATACAGTCTTGATGTACTCATTTCACGATTTGGAACAACTCCTCT
This sequence comes from Neotragus pygmaeus, assembly GCA_006410875.1. Lineage (NCBI taxonomy): Eukaryota > Metazoa > Chordata > Mammalia > Artiodactyla > Bovidae > Neotragus > Neotragus pygmaeus. The sequence continues at coordinate 897,403 of SJYV01015409.1, read as the reverse complement.
GTTCCATGTCCAGTTCTAACTGTTGTTTGATCTGCATACAGAATTCTCAGGAGGCAGGGAAGGTGGTCTGGTATTCCCATATCTTTAAGAATTTTCAAAAGTCTCTTGTGATTCACACAGTCAGAGGCTTTGGCATAATCAATAAAGCAGAAAGAAATGTTTCTCTGGAATTCTCTTGCTTTTACTATGATCCAACGAATGTTGACGATTTGATCTCTGGTTCCTTTGCCTTTTCTAAATTTAGCTGGAACATCTAGAAGTTCACTGTTCACACACTGCTCAAGCCTGGCTTGGGGAATTTTGAGTATTACTTTGCTAGCCTGTGGGGGCTTCCCTGGTGGCTTACAGGGTAAAACATCTGCCTGCAATGAGGGTCACTCGGCTTTGATCCAGGATCCGGTTTCAACCCCTGGGTCGGGAAGATCCCCTGGAGAAGGAAATGGCAACCCACTCCAGTACTCTTGCTTGAAAAATCCCATGGACCGAGGAGATGAGTGCAATTGTGCGGTACTTTTAACATTCTTTGGCATTGTCTTTCTTTGAGATTGGAATTAAAACTGACCTATTGCTGTCCTGTGGCCACTGCTGAGTTTTTTCCAAATTTGCTGGCTCGTTGAATGCACCACTTTCACAGCATTATCTTTTAGGATTTGAAATAGCTCAACTGGCTTTGTTCGTAGTGATGTTTCCTAAGGCCCACTTGACTTCACATTCCAAGATGTCTGGCTTGAGGTGAGTGATCACACCACCAATGTTATCTGGGACATGAAGTTTTGTTGTTTGTTTTTTGTATAGTTATTTTGTGTATTCTTGCCACCTCTTCTTAGTATCTTCTGCTTACGTTAGGTCCATATAATTTCTTTCCTTATTGTACTCATCTTTACATGAAATGTTTCCCTGGTATCTCTAATTTTCTTGAAGAGATCTCTAGTCATTCCTGTTCTATTGTTTTCCTCTATTTCTTTGCATTGATCACTGAGGAAGGCTTTCTTATCTATCCTTGCTATTCTTGGGAGCTCTGCATTCAATTAGTATATCTTTCCTTTTCTCCTTTGCCTTTAGCTTCTCTTCTTTTCTCAGCTATTTGCAAGGGCTCCTAAGACAACCATTTTGTGTTTTTACACTTCTTTTTCTTGGGGATGATCTTGATCACTGCTTCCTATACAATCTCAGGAAACTTTGTTATTAGTTCCTCAGGCACTCTGTCTATCAGATCTAATCCCTTGAATCTATTTCTCACTCCCACTGTATAATCGTAAGGGATTTGATTTAAGTCATACCTGAATGGTCTAGTGGACCTACTTTCTCCCTATTTTCTTCACTTGAAGTCTGAATTTCCCAATAAGGAGTTCATGATCTGAGCCACAGTCAGCTTCCAGTCTTGTTTTTGTCAACTGTATAGAGCTTCTCCATCTCTGGCTGCCAAGAATAAAATCAATCTGATTTCGGTATTGACCATCTGGTGATGTCCATGTGTAGAGTCTCCTCTTGTGTTATTGGAAGAGGGTGTTTGCCATGGCCAGTGCATCCTCTTGGAAAAATTCAGTTTGCCTTTGCCCTGCTTTCTTTTGTACTCTAAGGCCAAATTTGGCCTGTTACTCCAGATTTCTCTTCACTTCCTGCTTTTGCATTCCAGTCCCCTATGATGAAAAAGACATCTTTTTTTGGTATTAGTTCTAGAAGGTATTGTAGGTCTTTATCAGTTCAGTTCAGTTCAGTCACTCAATCGTGTCTGACTCTTTGTGACCCCATGAATCGCAGCACGCCAGGCCTCCCTGTCCATCACCAANCTAGATTATATGATATTTGCATATCTTTCACTCAATAAATGAGTGAATTAATTGCAATGGAGGGAGTGGAATGGATTCATGACAGAAGGAAAAGCCCATTTTGTGGGCCAGGAGAGTATGATTTTTGCAAATATCCTATATTCTAGGATGTGATCTCCAGGATATGTGTACTTTCAGCCTCTTTTTATGCAGGCCCCATCTTCTCATTTGATATGTTCTGTAAGAACTTTTGCTTTGTTAAGAGCAACACAAAACCTCCCATTTCCTATACCATCATCCCTTTGCTTTGAATACGAAATTATTTAATATTGAGATCAACATGTAATTTTCATTTTTACCTCCTAATATACTTGCTTCAAATTTATTTTTACTTTTTTATTGGAAGTAATTGCTTTACAGTATTGTGTTATTTTCTGCTGTATATCAAATGAATCAGCTATAGATATACATATGTTGCCTCCCTCTTGACCCTCCCTCCTATCTCCCACCCTATCTCACCCCTCTAGTTTTCACAGAGCATTGATTTGAGCTCTGTGTATTACACAGCAAATTCCCACTTGCTATCTATTTTACATATGGTAATGTGTATGCTTCCATGCTACTCTCTCAATTTTCTACCCTCTCCTTCCCCACTGTGTCCACAAGTATGTTCTCTATGGCTGTGTCGCCACTGCTCCCCTGCAAATAGCTTCATTAGTACCATCTTTCTAGATTCCATACACATGCATTAACATACAATGTTTGTCTGTCTCTTTCTGACTGACTTACTCTGTATGATAGGCTCTATGTTCATACACTTCATTGGGACTGACTCAAATGCATTCTTTTTTATAGCTGAGTAATATTCCATTGTAGATATGTACCACAATGCTGTATCTATACCTTTGTCAGTGGACATCTAGGTTGCTTCCATGTCCTAGCTATTATAAAAAGTGCTGCAATGAATGATGTGTCTCTTTCAGTTATGGTTTTCTCAGGTTATGTGCCNAGGCCTGGCGTGCTGTGATTCATGGGGTTGCAAAGAGTTGGACACGACTGAGCAACTGAACTGAACTGAATAATGTCTTATTTGTGTGTGTATTTATATACGCTGAAGTCACAAATTACTTTGCATGTTTTAAGATCATTTCTCACACAGTGAAAACATACATGTTGACCATCTACTGTGTGCATGGCATGTTTTCCAGTATAGTGCTTGCCCAACAACAAATTTAAAATACCTTATTTTTTATGATATAGAATCACAGAATTTGGTCCTGAAGATCTTTGAAAAATCATCTTCTCATTTTCTTTGCAATTATTTTTTAAGGAAAAGGAAAATAAAAGGGCTATAATGTAAATAAGCAGCTTATAAAATTCGAATAGAAGAACTGAACAGAATGACTAAACAACTTCTTAATCAATTGATTCATCAATATATTTAGCACAGGCAAGGAAATAGAGTTAAAGGCAATAGCAGGCTTTTTTTGTTTAGTTTGGTTTCCACAAACTGCTGTCAGCAGACTGGAAACCCAGCAAAGCCAGTGGTATAGTTCTAGTCCATCACCTCATACCTGAGAGCTCGGGAAGGGAATATTGCAAATCTCAATTCAAGAGCAGAAAAAATCAATTTCCCAGCTCAACAAGCAGGAAGGGAGAGGACAAATCCCCTCTTTTTCCACCTTTTCTAGTTAGCTCCTCAGTGTCTAGGGTGATACCCATCCACACAGGGAGGGCAGTTTACTGAATCCACTGATTAATGTTAATCTCATTCAGAAATAGCCTAGGAGACAAATTCAGAAATGATATTTAACCTGTGCACCCTGTAGCCCAGTCAAGCGGACACATAAAGCAGTCTATCACAATGGCCTTGAGTTATACAGTGATGAGAGCACAGCTAAAAAATACTGGAAGCTATACCACTGGTTTTGCTGGGTCAGCAGCCTTAATTGAATTGGTGTGTGAGGTTAGTATGAGTACTGTATAAAAAATTTGTATAATCAATAGGCAAAAGACAAACAAGCCAGAAGAAAAGTTTGAGCATATCACAGTAGGGTAAATAAAAAAGGCCAAAAAAAAAAAAAGTTCAGAGTTGCTATTGCATTGAGAAATGAAAGTAAAGGTCACAAAGAGGAACCATTAATTCATAGTCAGTTGGTCAAAATAAATAAGTCTAATCTGATATTGGAAAGAATAACACACACAAAGCATATATATATATATATATATACGTGTGTGTGTGTAATGTCATAGGCAAATCTTATAAAGCTGAGCATTTGCTTTTCCAATGACTTAGCAGTGATGTCTTCAGCAGGAAACATGCATAAGTGCATTTATACAATGTTCTTTATAGCAGAACACTGGAAACAAAACAAATGCCCATCAGATGGGAAAGGACAAGTAGTAACTATATAGTTAAACAAAGATATATTGCATGGCTTTAAAAATGAGCTACTAATAGAACCACCATGTGTCAAAATGTACAATTCTTAGTAACATGATGTTAAGCGAGGAATGTAAGTTATAGTATAAACTGTGTAGCATCTAATATTTAATGGTAGGACTGGGCAATAATTTATGAATATTTATCATAGTATCAATGCAAATAAAGAAATGAAATAGGAGAGAACAGCACAAAAACCCATAAACACAGTATGTCTTTAACCAAAGATTGTGATTAGCCAAAAACTATAAAAATGGAAAGTAATAAGCAAATTTAAATTAATAAAAATCCACGTAATCACACAACTTTATCAGTTATCAGACTTTAAGAAATCCCCATTTTTCCATCATTAAAATGCACATGGTCTACATATATGTTTGAGAACTATTTATTTGAGTAAGTCAGAATAATTTTTGACCCTAGAAACTATTGGTTTCAGTTCTCAAAAGATCCTAATTCCCTCTTCTTCTTTTTCTAATTATTCTGTTTGAAATCCCACAATGTTTGACACACAAAGCTAGAAACCAAATAGAGTAGCTCTTCTTTATATCAGTCTCTTGCATTTTAATTTGTACGTATCTCATTCTAAATTCATCTTTATCTAAGATGCAGAGGGAATTTGAACTGTACAGCAGGAAACGACTTTAATTGAATGCAAATCTTGATTGTAATGTATTAACTTACATTAATAAGAGTAACAATAATCAAATGATGTCTAGGGCTTAAAATTTGCCAGACATTGTTCTTAGTTTGTTTGTACATTTCATTTACTCCTCATAACATGTCTAGGAGATTAATATTTTTGGAATTCACTTTTGTATAGATGAAAAAACTGAGGCATAAAATAAGTGTTATGGATTGAATTGTGTGCCCCCCTCCAACTTCATACGTTGAAGTTATACCCTTCAGTATCTCACAATCTGTTTGTATTTGGAGATAGGAAATTACCTTTAAAGAGATAATTAAGGTTAAATGAGGTCAGATATTAGAGAAGGCAATGGCAACCCACTCCAGTACTCTTGCTTGGAAAATCCCGTGGACAGGGGAGCCTGGTGAGCTGCTGTGTATGGGGTTGCACAGAGTCAGACACGACTGAAGTGACGCAGCAGCAGAGGTCAGAAATGGGCTTTCCTGATGGCTCAGTGGCAGACAATTTGCCTGCCAACCAGGAGACATGGGTTCAAACCTTCAGTCAAGAAGATTCCCTGGAGAAGGAAATGGCAGTCCACTCCAGGATTTTTGCCTGGGAAATCCTATGGACAGAGGAGCCTAGTATGCTACAGTCTACGGGTCACAAAAGAGTCAGCCACGTCTTAGCAACCAAACAAGAAAGACAGAAGACATGTGGACCTTAATCCATGAGGACTGCTATCTTAATATGAAGGGAGATTAAGACACACATACCCACATAGGGAGAATCATATGAAAACACTGAAACACATCTCCAAGCCAAGAACAGAGGTCTTAGAATAAATTAACCCTGCCACACCTTGATCCAAGACGTCTAGCCTCCATAAATGTAAGGAAGTAAATTTCTGTTATTAATGCCACCTGTTTGTGGTACTTTGTTATGGCTGTTGTAGCAAACTAATACTGTGACTTGTTCAATCAGCTAGTAAATGGTGAAAGTTGGGTATAAATCAAGAAATTAAGGCTACATTATAAGAAACTCCACGACCTTTCACTGGTATGAGTTAAATTTTAAAATGAGAGGAGAGAATAGAGCCTAGAAGATGGTCTGTAATTACAGTGTTCCCCGAGCTTTGCAGAAGATTTAAGTGACATGTTCCTTTTCAGTCTTACATTATCAGATTAATTTATTTACAGATGCATGTCTCTATAGCGCACAATTTGCTTAAATATCTGATATGCTTCAAATTATCACCATCTGAATATGTTTCTTTCCTCTTAGTATGTCTTTCTTTTATCTTCTCTTAAAAGTTTTTATTGAATTACTAGGGCTACTGTAACAAGATATCACCAGCTGTGTGATTTAAAACAACAGATATGTATTTTCTAACAATGCTGAGGACCATTAATCTGAAATCTAGCTGTAGATAGGGTCGTACTATCTCTGAAAAGTCTACAATAGGATCATTTCTTGTTTCTTCATAGATTCTAATGGTTGCTGGCAATCCTTGGTGTTGCCTTGCTAATGGCACCTTGGCTTCAGTCTCTGCCTCTATCTTTATATGGCCTTCTTTCCTATAGATACGTATTGGTACCCATGTTTCCATATTCTTGAAGAACACCAGCTACTGGATTTAGGGCCCAGTGTGACTCCATCTTAATTACATCCACAAAGACCTGTTTTCCAAATAATGTCCTGTTCACAAGAATTGTAGGTTAGGATTTGAGGATATTTTCGGGAGGGACACAATTTACTTCACAACACCCTCATAGACTTTTACCATATAGTCAGATAAGTCTAAAATAAAGTCATACTCAGTCTAAACAGACCAAAATATTTGCAGTATGTATAGCCTATTTTTAAATTTTATTATTCAATGTCATATGAAGTCATTAACTATATTTAATCTCCTATCAGATGTCAATGTTTATAGTAGAGCTACTAGATAATTAATAAATTATTAGCCAATGAAAACAAAAAACGTCAACAAGTTCATTTCATTCTTTGCTTTAGGCCAATTACACAGCCCATCTTTATCTGCTATTGAATTTGAAAATATGATTCTAGCTTATGGAGAAAAGGAAGCTAGGACAAAATAGTGAGTAGCAATATTTATTGCTTTAACTACATTATAAGCTTCCTGAAAACTAGTGCAATATGTAATGTCTTTATGGGGCATATTTTATCCCCCCCTGATATCCCACACACTGTTATAATAGAAGTTCAGTGAGGGAATGATTGCTGCCTCCAAGTCTAGATCAAATTTCTTCTTGCTGCCCAACTTCATTTATTTATTTCATCAATATTTAGTGATTTCCAATTTTTTTCTAAATACAATGCAGTGCATTTAAGAATGAATTTGAAAACATCTATGACTTAGAGTTTCTGATCACTTTCAAATTAATTTTTTGAATTAAAGGATAACTTCTTCCAGTTTATGTGTCTTTTTGCTTATTTTATATGTTTTATTATGCATATTCTATTAGTAAATGAAATAAAATAGAAACTCTTGAAAACAGACTTTGTTCATTGTTTCATGAGCATACCTTGAAGATACTATAAACTGAAATATGTTGTAATAAACACACGTGAAATAATACAGAAGTAAGAAATAAAATTAAGTTGTAACCTTAAACAAACCTTTATAGAATATAAATTGATACCATAGTTTTCATTAGCAAAGTTTAAATCTTTGGATTTAATATTACAAACATTATCACCTCCATAGCTCAATATATGCCAATTGCCAAAAGAGAAATTTAACTATACCTGATAAATACAGTAGATTCACAATGCAATTTGAGAATTAGTTCTTGCTACTATTCTGTAAATTTGAGATTGTTTCAGAAGTTAAAAATTAAATTAATTAAGAGAAGCTCTGAACCTATAATAAANTATACCTGATAAATACAGTAGATTCACAATGCAATTTGAGAATTAGTTCTTGCTACTATTCTGTAAATTTGAGATTGTTTCAGAAGTTAAAAATTAAATTAATTAAGAGAAGCTCTGAACCTATAATAAAATTCAGGATAGGAAAATTCACTTTTTCATAAAAGGTGTAAAGCATTTAGAGATTCTATTTGGATACAAACTCAGTACCTGTAATGATAGCAATAACGATATATAGCTTGAAATGTGATAGGGATTAAAACTATTTCCACTAGAATTTTTTTCTTTTATTCTATGTCTATATGAGATGATGGGCTTCCCTTGTAGCTCAGTGGTAAAGAATTCACCTGCAAAGCCAGAGATGAAAGTTTGATCCCTGCAGAAGGAAATGGCAACCCACTCCAGTATTTTTGTCCAGGAAATCCAATGGACAGAAGAGACGCATGCTACAGTCCATGGGGTCACAGAGTCAGAGATGACTTTCTAGTAAACAGCAACCACATATAAGATGATGGATGTTCAGCAAATTTATTGTGGTAATCCTTTTATAATGTATTTAAATAATCATTATACTGTACACTTTAAACTTATATAGTGTCAAGTATATCTCAATAAAACTCAAAGAAAATAAGTAAAAATTAATTTCACTAGACTTTGATGGTAGAAACTTAACTTTTTAACTAATATATTGTCAGTACAGTGTCTACCATTAATACATATTTATTAAACAAATAATCAATATGTGGTAAATAATAATCAGTAAATAAATGGTAATTTAAACTGTTAAAAAAAAAACATGAAAGACACACCAAGACCTTTGCTAATGTGGAAACCAAATAGAATGCCATTCACAAATTTAAAATAACATTGCTTTTTCTGAAAGGAAAATGTACAGACTTTATTCCAGGTCAACTAAAAACTTATATTATGCCTAAGAAAGTAGAACATTGTTGCAGCCTTTTATGTTACCTTGGAAAAAGGTTATTTCAACATTATCATTAATTTGTTAGTATAAAACTGGCTAATTTCCCCAAGGTTCTTAAAATTTGAGAGCACATCTTTGAGGCTTCTGAAGTGCAATTATTGGAAAATGAATAAAAAGCTTAAATTGGAATAAATGTAATAATCTTTGTTTGACTTCTCCTAATATCACAATCAATCCAAAGAGAATTTTATCTTGTGCAGAGCTTAAAATGAAAATACACCTCTTTTGCAGCTTAGAGTTTCAATGTGTATATGCTTAATTTAATGTTGTTTTAAGCAAAAAAAAATTAATAGACATTTATGGAATCGATTAATCATACTTTAATATAAATAAAAATAATTATAACCTGACATTTCTAAATTATTGATAGGTTATACTAAATTTCTAAGGAGTATAAAAAGCTCAGATATAATTTCAGGCAATTTTCCCTCTTGTCTGTGACTTTGGCCCAAAGACCAAACGTTATGGACTGTGTTGAATTGGAAGAAAGCCCGATGACTCTGGTCTCTGAATCACATATGCATTCCTGACCATGTGAGATGGCCCAGCAGCACTGCATTTATAAAAACAAGTTTGGCCAGAAGTCACATCTGAGCTTTTGTTATTTGTCTCGTGTGCTTCAGGGAAAGATGGAGAGGATAGTTTGTAGGTTAGGGAATGAGTAGTCTGGAAAGGGGAAAAAGCTGACTGGGTGAAATCCAAATGCCTTTAGTAGCAGAATGGCAGGAAAGTTGGGAAAGCCATATTTTAATACATTTTGTCTTATGTAACATCACCCTTTAACTCACATGGTAAATTAGAAACAAGTCTAACCAGTTTACTTGATCTTGTTTGTTTTCCTCCTTTCTTCTAACTCATCCTGGGAACATCATTTAACATCCCGAGAATGGGAGCCACCTCCCAAGTAGAAGTTCTTTTTTTCAGATATGTGATTCCACACCCATTTTGAGGAACTGAGTGAAGCATGGGCATAAAAACCAAATGAAGACATTAGGAGAGGGGCCATAAATGTATGTTTGTCCTTATTTTTTATATTCTGTAATTTTTTAGTCCTCACTAAATTCCATCTACTAATGTAGTGTCTAAAATGTAAGTTCCTAAGGAACGTAGGAAAGTTATGACAAACCTAGACAACATATTAAAAAGCAGAGACATCACTTTGCCAACAAAGGTCTATACTGTCAAAGCTATGGTTTTTCCAGTAGTCATGTATAGCTGTGAGAGCTGGATCATAAAGAAGGCTGAGTGCCAAAGAATTGATGCTTTTGAATTGTGGTGTTGGAGAAGACTCCTAAGAGTCTCTTGGACAACAAAGAGATTNAGCCTATTAAAAAGCAGAGACATTACATCGAAGGTCCGTCTAGTCAAAGTTATGGTTTTTTCAGTAGTCATGTATGGATGTGAGAGTTGGACTATAAAGTAAGCTGAGCACCAAAGAATTGATGTTTTTGAACTGTGGTGTTGAAGAAGATTCTTAAGAGTCCCTTGGACTGCAAGATTAAGTCAGTCAGTCCTTAAGGAAATCAGTCTGGAATATTCTTTGGAAGGACTGATGCTGAAGCTGAAAATCCAATACTTTGGCCACTTGATGGGAAGAACTGACTCATGGAAAAGACCCTGATGCTGAGAAAGATTAAAGTCAGGAAGAGAAGCGGACAATAGAGGATGAGATGGTTAGATAGCATCACTGATACAATGGATGTGAGTTTGAGTAGGCTCTGAGTGTTGGTGATGGACAGGGAAGCCTGGCTTGCTGCAGTCCATGTGGTTGGAAAGAGTCAGACATGACTGAGTGATTGAACTGAAATGAAAAACTAAATAGATGTGCTTATGTAACATTTGAACACTGAAGTTAAATGTTCTTAACTTCTCTACTNTGGACAGGGAAGCCTGGCTTGCTGCAGTCCATGTGGTTGGAAAGAGTCAGACATGACTGAGTGATTGAACTGAAATGAAAAACTAAATAGATGTGCTTATGTAACATTTGAACACTGAAGTTAAATGTTCTTAACTTCTCTACTTAGTTAATTTAATCCAAAGCACAAAGTGGTCTGTTCTCTAAGTCCTATACAAATAGAAACTGGTAGCTAGGACTATATAATAAAGATAGTAAAAAGTGTTCATTGAATTGGTTTTTAAAAAATCAATTAAAATAATCTCATATCTTTTATTGTCCTACTATCGGGACCATTGAATTGCATATAAATCAAAGTTGTTTATTCATTAGAAATGTGTAGATATCATTTTTTGTTTTCTGTTTTCCCTTGTAAAGATATTAGTGAATAAAGTTCTAGAAACATTTCTATATGTAGTTATAATGCACTTCTAGTAATTAGGAATGTATAGGGTTACCTCTGGATATAGTGATCTAAGGTACATATCTGAAAAAAACCTTAAAATGACAAATGTTGAAGATATTTTTATAAGATGATGAATGTAGAGTAGCAGGAAGTAGTTGTTTACTTACATATTATTTATTTTACAAGACACTTGTCTACTTATCAGACAAAAGACAAAGTCTAAAAAACTATATTGCATGTGTGTGTGTNGACAAATGTTGAAGATATTTTTATAAGATGATGAATGTAGAGTAGCAGGAAGTAGTTGTTTACTTACATATTATTTATTTTACAAGACACTTGTCTACTTATCAGACAAAAGACAAAGTCTAAAAAACTATATTGCGTGTGTATGTGTTTATGTAACTAAAAGTGTCTTCAGTATTGGAGAACAAAAAAGGTAAGTCAATCAGTTTCATATTCCCTTGTTATTATTCAGTCACAAAATCATGTCCAACTCTTTGCAACCTCGTAGACTGCAGCACATCAGGCTTCCCTATCCTTAAATAGGGAGCTTCTCAGGGTGCTGGTAATTTATTTTTTCTTGTTGGTGGTGCTATTATACAAATGTTTATGTCATGAAAATTCATTGAGATGTGTATTCATAATATGTGTATTTATCTGCATATGTATACTTGCTTCAAACTGGTCATTATAAATGGATGCTGATGGCAGAATTTTTAAAGAGTTTTATGAGTTAAATTCAGTCTGAGAACTCCAGCACATGTATCAGTGTGTTTTTCTTTATTTTTTGTCATTTCTTAATCTGATTAATTCACATTTTTTTAAAGATTCCTTTATATCTGTGTTCATAGAGTATACTGGTCTATAGTTTCTTTTTTTGTTATATGTTTTCATGTGTACTAAGTCCCTTCAGTCAAGTCCGACTGTTTGTGACCCCATGGACTGTAGCCCGCCAGGCTCCTCTGTCCACGGGATTCTCCCGGCAAGAGTGCTGGAGTGGGTTGCCATTTCCTTCTCCAGGGAATCTTCCTGACCCAGGGATCGAGCCCAATTCTCTTATGTCTCCTGCTTTGGCAGGCAGTTTCTTTACCACTAGTGCCACCTGGGAGGCCCTCTGTTATATCTTTATTTGGCTTTACTATCAGAGTGACACTAACTTCATAGAATGAGTTTAGAAGTGTTCACCCCTCTTATACTTTATGAAAGTATTAGTAAAGGATTGTTATTATTTTTCCACTTATATGTTTAATAGAATGCACCAGTGAAGCCACTTTGGATTAGATATAACTTCTTTTTCTTTATTACCAATTTAGTTTCTTCTTCTTCTTCCTCTTTCTAAATTAGAGTGTAATTGCTTTACAATTTTGTATTCGGAGAGGGTGTGGAAAAAAAGCAACCCTCTTGTACTGTTGGTGGGAATGTACATTGATACTGCCACTATGGGGACCAGTATGGAGGTTCCTTAAAAAACTAAAAATAGAACAACCATATGACTCAGGAATCCCATTACTGGGCTTACATCCTGAAGAAACAATAATACAAAAAGATATATGTAACTCAATGTTCAATGCGGCATTATTTACAATAGTCAGAACTTGGAAGAAATCTAGATGTCCATCTACAGATGAATAGATAAAGAAGATGCTGTACATATATACAACGGGATGTTACTGAGGAAAAAAATTAAGTCATTTATAGTGATATGGATACCCACTCCAGTGTTCTTGCCTGGAGAATCCCAGGGACGGGGGAGCCTGGTGGGCTGCCATCTATGGGGTCACACAGAGTCGGGCATGACTAAGGCGACTTAGCAGCAGAAGCAGCAGCAGCAGTGATATGGATGAACACAGAGTCTGTCATACAGAGAGAAATAAGTCATAAAGAGAAAAACAAATATTGTATGATAGCAAGAAGTGAAGTGAAGTGAAAAAGTTGTTCAGTTGTGTCCGACTCTTTGTGACCCCATGAACTATACAGTCCATGGAATTCTCCATGCCAGAATACTGGAGTGGGTAGCTTTTCCCTTTGCCTGGGGATCTTCCCAACCCAGGGACTGAACCCAGGTCTCCCACATTGCAGGCAGAATCTTTACTATCTGAGCCCCCAGGGAGACCCAAGAATACAGAATGGGTAGCCTATCCTTTCTCCAGCAGATCCTCCTGACTCAGGAATCAAACCAGAGTCTCCTGTATTGCAGGCAGATTCTTTATCAACTGAACTATCAAGGAATAAGGCAGTGACCAAAACGATCTCAAAGAAACACAAATGCAAAAAGGCAAAGTGGATGTCTGAGGAGGCTTCACAAACAAGTGAAGAAAGAAGAGAAGGAAATAGCAAGGGAGAAAGGGAAAGATATGCCCAACTGAACGCAGAGTTCCAGAGAATAGCAATAAGAGATAAGAGGATTTTCTTAAATGAACAAAGAAACTAAATAAAAGAAAGCAATAGAATGGGAAAGACTAGATGTCTCTTCAAGAAAAATGGAGATATCAAGGGAACATTTCAATCAAAGATGGGCACGATAAAGAATAGAAATGGTAAGAACCTAACGGAAGCAGAAGAAATTAAGAAGAGGTGGCAAGAATACACAGAACTATACAAAAAGATCTTAATGACGCAGATAACCACAATGGTGTAGTCCCTTACCAAGAGCCAGAAAACCTGGAGTGTGAAGCCAGGGAGGTCTTAGGAAGCATTACTGCAAACAAAGCTAGTGGAGATGAGGAATTTCAGCTGAGCTATTAAAACCCAAAGATGATGCTGTTATTCTGCTGCACTCAATATGTCAGCAAATTTAGAAAACTCAATAGCAGCCGAAGGACTGGAAAAGGGCAGTTTTCATTCCAGTCCCCAAAGGGGCAATGCCAAAAAATGTTCAAATTACCACACAATCATACTCATTTCACATACTAGCAAGATAATGCTCAAAATCCTTCAAGCAAGGCTTCAGCAGTATGTGACTTGAGAACTTCCAGATGTACAAGACGGATTTAGACAAGGCAGAGAAACAACAGATCAAATTGCCAACATTTGTTGGATCACGGAGAAAACAATAGAATTCTGGTAAAATATCTACTTCTGCTTCAGTGACTATGCTAAAACCTTTGATTGTGTGGATCACAACAAACTGTTGAAAAATTCTCAAAGAGATGAGAGTACCAGACCACCTTACCTATCTCCTGAGAAACCTGTATGTGGGTCAAGAAGAAACAGTTAAAACCTTACATGGAACAACTGACTGGTTCCAGACTGAGAAAGGAGTACGTCAAGGTTGTATATTGCCACTGCTTATTTAACTTATATGCAGAGTGCATCATGCAAAGTGCTGGGCTGGATGAATTACAGGATGGAATCAAGATTGCCAGGAGAAATATCAACAACCTCAGATATACAGATGATATCACTCTAATGGCAGGAAATGAAGAACTAAAGAGCTTTTTGATGAAGGTAAAAGAGTGGAGAAACTGACTTGAAACTCAACATTCAAAAAACTAAGATCATGACATCAGGTCCCATAACTTCATGGCAGAAAGAAGGGGAAAACATTGAAGCAGTGACACATTTTATTTTCTCGGGCTCAAAATCACTGCAGATAGTGCCTTTAGCCATGAGAAATTAAGATGCTTGCTCCTTGGAAGGAATGCTATAGGAAATCTAGCCAGCATAGTACAAACCAGAGACATCACTTTGCTGACAAAGTCTGCTATGGTTTTTCAATAGTCATGTACAGATATTGAGTTGGACTATAAAGAAGGTTGAGCTCCAAAGAGTTGATGCTTTCAAACTGTGGTGAAGAGAAGACTCTTGAGAGTCCCTTGGACTGCAAGGAGATCAAATTAGTCAATCCTAAAGAAAATCAGTCCTGAATACTCATCGGAGTGTCTGTTGCTGAAGCTCCTATACGTTGGCCATTTGGTGCAAAGAGCTGACTCATTGGAAAAGACACTATGCTGGGAAAGATTGAGGGCAAGAGGAGAAAGGGAGAGGAGAGGATGAGATGGGTGGATTGCATCAGTGACTCAATGGACCTCAGTTTGAGCAAACTGGGAGATCATGGAGTATGCAGAATCCTGGCATGCTGCAATAAAGGGGCTTGCACAGAGTTGGACATGACTTAGTGATTAAAAAAACAGCAACAATGAAATCTAGAAAAATGATATTGATGAACCTGTTTTGCAGAGCAGTTAATGAAGGCACAGACCTGGAGAATAGACCTATGGACACAGAATTGGAGAAGGAAATGGTGGGATAAATTGAGTTATTGACATATATACATTAGAATGTTCAAAATAGTTTGCTAGCAGTATGCTGCTGCATAACTTAGAGAGCTCAGCTTGGTGCTCTCTGATGATCTAGAAGGTGGGATGTAGGAGTGGAGGGAGGCTTGAGGGTGAGGGGATACATGTATACCTGGTGGCTGAGACAGGAAAGAGTCTACCTGCAATGCGGGAGACCCGAGTTCCATCCGTGGGTCAGGAAGATCCCTGGAGAAGGAAATGGCAACCCACTCCAATAGTCTTGCCTGGAAAACCCCATGGATGGAGGAGCCAGGTAGTCTACAGTCTGGTAGCAAAGAGTTGGATACGACTGAGTGACTTCACTATTAGCCTATAGCTGATTCACACTATTGTAAAGAGTAGGTTTAAATCAATTTATTGTTTTGGTTCATCTAACAACCTAACACATACTGCTGCTACTGCTGCTAAGTCACTTCAGTAGTGTCTGACTCTATTTGCAACCCCATAGACAGCAGCCCACCAGACTCCCCCGTCCCTGGGATTCTCCAGGCAAGAACACTGGAGTGGGTTGCCATTTCTTTCTCCTAGCACATACTCGCACTAACTAAATAACTTTTTGGCCTCTCCAAGCATTTATTAAAATGTGTTGGCCAATAACAAGAGCTTAGAATTGACAAATGAAGTATCTAGATTCCAAGATAATATGGATAGAAAATTCATCTTTTGTGAATGGATAACAATGTAGGTATATAATCTTTCCATGACAGCAGAAGTTGGGATGTGGATACTGAGGGAATTCTATTGATTTTAGAAGACAGAGGACGTGACAAGTATAATCTTTCTTTTGTAAGAGAAAAGAGTGGTTATAGTTATAGACTTTAAAATATTTTAAGTTTCACTTGAACATATTGAATAACTATTTTCTGCTTGGAATTTTAAAAGATCTACTAGATTATTATGAGTAGCGCAAAGCATTCTTTCACAGCATGGCATAATTTATCTGCCAAACTCAAGTTAATTGCCTGAGATATTTTGCCATATTAACAAGCCAAGGTAATCCACAAGGATTGTATTTTTGTACCACTAATCAAATTCATTTTTTTCATTGCTCAAAGCTAGTCATAATAGTTATAATACAATCTAAGTTTTACCTATTTTGGATAATACCTATTTTTTGTGCTAAATAGCCTTTACAGTTTGACATTTGGGATCCCACATGAGTGATTTACAATAAATCACATAGACTTAAGTGCTATTAAATGTTAAGCTAGGTTACCAAAGACTGGTGAGGATACAAAAAGGATAAGACAATTTAAAAGGGCAGTATTTACCTATGTAACATCTATCTATCATCTCTTAGCTATCTGTTTATTTTAAAAAAAAAAAGAAATTCTTATATCTATAGAAACACATATATAAAGGAAAAGTGAATTTTTTTTAAACCATAAAGTCATGTAAGACTGAAGTTTATTGTAGGACTACCATTACTTCTTGTCAATTGGTTGACCTTAAATAAGAAAGCAGCCCAAAACTGCAATCAATTTCACATTATTTTATGAGGATTCTTTCATTTGTTCGAGTTTACAAAAGTCATTTTTACCTAAGAAATAAGGCATACAGGCTAAAATTTTCCAAGAATATTTTCTTCAAAACCTCAGTTTTACTTTTATTTATTTCAGAAAATAGATCTTTATTATCAGTTCGCATGCTCTATTACATTAACAATAGCTAAGTCCGAAATAGCAGTAAAAACTCTGAATCACTTAAAAAGTGCCATCTCTCTCAAATGAATAACCAAATGTGACATATATGCACCACTGATACTGTATAGAAAATAGATAAGTAATAAGTAATACTACCCCTGCATAGCACAGGAAACTCTACTGATGCTCTATGGTGACCTAAATGGAAAGGAAATTTTTAAAAGGGGGATATATGTAAACATATAGCTGATGCACTTTGCTGTACAGCAAAAACTAACATAACACTGTAAAGCAACTACACTCCAATAAAATTAATAAAAATACTAACCAACTGTGATGCAGAAATGAACACAGCTCCAATGTTCATTTAAATCTAGAATTACAAGAATCATTTATGTAAGGCTTGTGATTAAAGCATATTGAAAGGAAAGGGGAGAAAGCTGCTTCTTCTTGTCAGGTAATTTCATGGTAAGAATAAGTCTCCTTAGACATATCCTGCAGGGAAATAATTTAAAGAAGTCCTTTCTCAGCTTGACAACTGTCCTCATGATTTCAGTTTCTTTATTAATTCAAGGATCCATAAATGAGAATGATAAACTAAACTTATGTCAAAATTTACTAAAGGAATTCCCTGTGATGAAACTATTGATTGAAATATGAAGATCTTTACTAACTTGAGAAATTTCTCCTTCCCACAAAAATGTTTTACAAATGTTTCCAAACTGGTATGTGCTTTAACCTCTAAAATGACAGCTTAAGCCAATCATTAGGTTAGACACAAGATTTTTCCAAGTAATAACAAGGCAATAATAAAAAAAATGATATCATCTAGAGCATTTTAAGTGTAAATTTTACTTTGGTTTTGGGTTGTCCTCTTAGGCATAGTCTAAAAACGTACTTATTTCAATAAGTAACAATTCAATAACTGTCTGAGATTTACAGCTACTAAAAAAAAGGAAATTTACAGGAATTAAAAGAGAAGAATTGATGCTTCCAAACTGTGGTGTTGGGGAACACTCTTGAGTGTCCCTTAGACTGCAAGATCAAACTGGTCAATCCTAAAGGACATCAACTCTGAACATTCATTGGAAGAACTGAGGCTGAAGCTGAATCCCCAATACATTGGCACCTGATACGAAGAGTCAAGTTATTGGAAAAGTTCCTGATGCTGGGAAAGATTGAAGGCAAAAGAGGAGGACGACAGAATGAGATGGTTGGATGGCACCACCGACTTGATGGACATGAGTTTGAGCAAGTTCCGATAGTGAAAGACATGGAAGCCTGGTGTACTGAAGTCCATGGGATCTCAAAGAACTGTGGGACTCAACAACAACAAAAGAAAATGCTTTCTATAGTTACAACTAATAAATCTGAGGTGTATTAAATATTACATGTAGTGGAATTATATTCATTTCACTTACTAGATAGCAATATCAACTCAATGATAATTAGTTTTACCAAGAAATCTTATCAAATAATTTTCCAAAATGATGCTATTGATTCAACATACTTCCAAAACTAAACATATAAGTATAGTGTGCTTACGACAGCAGCACACGCTATATATAACATACACAACTATATTTAAATATAATATATATATTAAAAAGAACAAGACAATTTTGATTGACATGGGTATGCAGAGTTTAGATGGTAGTCTCAAATATTTTATTTTATTTTTTTTACTTATTTTTGTCAAATATATCTATAGCATAGTGTCCACCACCATATACCTATGATGGGTTAACAATGGGTGTACATTTCTTCCGTTAAGAGTTGAAATCTATTTCTTGTCCCTTTGGGCCTGGGCTAGCTTTGCTGTAACTTGGTTTGTTCAATAGCATGGAGCAGAAATGACATCATGCATCTTTGAAGTTGAGTTTTAGATCTACAAATTCTGTTTTGGCTCTCTCAAAACACTTTATCTTTGGAACCAGTCAATCACATGAAAGATTTGTGGATTCTGCTGACTTATTCCATTTGGATTAGTCCATCACCTTAGTCAAGTATATGTAGGAAATCATGTCAGAAAGCCTCACTTCATGAAAAAGCCATGTAAAGAAGACTCAGGCACTCACTGATAGATGCTGATGACCTCCAGACACCAACTACCAGTCACAGGAATGAGCCCTGTTGGATACTTCAGTCCAGTCCAGTCTCTTGATGACTGTTGTCCCAAGCTAATACCACATGGGGCAAAATAAGCATCCAGGTAAATCTTGTCAAACCACAGATTCATGAGAGATAAAAAGCATTTGCTTTGGGGAAGGTGGGAGGGAGGCTTAACTGGAAGGGGATATGTATACATATAACTAATTCATGATATTGTACAGCAGAAACTAACACAATGTTATAAATCAATTATACTCCAATAAAAAAGTAGATAAAAACAAATTTTAAAAGCGCCTGCTTTGTTTTGGCACTGATTTTTGAGTGACAGGAAATTGACATCCAATTACCTATTATCAGTTTATTCTATGAAAACAGATCATTGAAGCAACCTTTTAAGGATTATAGACAAAATGGAGTGTGTTTAGAGAAGAGGGCTCTCTTTGACATCTTCACAATTGTAAATATTAGAATGGGCTTTGGGATTAGTGTTACTACTTTCAGCTTGTTGTCAGTAATAGCAGGTGTCCTCAGCTTCCCTCTGAGCCATGTTCATTCAATCAGGTCTTTGAGGCCCAGTCTGTGTATCGGTTTATGGCAAACCATCTAATGTCCTTCTGGAGACTATCCTGAGTTTTATCCTGAATGCAAAAATGCAGCTAGAGCACAGACAACATAACTAATACTTTTCAGTCCCTCCTTCTGTGAACTGAAATAATTTCCTACATTTCTTGACTAGATGATGGGTTAATCCAAATGGAATAGGTCAGCAGGATCCACAACCTTTCATTCAACTGACTTTGAAATCATATGGTTTTCAGTCCAACTGAAGACTCATGAAAAATCTACCTAAGACTCTCCAGAGGCCTCTTTTAGAATACTGAATGATTTTATCATAGAGGTAGTTGAACTGTTTCAAAGTATGTTTTGTAAGTCTTATTGGAATTTCTTTAACATAACAGGGAGTAGAGAAACATGATGATGTAAAGAAGACAAAGAATAAAATATTAGAAACTCTGATTTAAATATTTAATGAATATTGGTGCATGTATTTTGTAAGTTTCTGTTGTTTACAAATGAATAATATTATTGTGTTTATAATCTAGTTTTGATGCCAGACATGCGAACAGTTAACTGCAATGTAACTCAGAATGAAAAAAAAGAAGACGAAGAAGTTTAAACAACAACTTACATGATTCCAGAGGAAAGAAAGTTTTATTCTGATTTTAGAGTTTTACTGGAGAAGAAAGAATAGGGTTTGAAGATATCTTGATAAAGGAAATATAGGAGTTAGTAAAAGAGATGAGGACAAGAAGATGTCGCTAGGTAACGATGAAGGTAGCTGAATTCCAAATTGAGAAAATGCAGTGAAAAAAGGAATAGCAAGCATAAGGAATTTGGAAAATTTGATATGGATAACATAATAGGAAGATAACTGAGAAACAGGGGTTTGAAGCCATAGTCTTGTACGGATGTGAGAGGTGGAGCATAAAGAATGCTGAGTGCTGAAAAACTGATGTTTTTGAATTGTGTTGCTGGAGAAGACTCTTGAGAGTCCCAGGAGAGAGCAAGGAGATCAAACCAGTCAATCCTAAAGGAAATCAACTCTGAATATTCATTAGAAGAACTGATGCTGAAGCTGAAACTCCTAATACTTTGATATGAAGAACTGACTCATTGGAAAAGACCCTGATGCTGGGAAAGATTGAGGACAAAAGAAGAAGGCAATGAGAGAGGATGAGATGGTTGGATGGCATCACTGACTCAATGCACATGAGTTTCAACAGACTCTGGGAGATAACGAAGGTCAGGGAAGTCTGGCATGCTTGCAGTTCATGGGATTGCAAAAGGTCAGACACGACATAACTGAAAAACAATGGTACTAGGGAATGATTCTGGGTGGGACAGTTGGATTATAGGACCAGACTGATCTTGTGGAAAATAAACTGGTGACAGGATGGAGGATAATCTGAGAAGAGGATGGACGTGTAGCACATAGAATAGAGAAAAAGTGGAAATACCTAAGAGTAATTGGAAGTCAATTAGGGGATAATCTTAAAGACTATCTTTGGTCTTGAGGTTGGAAAGAAACAACTTTGAATCTTCCAACTTGGGTGGCTGGGACGATACTGCTATAATTATCCTGTTGAAGAGGATAGGAATCTTTTGCTACAGAAAAAAGAAAAAAAGGCATAATAGAAGTATGTTGGTCTTATGTGGAGATTGCATGCATTTGCAATTCATCTGTAAAATTCATAAGAAAAAAAACGGAGAAAGTGTTATCAGTAGAAAATAAAACATTTGTAGAAAGAAGCTAAAGCCATGGGCAAAGAGGAAATGTGCAGAAAAAAGTAAAATAAAACCTCTGATAATCCCAGTGATTCAGGGAAATAGGAACAGAGATACCAGTGAAGCAGAATAAGAAAATCATGAGAGTCACATCATTGAATCAAGCAGGTTCATGGAGAAAGGGTCAAATATTACAAAAGGTTACAAATGATGAAAACCAAAAGCCAAAATCAGACCCAGTAATGAGAAGAGTATCATAAAGAAATTGAGAAAGCAGGCATGCACCAATATTTCAAGACAATTAGCAGAGAAAAGAAGAGAACATTACAAAAATGCTTTCTGAAGTACTCAGATCATCAACATGTATAACAGCTTCTCAGAAGAGATCAGTTATAAATGATCCAAAAATGCATCAGAGTATAGAATAATGAATTTTAGATTACTGATTTACAACATGAAGTATTTCATTTAAGGAATGTACTATTATAAATTCCTTAATGATATTGGCACTGCTAAAACAGAGAACACATGGACTATTTAGAAGCCACATCTGGGTAGTTTTCATTTATTTTCATTTAAAGTTATAGCCAAATTCATCTTAAACATTTTTGCATAATTTTATATGATGTGAATATGTATTGAGTACATACAAGGGACATGTATAATTAAACTTTGATTATGGTTTCATCTCAAACTATATTTCTTTTCTAACACCCAGAAACTAATTCATTATATTAATGCATACACAATTATTAGTGATCTTAAAATGTACTATTCAAACTTTTAATCCTACCTGGCTAGTCTTAAGATATTGAATAAACAAATTGTTGTTCCCTTTAATACTTGGCACTGTTCATTAATCAAATAAGGCTTCACTTTCATGCTGCTAAGTCACTTCAGTCGTGTCCAACTCTGTGCCCACCAGGCTCCCCCATCCCTGGGATTCTCCAGGTAAGAACACTGGAGTGGGTTGCCATTTCCTTCTCCAATGCATGAAAGTGAAAAGTGAAACTGAAGTCGTTCAATCGTGTCCAACTCTTCGTGACCCCATGGACTGCAGCCCACCAGGCTCCTCCATCCATGGGATTTTCCAGGCAAGAGTACTGGAGTGGTTTACCATTGTCACAAAGTTCTATAGTTTACAATAATAGAGCAATGCCAAAGTATTTTGAATTTCTTTTTTTTTTTTTTTTGAAGAATGAACTATAAAATCTCCATGTTTATAAAAAACAAACAAACAAAAAAGAAATTGACAAAAACAAGGCAACTCTTTTTCCAAAACAATTCATGAAATCCCTTGTAGACTGCTTTCAGTCTCTTATTAGAGGTGTCTCTTCTGAAGATCCACTTCTGCTTAAATTATTTTAGTTAATTCAATGTACATAGCAATTTCACTTTATGTAACAAATGTTCTCATGAAACTCTTTACTTTTCCAGTCAGGTAATTCTGATCAACCACAACCAAATACTCTAGGAAGGATTCCAGGAGGTCAAAGCTGTGCATGTGAGAGCATGAGGTGTTGCTTCCACTACTTGTTTTCTTTAAATATGTTTGGAAAGCTTGGGGAAATACCTCTAGAGAATCTGGATATTTTCCACTTGTTTGTGATTAAAAACGAATAAAAAAAAGTCTCCTTTAACAGAAGACACTTAATTAAAGCTAAAGGAAAAAGCTAACCACTTAACAGCAGGGGTGCCCATGGATACAAATGCTTCTTTAATTGGATGGAAACAGAGGAGAAAAACCTTTCCAAAAATATTACTATGTGTTTCTGAACACATTTCATTAAGTGTATTCTTTAATCAGTGATCAGCCTAGACTTCCCATAGTCATGGCTTCAAAACACTTTTAGACAAAACACTACAAAAGAGGGGCAGGATGGAAATGAGAAGCATATTCTTTTTTGCTATGAAGAGCAAAAGAACATTATCTGCTCATATATTGAGCTTGTGTATCACTACAAAGAAAAGACTGTTCATTCACTCATGAATTCAATCATCCCTAATGCCTGTGGTCCAATGCTAGATGCTAAGTACAGATCAGTGACCAATAATGACACTCATCAATAGGAAGCTCCAGACTCCTGTCATAAGAGCCATAACACAGATGAGTACAAAGTGCTCCAGGAAGACTATGGTGATATGAAATATCAATAACTTCAGATACGCAGATGACATCACCCTTATGGCAGAAAGTAAAGAAGCACTAAAGAGTCTTTTGATGAAAGTGAAAGAGGAGAGTGAAAAAGTTGGCTTAAAGATCATGGCATCCAGCCCCATCACTTCATGACAAATAGATGGGGAAACAATAGAAAGAGTGAGACACTTTATATTTTGGGCTCCAAAATCACTGCAGATGATGACTGCAGCCNTCTTATTCTAGAGTAAGAGAAAATGGGATTAAAAATGTTCACAATTGTTAAATGATGCACAACTGTGCATCTTTTGTGTTAGTTCTTTTCAGTCAGAAGGGGGCATAGTCTTCTGGCCACTTTTATAGTCTTTGTTCTATTTTTTCAGTCCTAAACTTAAATGAATGAGTTTTGGATTAATATCACTCTTTTCTTAATTACAATCACTTCTAGCTTCCTTGGGGCTTCCCAGGTGGTGCAGTGGTAAAGAATCCACCTGCCTATGCAGGAGACACAAGACAAGGGTTCGGTCCCTGGGTAGGGAAGATCCTCTGGAGAAGGAAATGGCAACCTGCTCCAGTATTCTTGCTTGGAAAATTCCATGGATACAGGAGCCTGATGAGCTAAAATCCATGGGGTTGAAAGAGTCAGACATGATTCCTTTGAGTTTTATAGCCTAACACTTCAAGCACAGACATTGTTCCCCTTAGAAGGTGTAATTTTTTACATTTCAAACTTCAAAATGTGTTTATGATACTATATTAAAAGTAAAATGGCCATATCTCCAAGAAGTGACATTATAGGTGAATATATGCTTATTGTTCACTTTGCCTTAATGTTGTTGCAAACTTTTACATGTGTATCTTCATGCTTTAACAAAACTCAATAAATCATTTTTTAAAAACTATGTTTGATTTAAAGAGATGTTTGCCTTCTTAATTATAGAAGCAATGCAACAACATTCTAGCTGCTAAACTTTTTCCTGTTCTCTCTCATTTTCAAGGTTGCCTCACAACTCTACTTTCTCTGTTCACTTCCGCCACCTGCTGTGAGCACTTTCTCTGGCTTTCTAGCCAGGTTTGACCACCAGGACTGACCCACTCCTGACCACTGGGCTGAAGAACTACACATCACTTTATCCTTCCTCAGTTCCCTGAGGTGGAAGTCTTCTGGGAATTCTTCTGATTCCTTTTAATTAATACGTTTTTTGGACAATTTCTGATGAATAAAATTCCTCCTTTCACTTTGGTAAGAAACATGTTATTAGCTTGATGCAAAAGGAATTGCAGTTTTTGCATTGCTGAAATTTGCCGTTTGATACTGGAATACATTCTTAATAAATGTGGTTACATTATACATAATTTTAACATGCAGTTCTTGCTCTATTTTTTTGGCTAACGACTTATTACTTGCTGTCTGTTTTATATTTATGTTAGACTAGGAAAATGATGTTAGACACGAAGCAAATTCAAGCGATTTTCTTATTCAAGTTCAAAATGGGTCATAAAGCAGTGGAGATAATTTGCAACATCAACAATGCATTTGGCCCAGGAACTGCTAATGAACATACAGTGTAGAGGTGGTTCAAGAAGTTTTGCAAAGGAGACAAGCACCTTGAAGATGAGAAGTGTAGTGGCCAGCCATCAGAAGTTGACAGTGACAGTTGAGAGCCATCATCAAAGCTGATCCTGTTACAACTGCATGAGAAGTTGCTGAAGAAGTCAATGTCAACCATTCTATTGTCTTTCAATATTTGAAGCAAATTGGAAAGGTGAGAAAACTCAATAAATGAGTATTTCATGAGCTGATTGAAAATTTAAAAAAATCATCATTTTGAAGTGTCGTCTTATTCTATGCAAAAATGAACCATTTCTAGATCAGATTGTGACATGAGACAAAAGTGGATTTTACATGACACCCAGCAACAACCAGCTCAATGGTTGGACTGAGAAGCAGCTCCAGAGCACTTCCCAAAGCCAAACTTGCACCAAAAAAAGGTCATGGTCACTGTTGGGTGGTCTGCTGCCAGTTTGATCCACGACAACTTCCTGAAACTTTTGCATCTGAGGAAGTTTGCTCAACAAATCAGTGAGATACACTGAAAACTGCAACACCTGCAGCCAGCATTGGTCAACAGAAAGGGCCCAATTTTTCTCCACAATGCCTGACTGCACTTCACACACAAATGCTTCAAAAGTTGAACAAAGTGGGCTACAAAGTTTTGCCTCATCCACCATATTCACCTGACCTCCTGCCAACCAATGACCACTTCTCAAGCATCTCGATACTTTTCTGTGGGAAAAGCACTTCCACACCAGCAGGATGCAGAAAATGTTTTCCAAGAGTTCATCGAATCCCAAGCATGGATTTTTATGCTACAGGAATAAACCAAGTTATTTCTCATTTGCAAAAATGCATTGATTGCAATAGTTTCTATTTTGATTAATAAAGATGTGTTTGAACCTAGTTATAATAATTTAAAATTCACAGTCTGAAATCACAATTACTTTTTCAACTTAATAATAAGGTATATCCTCATTGAAGAGGAAAGCCTTGCCCTTTGGATCTTAAGTCCATAGCTTAAACCACATGAAGTCATCTGAATACAAACATACTATACCTAGGAGGAACTGAATCTCTCTCTTCCTTTAGAGAGAGAATCCCAACACTAAAGACAGAGTGAAGTTCTCACCACTGTGGAAGAAACACACTGATGAACGGCATCATACTCAATGTCTGTATTTTAAAGAATAATTTGTCCACTAAGGAAAAAAAATCAAGATGTTTTGTTTCCTTTCTATAAAGAAGAAGCAGACATAAACATTTTTTGAGGGAACAGAAAGTATCTCTCTAAATCAACAGAATATGGGAAGTCTGTGGCCAGATCTATGGTGAAGGAGCCAAGAAAGAAAATCAAAATCATCCAGGTCTCTTACTATAAGAAATAAAGCCTGCAAGTTATTAAGTCCTATACAGTTACCTCAAAAATTCAGCTATGTTTTATAGAATATGAAATAATTATATGAAATTATAGGATAGACTCTAGCCAAGAATAATCTCATCAATATTTTAATGTCACTTTCAGAGCACAAAGCAAAACCTAAGGAAAACTCACGAATTGTACATGCTTTCTAAGTTTTCAGCCCCTCTTCTAAGATACCCTAACACTGCTTGCCAAGCGTGAGCTCAACAACTGAGAGAGCAGAGACAGATGACAACAGCAGAATACAAGTGCCAAGCACTTAGTAAGCTAGCCTCTTCCAGGAATCACTCACACAGAAAAAAAAAAAAAGGATAAGGAAAATGGTTCCTTTTTAAGGCTGAATCAATATTAAAATTCTGGCACATCTTCCTTTGTCTACTCAATGACAGCAAGAGAATGTGTCTGAGAAAAGACAGACCATCACATTAGAGATCTCTACTACTGTCTTAGTACATTTGGGCTGCTATAATAAAATACTACATGCTGAGCAGCTTATAAACAGTAGAAATGTACTGCTCACAGTTCTGGGGAACTGCAAGTCCAAGATCAAGATCATGGCTAGACGAGGGCCCTCTTCCAGGTGGCAGACTTCTTGTATTCTCACATGGCAGAAAGGGCTAAGGATTCCTCCCGTCTGTGGGATCTCTTTTATAAGGTCACGAATCCTACTTATGAAAGCCCTATCCTCATGACCTCATTACCTCCCAAAGGTCCTACCTTCTAACACCATCACATTGGGCATTAGGATTTCAACATTTGGTGGGATACAAACACAGCAACTGCTGTAATCCTGAATAATTCACAGAGAATTCACTTTATGAGTAAGTAGCTGGACCAAAAGATGACCTCCCAAAATTCATCATGCTAAAACTATCCACCAAAAAGAACAGTACACAGAGGAGACCATCTATGGCTCACTTCTTCAGCATCTGTAAATACTTCCCATGTAGAAGAACCCTATCAATGGGAGCAACTTGCCCTTCTCGATTCCCCAAGGCTTTGAGGTAGGCTTACAGGGAAAGGGTACTATTACAAGTGATGCAGGTAGGGGAAATATGGGTTGACAATAAGAGATCATGTCAGATTAAAGGAGGGGTCTCCACCACAGGTGGCACTCACCTTCCCATGGAGATGGAGCAGGACTGAGGTGTCCTTCTGAATGGACCTTTGCAAGGTTCTCCAGCTAAAACCTTACATAGTCAGGAAAGCCCAGGGCAAGGAAGAGTCGGATGGTTGCTTAAAAGCTTGGCCTCTGACCTCAGAAAATCTTAGGCTTGAATCCCAGCTCCCTCAGTTGCGTTTCTTCCTGACCCTCTCTGCCTCAGCTGTCTCATCTACAACATGGAGTTGTTGGGAGGATTAAAGGAAATAATGCGTTAAAGCACTTGGCACAGTGCCTATAACAAACACTCCATAAAATGGTGGCTCTGTCATCATAATCTGCATATTCACTAGCACTTCTCTCTCTCCTTTCTAATATTAAAAGTTGCTCACCAGAACCTTTCTTAGGCTCTGAAAGCATTGCACTGGGAGAATCTCTCTCTCCTTTCTCTGGAGCTAGTTTACCATTGTTGGCTATGAAAGCAATGATTTGACACCCTCCCCCACACTCTCCCCAAAACCACCTCCCTTATGCCTCACATGACAAGCCAAAGTCAGACCCAGCTGGAAAACTAGGTAAAATGTAAAAATCCCTGAAGTCAGCTGTTTCCAATTATAAACATAACACAACAATCATACCCACAAACTCCTTTGTTGGGAGCAATAAACTGAAGGAGAAAATTGCATGTAAAAATATTACAACACGCAACATTAAGAATGAACGTTGTGCTCCACTTTAGCAACAACAATAAAAACAGAGGGGCTAAATATATACCCTGGCCATGGGAACTGAGACACAACTGAAGTAGTATTAGCTAGAATGGAATTCTGAGATGCCAGTGTATGGCTTGTTTGAAAAACTGAGCACCATCTTGCAAATCAGAACCAGATGGAAGGTTCTATCTAAAACAGATCTGGCCGTGGAAAGGGAAAAGTCTTAAACTACCCCAAACTGGCTTTGTCAGCCTGGCCCTGCATCCCAGGGTACACTCTTCAGTTTCAGCTTTTTTTTTTTTTTCCTAACTGGGTTAATTGTTCAGGGCTCTAGGTACCAGAGTGCAGCAGAAAACATCAGGCCTGTGCCCTTAGCTCCCCCACCTCTTCAGTTAGTCTGGCACTACGGGAAAGTGGCATGGCTCTGTTGGGAGCTCAGTTGTTGCATGAGGCTAAACACGGGATTTAATCCTGGCTGTCACGTGGCCTTGGCACTGGTCCACTTATTTCACTTCTCTGTTTCTAGGCTTCCTCATCTCTAAACATAGCGATGTTATAAGGATTAAATGACTTAATACACATAAGATAGTTCTTGGCACCTTATAAGAACTCAATAAATATTCCCCATTATATGATTCCAATTCTCTGCTCTTGCTGATCTTATTATTTCAGGGTTTTTTTAAATTAATAAAGAACAACAGAGAAACTACAATGTATGAGAGCTGGCCTCATCCAAAACTTCAGGAACTTTCATCCAAACATGGTCTCCCTACATATAAGTAGCACCAGCTTCTAATTAATGACCCTCCAAATGCCTCCAAATCCAATATCTGCACTACAAAGACGAAAAGAGGGCTGAGGTCAGGGTTCTTAGGGAATGAAAAGTTTCCTCCCTGTGTTCTCAAAGTGCTGGCCAAACCTGTTTCAGAGAATTTCCTTGCCCTCTAAACTTGGAGATGTTTTTAGATATTGCTGTCTTCTAAAGTATTACGGTGTGTGTTTTTTCATACCACAATGCAAACAGTAAAAATTTATTCAGAGCCAAATTACAGTCAGAAGCAACCATTAGAAATTCAAGGATGTTCTCACAGCCAAATTGCTTCATTTTCACTTCTTATTTTTTGATGTAAAATTACCAGCACTCTTGGAATTTATGGAAGCAGTCAGCAAAATGTGTTATAAACACCTTCTTCAAAAAGATCCCCAGAGAGCCTAACTGCAAAATTTCTCACTTTGATAATCCTCCCCATGCCAGTTCTGCATAATTTGAGAGACACCCTGACAGAGTCCATAGGGTCACAAAGAGTCAGACACGACTGAGCGACTGAACTGAACTGACACAGAAATTATTTTCCTTCCACCCATAAGCTCAGATGGTGGGCTAGCATGGAGATACGCCTAGAATGTTTCACATGGAATCTGTGTCAATTATTTTGAGGCTCTGGATAAAGGCAACGACTATTTGATAAACTTACACAAAGCACTGGGGTGATGAGATAAAATGACCAAAACATGACCTTGTCTTGAAGAAACTTGCACTCCAATGTGAAAGAAATAATCCTCCCTTCCTATAAACCATTTAATCAATCGCAAAAATATCTACTTCTGCTTCACTGACTAAGAGAAAGCCTTTGTGTGGATCACAACAAACTGGAAAATTCTTAATGAGATGGGATTACCAGACCGCCTTACCTGCCTCCTGAGAAACCTGTATGCAGGTCAAGAAGCAATAGTTAGAACTAGACATGGAAAAACAGACTGGTTCAAAATTGGGAAAGGAGTATGTCAAGGCTGTATATTGTTGCCCTGCTTATCTAACTTATATGCAGAGTATATCATGCAAAATGCCAGGCTGCATGAAGCACAAGCTAGAATCAAGATTGCTGGGAGAAATATCAGTAAGATATATACAATGAGATATATGTGTGCTTAGTCACTCAGTCGCGTTCAACTCTTTGAGACCCCATGGACTGTAGCCTATTAGGCTTCTCTGTCCATGGGGATTCTCCAGGCAAGAATACTAGAGTGGGTTGCCATGCCCTCATCCAGGGGATATTCCCAACCAGGTGTTAAACCTAGGTCTCCCTCATTGCAGGTGGATTCTTTATTTTTTAAGCCCCCAAGGATATATAATAAATATCAGATATGCAGATGACATCACCCTTGCAGCAGAAAGCAAAGAGGAACTAAAGAATCTCTTGATGAAGGTGAAAGAGGAAAGTAAAAAGGCTGGCTTAAAACTGAACATTCGAAAAACCAAGATCATGGCATCTGGTCCCATCACTTCATGATAAATAGATGAGGAAACAATGGAAACAGTGACAGACTTTACTTTCTTGGGCTCCAAAATCGCTGTGGACGGTGACTGCAGCCATGAAATTAAAAGACACTTGTTCCTTCGAAGAAAAGTTATGACCAACCTAGACAGCATATTAAAAAGCAGAGACATTACTTTGTCAACAAAGGTCCNAAGCTTGGGGAAATACCTCTAGAGAATCTGGATATTTTCCACTTGTTTGTGATTAAAAACGAATAAAAAAAAGTCTCCTTTAACAGAAGACACTTAATTAAAGCTAAAGGAAAAAGCTAACCACTTAACAGCAGGGGTGCCCATGGATACAAATGCTTCTTTAATTGGATGGAAACAGAGGAGAAAAACCTTTCCAAAAATATTACTATGTGTTTCTGAACACATTTCATTAAGTGTATTCTTTAATCAGTGATCAGCCTAGACTTCCCATAGTCATGGCTTCAAAACACTTTTAGACAAAACACTACAAAAGAGGGGCAGGATGGAAATGAGAAGCATAT
This sequence comes from Neotragus pygmaeus, assembly GCA_006410875.1. Classification (NCBI taxonomy): domain Eukaryota; kingdom Metazoa; phylum Chordata; class Mammalia; order Artiodactyla; family Bovidae; genus Neotragus; species Neotragus pygmaeus. The sequence goes on along the minus strand of SJYV01015409.1, from coordinate 866,300 downwards.
TCTTTTTTGCTATGAAGAGCAAAAGAACATTATCTGCTCATATATTGAGCTTGTGTATCACTACAAAGAAAAGACTGTTCATTCACTCATGAATTCAATCATCCCTAATGCCTGTGGTCCAATGCTAGATGCTAAGTACAGATCAGTGACCAATAATGACACTCATCAATAGGAAGCTCCAGACTCCTGTCATAAGAGCCATAACACAGATGAGTACAAAGTGCTCCAGGAAGACTATGGTGATATGAAATATCAATAACTTCAGATACGCAGATGACATCACCCTTATGGCAGAAAGTAAAGAAGCACTAAAGAGTCTTTTGATGAAAGTGAAAGAGGAGAGTGAAAAAGTTGGCTTAAAGATCATGGCATCCAGCCCCATCACTTCATGACAAATAGATGGGGAAACAATAGAAAGAGTGAGACACTTTATATTTTGGGCTCCAAAATCACTGCAGATGATGACTGCAGCCATGAAATTAAAAGATGCTTGCTCTTTGAAAGAAAAGTTATAATCAACCTAGACAGTATATTAAAAACCACAGACATTGCCAACAAAGGTCCATCTAGTCAAAGCTATGGTTTTTCCAGTGGTCATGTATGGATGTGAAAGTTGGACTATAAAGAAAGCTAAGCACCAAAGAATTGATGCTTTTGAACTGTGGTGTTGAAGACTCTTGAGAGTCCCTTGGACTGCAAGGAGATCCAACCAGTCCATCCTAAATGAGACCAGTCTTGGGTATTCATTGGAAGGACTGATGCTGAAGTGAAACTCCAATAATTTGGCCACCTGATGCAAAGAATTAACTCATTGGAATAAAACCCTAGAGCTGGGAAAGATTGAAGGCAGGAGGAGAAGGGGACAGCAGAGGATGAGATGGTTGGATGATATCACTGACTCATTGGACATGAGTTTGAACAAGCTCTGGGAGATGGAGATGGACAGGGAAGCCTGGTGTGCTGCAGTCCATAGGGTTGCAAAGAGTCAGACATGACCGAGCAACTGAACTGAACTGAACTTGGAGGACAAAGCATGTTCTTCTGAGGAAATCACTTCTATACTTACACCTCAGAATAAAAAAGAATTAACTAGTCAGAGAAAGAGGGATGGTATGTTTAGGCAGTATTTAAAAAGATAAACTGAGGCATATTAAATATTGTAAGTCTGAGCAGAAGTTGATTTGAACCCAGTAGTACCAAAGGGGAAGTAATTGGAGCACTCCAGAACTAGAGCTTGGAGAAAAGACAATAGACACAGACATAAAGCAGGGAAGTGATTTGATTGGCTCTAGCTTATGCAGTTGCCTTTTTGGGAAATGTATGTTTGGCTGTTTGTGTATTGTCCATAGATTTTGGTTTCCTAACCTTGAGGCATTTATGAGTTTATGATTTGGTTTGCTTATGCCAGCTGTTGAAGCGTTAGAATACCATCAGTCTAATAGCCTCTTTGCTTATTTAATTTAATGGCAGGAAGAATGATATACATAGATACAAAGAAGCAGGGAGATCTTGGAACTTCTGCAAGTGATCTCATGTAGCTGGATGACAAAATGCTGAATGAATCATGAGGAGTTGAAAAAAGACCAAAGGCAGAGGCAGCAACCAGTTAATGAGAGATTTCCTCAGCTATGTTCACAAGAATGGATTTTGCTTGGGGAAAAAAAAAAAAAAAATGTTTGCAATGCATGTCAACAACTGGACATTTTTGGAAAATGAATATTTTAAAAATATCTCTAAGCAAACTATGTAAGAAGCACAACTAAGTATACAAAATGTGCTTTTCACATCTATTTAAAGAAAGAATGGACTAGCAATATCTACATGATATTCTTATATGAGCTGACTTAGCAACATCACAAACTTCCATGTAATGGTTTTACGAGGATGATATTACTGCAGACCTGCTATTTAGCTCTAATAATAACAAATATAAAAGTAGCAACGATTAATATTAAAATCAAATAATGCAGAGAAAAGTATTTCCAAGATTTAAAGTCAATATTTTATAAAGAATACAATCTTACTGTATATATGAGAAAACTCTTGATATAGGTGATGATAGAAACTACCTTTTATGCAAAAGTGGCATAATGATTGGTCCCTTCCCCCCAAATTGAATTTGATGAGGTGATAATGTTGGCATTAGCAATATTGTTTGCATTGCATAGGATGTCCTTGTGGCTCAGCTGGTAAAGAATCCACCTGCAAGTTGGGAGACCTGGGTTTGATCCTTGGGTTGGGAAGATACCCTGGAGAATGGAAAGGCTACCCACTCCAATATTTTGGCCTGGAGAACCTGGAGAATTCCATAGACTAGATAGTCGATGGCATAGCAAAGAGTCAGACACAAGTGAGGGACTTTCACTTTCACTTTCCTCGATGGCTCAGAAGGTAAAGAATCTGCCTGCAATGCAGGAGATCTGGGTTCAATCCCTGGGTCTGGAAGCTACCCCTGGAGAAGGGAACGGCTACCTGCTCCAGTATTCTTGTCTGGAAAATCCCATGCACAGATAAACCTGGCAGGCTACAGTCCATGGTGTCTCAAATAATTTGACATGACTGAGTGACTAACATGCATCTGCGCGTGAACACATACACACACATACATTGCATGATTTAGATAATATTTTGGCAAATTATGGCTTTGCCTACTTAGCCAAGAATAAACAGGAGGCATACATTCTTATTTACCTATTTTCAAACAAAGAATATTAGGAAAATGAGTTGAAACTTTATGATATACTCACCAAGCTGTTTTAGGAGAAATCTAACCTAAGCAATAATAAGGGAAATTTTGGAATAGCAGCTAGATCATTAATTTGATTACATGAAAGCAGTCAATTTGTTGATAATACTAGAAGAAAAGAATGAAATAATAAGAAGTTAATGGTAATTGAATGAACTGCTTAAGGCAGAAAAGGTTTAGCTTCTGGTGCACTAATCACTAATAGAAGCAATGATAATTCCTCCCTAACAAGATATGCCATAAATATCACCTGATAAGACTTAAACTACATTTTAACTTTAAGAGCTGGATTTTTCCCAGAGATACTCAGCCACATAATGCTATGTATCTTTTAAGATCAGTTATTGCACATGTGCCATGGAAGATATTATAAGATTTGTAGCAAAAGCAGTTATGCTCTGGAGATAAGAATCCTGCTTTCAAAGGGAGCAGACTTGCTTCAGTGTTCTTCCATTTATTCTTTTAAAAAGTTGTAAATATTTTTCTCTTGTGGACTAGACTGATACTGATTTTATATGTTTTATAACCACTACTTATGACATAATTCCAATCTTAAAGATGTGTTACAAATGCCTCCACCTTCCATTGCTGGTTATTTTGATTAGCTGGAAATTGAGCACAGTCTTTGAACAGTCTCTTTCTGAGGGTATTTCTATTACTGTGTAAGGTTAGGAGGCATTCCCTTTGGGGATTTGCCATTTACAGTTTCCTATTTTTCTAATCTGCTTCTTCATTGTATTACCATGATGTAAAGACAAGGGAAATAACAGTTTCCTGTTGTGACATCAGGACAAACTACTTTCTGTTTAAATATACTCCTGGTTAGAAAAATGCAGTAGACCGTGGTACCTGTGAAAATACATTAAGCATTTTTTGAAGTTATAGTGAGGAATTTTACACGGATAAAAACAGAGAACATTTGGGTGAGTGATTGTATTATATCCTTTGAGAATGATAAGAGTATGTAAAAAATTTTCAGACCAACTCCCTGAAGTTGGGAAACATACTTAATTTCAGTGAATCTTTTAAAGCCTGGAGAAAAAGAGAATCAGTGAAAAATGCAAGTCAATCTCTGTATGAAGTATAACCTGAGACTATATTTCAAATTATGACCAACCTAGATAGTATATTCAAAAGCAGAGACATTACTTTACCAACAAACGTCCATCTAGTCAAGGCTATGGTTTTTTCTGTGGTCATTTATGGACGTGAGAGTTGGACTGTGAAGAAGGCTGAGTGCTGAAGAATTGATGCTTTTGAACTGTGGTGTTGGAGAAGATTCTTGAGAGTCCCTTGGACTGCAAGGAGATCCAGCCAGTCCATTCTGAAGGAGATCAGCCCTGGGATTTCTTTGGAAGGAATGATGCTAAAGCTGAAACTCCAGTACTTTGGCCACCTCATGAGAAGAGTTGACTCACTGGAAAAGACTCTGATGCTGGGAGGGATTGGGGGCAGGAAGAGACAGGGACGACGGAGGATGAGATGGCTCTAAGGCATCCCTGACTCGATGGACGTGAGTCTGAGTGAACTCTGAGAGATGGTGATGAACAGGGAGGCCTAGTGTGCTGCACTTCATGGGGTCGCAAAGAGTCGGACACAACTGAGCGACTGAACTGAACTGAACTGAAAGCGCTCTACTCTCAAGCTTTTTAGTAGGAAAACATCAAAATATGATTTTAAAAAGGAACTATTAATGGTTAGTATTATTTTAGGCATCAAAAACATTTTATGTTCAGAATGTCTTTTGTTTCTGATGCAAATTTGTAATCATTTGATCATTATAGCTAACATCCATTATTATCAGTACTTCTCAGGACTTAGTGAAATAAAGAAGTTAAAATATCATTTCTCTTTTCTTCATGATAGTTGTAAAAAATGATATCACTACTTACAGCAGAAATATAAAGGCATTTTTGGACATATCCCAGTTAGCAAAAACAGAGCTGTTAAAATCAAGATCTAATAAAACAGAAATTACTGTAAAATAATCTAAAGCTCACTCATTATATTAAGGAAAATAAAGTAAAATGAAGAAAGAATCTTCTACACCAAATGTATATTGCCACTATGTATGTATGGTTAGATGTACATGTCAACTTGACTAAGATATAGCATTATATTCATTTAATAAAATGCTAATCTAGACAGGCTTCAACAATACATGAACTGTGAAATCACAGATGTTCAAGCTGGTTTTAGAAAAGGCAGAGGAACCAGAGATCAAACTGCCAACATTGGCTGGATCATCGAAAAGGCAAGAGAGTTCCAGAAAAATATCTATTTCTGNTTTTTTTTTTTCAAAATAAGCAGATACCATTAAGGCTTCCCCTGGTGGCTCAGATGATAAAGAATCTGCCTGCAGTGAGGGAGGCCTGGGTTTGATCCCTGGGTTGGAAAGATCCCCTGCAGAAGTGAATGGCAACCCATTCTGGGATTCTTGCCTGAAGAATCAATCCCATGGCCAGAGGAGCCTGGGCTATAGCCCATGGGATTGCAAACAGTCGGACACAATTGAGTGACTAACACTTGCACTTTCATTTTCATTAGACTAATAAAATACACAATTTGAAATCATTCATATTTGTTTTCTGCTATATGTATTTTTCTAATTTCAAATACTACACACAGATCAACTATCAGATAGAGTCTGTGAGATATTTAACATTTAAAAGGAACGTTTAATCTCAATAAGTTTGGAAACCACTGGTCTGAACACCTAAGTGAATACAGTCTTGTTGTTTTCCAATTGTACATGTTCTTTAATCTTGTAAGACCCCATGAGGTCTTTAAAGAGATTCTTACGAGATACAGAAGAACTAAAGCATACTTCTAAATCCTACAGGACCTCACCGAAACTGATACATGGTGGATGTTCAACAAATACTTGTTACAAACTTCTCTCAGACAATTAAGTGTAATGGTATACATGAGAGAAATTCAGGCTTATTTGCTAAATTGTAGGCTAAAAAAAGCATGAAAAAAAAAAAAGATTCCATTCCTTATTGATTGCCCAAACAGTGGAGCTTTCTACCCTTTGTTGCATTCAGGGCCATCTTAAAAGATTTTTGGTGAAAGCCCTGGTTGTTACCCTTCATTGAAAAATAAGAGATTATTAGCAGACAGATTTGAGGATGAGAACTATGGACTGATTAATACTACCTGATCTATAAATACTCAAGTCTCCCACTTCTGTTTGTAAAGCAGAGATCAGAGATAAGCCTTGAAGGAAATCATTTGAATTTCCCATTCCCACACAATATCAAGATCACAGAAGATGGAACTCTTTCAACTTACAGCTCAGTTTTCAAATCTAGTTTTATCACGGGTTCAAATTAAGATCTGGATATGTCACAGAGCCACACAATTGCTACAAGATAGGTAACACTTTGGAGAAGGCAATGGCACCCCACTCCAGTACTCTTGCCTGGAAAATCCCATGGGCGGAGGAGCCTAGTAGGCTGCAGTCCATGGGGTCGCAAAGAGTCGGACATGACTGAGCGACTTCACTTTCACTTTTCACTTTCATGCATTGGAGAAGGAAATGGCAACCCACTCCAGTGTTCTTGCCTGGAGAATCCCAGGGACGTGGGAGCCTGGTGGGCTGCCATCTATGGGGTCACACAGAGTTGGACACGACTGAAGTGACTTAGCAGGTAACACTTTACCTCTCTATGGGTAGAGGATTGAGGGAAAATTCTGGCATAGGTAAGAAAATTCTTATGGTAAAATAATGGTTCATTATACAACATTATTAATAAAATTGTCCAAAAAATAGTTTTCCAAACAATTGAAATTTATTCATTTATAGTTTCAAATATTTTGTTAAAAATTTTAATATAAATTATTCTAAACTATATTTCATGATGATTTACATGAAACAAATGATAATGAAAATAATTCTTCCTTGCAGCTTATCATATTGGCTATCAATAATGATTTTATACAACTCAGGTATATAACAGGGCTTTTTGTCCAAGTATTAAGTGGCCTCAGACTATTACACACTTAGAGCTGTATAGGATTAAAAATTGTCTTATCCTAAAATAATTTTAGACTTAATTAAAATTTGCAAAATAGTATAGAGAACCTCTGCATACACTCTTCACCCAACTTCCGCAATGCTATTGTCTTAAAATAACCACAATGTAATCATTAAAAACAGGAAATTAATATTAGTACAATAAATATCATGCAACCTTATTCAAATTTTACCAGTTTTTCCACTAATGTCCTTTCTCTGTTTCAGGATCCAACCCAGATTCTCACACTGTTTGTTTTGTCTCCTTGGTCTCTTCCAATCTGTGGCAGCTCTTCATCCTGTACTTGTTTATCAAGATCTTATCACTTTTGGTGAGTACTGGTCAGTTGACCAGTATTCTGTAGAATATTTTTTAAATTTAATTTTAATTTACTTTACAATACTGTATTGGTTTTGCCATACATTGACATGAGTTAAAATTGAAGTATAACCATTCCTTTATTGACTGACATTGAATAGTATACCATTCTCTAATCAACTATCCAAATGTCTAGTATATGATGCATACATATGCTTGGATTTATTCTGTTTTTTCATATGAATATATCTATGGGAAAAATGGAAGTGTAGTTAATTTACAATATTGTGTTAGTTTCAGGTATATAGCAAATTGATCTAGTTATATATATTCTCTTTCAGATTCTTTTCCATTATTGGTTATTACAAGATATTGAATACAGTTCCCTGTGTTATATCATTGTTGTTTATCTAGTTTATATATAGTAGTGTGTATATGTTAATCCTAAACTCCTAATTTCCCTCCCTCTCTCATCCTCACTATCCCCTTTGATAACTATAAGTTTGTTTTCTATGTCTATGATTCTATTTCTGTTTTTTAAATAAGTTCATTTATATAATTTAGATTCCATATATAAGTGATATCCTATGATACCTGTTTTTCTCTTACTTCACTTACTATGATAATTTCTAAGTCCATCCATGTTGCTGTAAATGGCATTATTTCATTCTTTTTTTTATGGCTGAGTAATAATATTCCATTCTCTGTGTGTGTATATACACACATCACGTTTTCTTTATTATTTTAAATATTAAACAGATTTGCATTCATCCTCTCTTTACTTGATATGAAAGGCCAATTTACAAGAAAATAAATTGCATTTGTGTTCAACTGCCCTACTCCTATAAGTAGGAAATGACTCTAGACATAATCACTAACTAGCTATATAATATGTACTATGCAATCATTGAATGATTTCCTTTCACTAGAGCTCTATCTGTAGCATTATAGGATTACACTAAACCAACATCTTTCATACATTTCTGACCATAACTCACACTGAAGAACAAATTTTGACCTATCTCTCTTTGTCTGTTTCTATTTCTCTTTCACACGCACAAACACACACACACACTACTGAAACAAAAGTTTCACAATATTTATCTATACTGAGTACAAAACACTCTTATATTTGCTATCACCCTCTATTTTATTTTTGAATAAAATGCTTCCTGAGAATCACCATATTTATTTCACTACCTATTTATAAACTGAGCTCTGTAATTTAAAAAATATTGGGTTAGATTATTCTCTAGCTCTGACACTTTGGAGTCATTGTGGATGACCTAAGGAACAGTTTCTCTTACAAGTGGATTATGAGAACTGAGTAATACACTTTGGCCAGTTTCCTTTAAAATAGAATTCTCTGTCTTATTGTTACATATGGTGATCTTGGTTTTCAATGTCTTTCCTAACAATTTATAATATGTATGCAATTAGAGGTTGGATATAGTGTTAAAATAAAAACTATGATACAAGGAGCCATTAATACTCTCTATAAGGAAAATGTTAGACCTATTATGATAGATACATGGGCTAAAGTAGAATGCTGGAATGTTCTTATAACTTACAGAGGTTTTATATGTGATTAGTATACTTGGGTTGAGGCTACTTTAAAGACTAAAGCTGGCTAAACCAACCATAATGTATCTGATGTCAAACTCCAGGCTGGTTCAGAACTGTGGTTCAGCTGGTTCTAACCACATGTAATTTAGTTTGGAGATAATGACTGGCATTGGGAGACAGAGGATAAATGGAAGGTGATCAAAATGGCTACTGACCAGAAGTAAGGGCGTAAGTGAGGAGGGGAGGCAGTAATTCCTACTGAGAGAAATTTCCATACCAGAGATGGAAGATAGGCAAATACAAGATTCACCATGTGCTTATGAGAGTTACTTAATGATGTGCAGAAAAGAGTTAACATATGCCCAAGACTACTACCATTAGTAAGGTATGCTTGCAAGACTGGCAATTAGCTGGCACCTGGAAACCTGATGGGTAAGTAGTTCACTACACTAACAGAAACTGTTTCCTGAATCACAAGAATGGTTCAGTTCAGTATAGTTGCTCAGTCGTGTCTGACTCTTCATGACGCCATGGACCACAGTACGCCAGGCTTCCCTGTCCATCACCAACTTCTGGAGTTTACTCAAACTCACGCCCATTGAGTCAGTGAGTCCATCCAACCATCTCATCCTCTGTTGTCCCCTTCTCCTCCCACCTTCAATCTTTCCCAGCATCAGGGTCTTTTCAAATGAGTCAGTTCTTCACATCAGGTGCCAAAGTATTGGAGTTTCAGCTTTAGCATCAGTCCTTCCAAAGAATATTCGGGACGGACTTCCTTTAGGATTGACTGGTTGGGTTTCCTTGCAGTCCAAGGGACACTCAAGAGTCTTCACCAACACCATGGTTCAAAAGCATCAATTCTTCAGCGCTCAGCTTTCTTTATAGTCCAACTCTCATAAATAACATGGTTTATGCTGAACCGCTATTGATACTTTCCTTCAAGGAGTCTGGAATTTTGGTACATGCCAGACAGACAGTGTTTATATGACTAACCTCCAATAATAGCCTCGGTCATTCAGTCTCTAATGAGCTTCTCTGAAAATATCTCATAAGTATTGTCACAACTCATTAGTGGAGGAATTAGGTGCATCTTATATGTTAACCATGAACTTCCAGATGTTCAAGCTGGTTTTAGAAAAGGCAGAGGAACCAGAGATCAAATTGCCAACATCCACTGGATCATTGAAAAAGCAAAAGAGTTCCAGAAAAATATCTATTTCTGCTTTATTGACTATGCCAAAGCCTTTGACTGTGTGGATCACAATAAACTGTGGAAAATTCTGAAAGAGATGGGAATACCAGACCACCTGACCTGCCTCTTGAGAAACCTATATGCAGGTCAGGAAAAAACAGTTAGAACTGCACATGGAACAACAGACTGGTTCCAAATAGGAAAAGGAGTACGTCAAGGCTGTATATTGTCACCCTGCTTATTTAACTTNTCTGATAGAGATGGGAATACCAGACCACCTGACCTGCCTCTTGAGAAATCTATATGCAGGTCAGGAAACAACAGTTAGAACAGGAAATGGAAAAACAGACTGGTTCCAAATCGGGAAAAGAGTATGACAAGGCTGTATATTGTCACCCTGCTTATTTAACTTATATGCAGAGTACATCCTGAGAAATGCTGGGCTGGGTGAAGCACAAGCTGGAATCAAGTTTGCTGGGAGAAATATCAATAACCTCAGATATGCAGATGACACCACCTTTATGGCAGAAAGCAAACAAGAACTAAAGAGACTTTTGATGAAAGTGAAAGATGAGAGTGAAAAAGTTGGCTTAAAGCTCAACATTCAGAAAACGAAGATCATGGCTTCCAGTCCCATAACTTCATGGCAAATATATGGGGAAGCAGTGGAAACAGTGGCTGACTTTATTTTTTGGGTCTCCAACATCACTGCAGATGGTGACTGCAACCATCAAATTAAAAGATGCTTACTGCTTGGAAGAAAAGTTATGACCAACGTAGACAGCATATTAAAAAGCAGAGACATTACTTTTGCCAACAAGGGTCCATCTAGTTAAGGCTATGGTTTTTCCAGTGGTCATGTATGGATCTGAGAGTTGGACTATAAAGAAAGCTGAGTGCCAAAGAATTGATGCTTTCAAACTGTGGTGTTGAAGAAGACTCTTGAGAGTCACTTAGGCAGCAAGGAGATCTAACCAGTCCATCCTAAAGGAGATCAGTCCTGGGTGTTCATTGGAAAGACTGATGATGAAGCTGAAACTCCAATACTTTGGCAACCTAATGCGAAGAACTGACTCATAATAAAAGACCCTGTTGCTGGGAAAGATTGAAGGTGGGAGGAGAAGGGGACAACAAATGATGAGGTGGGTGGCATCGCCAACTCAATGGACATGAGTTCATGAGTTTGGGTAAACTCTGGGAACTGGTGATGGATGGGGAGGCCTGGTGTGCTGCAATCCATGGGGTCCCAAAGAGTCAGACACGACTGAGCGACTGAACTGAACTAAACTCTAGATATCACTGTGAGGATATAATGTAGATGGGGTTAGAGGTTACTATCAATTGCCTTTAGGTAAAGATTTTCCTTTATAATGTGAATGTGTCTCACTCAATTAGTTGAAGGTCTTAAGAATAAAAACTGAAATTTCTTGGAGAAAAGAATTTCTGCCTGGAAACTGCAGCATAAACTCTTGCCTGTGGGAATGAACCACAATTTTTTGAATTTTTTAGTCTCTACAATCACATGAATCAGTTTCTTAAAATAATCTCTTTCTCTATCTTTCTGTGAGTGTGTTATAGTTCGTTTTTGTTTCTCTGGAGAACCTTTACTATACAGAAGGTATCCCTTTACTAAATATTCTTCTCTTATTGAGAGAATATTTCCCTGATATCATCATTGATAAAGAAGATTCACTCACAGGTTTTATTAAAAGGAGGAATTTCTGCTAACAAATGATAACCAGATGTTTCTGAATGAAAATATCCCATCTTTCATAATTGCATTCCAAGTAATTTGTTTTATTTTATTTTCCAAATTATCTGAAAAATGCACATTTTATTATAGTTTTTTTAAAATTATTTATTATACATTTTTCAGAAAACCTATTGAGTTTCAAAGATATGCTCTTGGGCCTCCCAGCTTTCTGTTCAGAGATCTGAAGGGTAGAACCTACATCGATTGTCATTCTTCAAACTCACATGGGATGCACAGGTCTCTGATAAGAGAAATAACTGCTATTATTTCTCACAATCTAAGAGGACTGGTCTGAACATGCTAGTATGGTATAATTACAAATTGTTTTAGGTTAGTATACCATACTTTGTAAAAATCCATATTGGTGAAAATATTTATGTGTGATGTATTTATATAAATGCGTATGACAATGTTAACAGCTATTAAGGTATTTGATCCTAAATATCTAATGATATGCAAGTACTTTGGATGTTGTTAAGACCAACATAAAATTTAACTGAGAAGCTAGTGAAGGCATCATGCAGGCATTGGACTTGATACTAGCCCTAAAGAACAGCTAAGACTTAGGCAACCATACAGAAAATTCAGGAGCACACACAACATCTGGGGCAAGTTCTAAGCAATGGTTCAGAACTTGTTAAAAGCCAAACCATAGAATGTTGGGGACAACTACCAATGAGGATAGAGTAAGAGACGTTTTCACATTTTGCCATTTTATTTATTTATTTATTTATTTTTAATTTATTATTATTATTTTTTTTACTTTATTTTACTTTACAATACTCTATTGGCTTTGCCATACATTGACATGAATCCACCACAGGTGTACATGAGCTCCAAATGTAAGAAAACAAAACACAACTTTGTGTTTCCAATTCTGGATCCCTGGGTGACTACCCAGCTGCCAATAAAGAAAGGTTTACTCAAAAAAAGAGAAGTTGGTATAAATTGCAATAAACAGTAACACTTTAAAATAATTTCCTAATCAATATTAATTCCTCTGGTATCTATTTAACAGAATTAATCGCAGTGAACTCATTTAGTATTAATGTGAATGTCACAAGTAGTTCAATCGAATTTCCACTGTAATTCAGCATTAATTACCTTAACTGGGCCATTATTTTAAACTGTTAGCCAGTAAACATGAAAGTAAAAACAACAAATAACATATTAATGAATTATAATGAAGTGCAATAAAGTTTATCTCTATGTAATAAATCACTTAACTTGTCAAATAATTTGTCACATTTATCTGAAATTTTATGTTGAAAAATTTAATATTTTAGTAGAATATACACAATTGCAGATACCCACAAAATTATAGCACTTCACACCCATACTTGTAAGAAAAAAAGTTGTCTTCAGATTTCTCATTTAAGTTTTAATATTTAATAAATCATATTATTTCAACTGTTAACTCTCTGCAAGGAAAGGTGTATATGACTTTTGTCACACAATATGATTAGAAGGAATTATGTTTTATGGTACTTTTGCTAGTTTGTCAAGGTTTATTCAGTTTTTTTATTATCAGGTTATCAGCTCTCATATGTTACTTATATTTAAGAATTTATCTGTCTTCCCCTCACTTTCAGTATACTCCTTCCAATATACTGAATTCTATGAAAAATGGAAGGAAAAGTGGGAGGGAGGAAGAGGGGGGTAGGGAGGGAGATAAAAGAAAGAAAAAAGGAGGGAAGGAAGAAAAAAGTCAAGCGTGTTAAAAAAGTGTGTGTGCAGTATGAATCAGTAGATTCTCAGTGGCAGAAGGTGGGTCTCCAAATTATAAATATTAATCTTCATAGGCTTTTTATGCATAGATACTTCACTTTTGAAAATCCTCAAATACTCTTGTGAGTATACTCTTGTTTGTGTTCTAGGATATTAAGAGTTCCACATTCTGATTTCAAATTAAATTGTTCTAAGATGCATCACAAAATGTAAATGATATATATAAACTTTGCTTTACATTTGTATTTCATGTATAAGTGCTCAAGGAAGTTCAGTTTAGTTCAGTTCAGTCTCTGTCTTGTCCTACTCTTTGCAATTCCATGAACCGCAGCACGCCAGGCCTCCCTGTACATCACCAACTTCTGGAGTTCACCCAAACCCATGTCGATCGAGTCGGTGATGCCATCCAACCATCTCATCTTCTGTCATCCTCTTCTCCTCAATCTTTCCTCAGCATCAGGGTCTTTTCAAATGAGCCAGCTCTTTGTATCAGGTGTCCAAATTATTGGAGTTTCAGCTTCAACATCAGTCCTTCCAATGAACACCCAGGACTGATCTCCTTTAGGATGGACTGGTTAGATCTCCTTACTGCCTAAGCGACTCTCAAGAGTCTTTTCCAACACCACAGTTCAAAAGCATCAATTCTTTGGCACTCAGCTGTCTTTATAGTCCAACTCTCACACCCATACATGACTACTGGAAAAACCATAGCCTTGACTAGGTGGACCTCTGTTGGCAAAGTAATGTCTCTGCTTTTTAATATGCTACTAGGTTGGTCATAACTTTCCTTCCAAGGAGTAAGCGTCTTTTTTTTTTTTTTTTACTTTATTTTACTTTACAATACTGTATTAGTTTTGGTGGCTGCAATCACCATCTGCAGTGATTTTGGAGCCCAGAAAAATAAAATCAGCCACTGTTTCCATTGTTTTCCTATTAAGAAAATAAGTATGTTTTATTCAGTTTTGTACATCCCATAACACCAAGAGCAGTGTTCTGCAAAGCAAACATTCACTGGGGTGAAAAAAGGAGAAAATATTTATTCTTTGTCTCATCATAGGTGCTAAATAAATATGATAATTATCTACTAAATCATTAATTCATATATGTTTGTATACCACACATTACATAAGGCAATATCCAATATGATCTTTTTTAGTAGTCCTTTGAAACCATACCTTTAAAAAGCATGTCAAATGAAACCTTACATGAAGCCTCAATATATAAAAAGAAAATATGCATCAGACACTTGATTGGAGTGGGGGCAATGGGACCTGGAACACCAGCAAGACTTTCATTAAGGATTAGGGCAGCCTGTGGTGATCTGCCAGGTGCCTCAGGGTTTAACTGAGTATCAGGGATATAGGAATCCATCTGAGTAAAAACAGAGCTCTATAGTTTATTAAGTATAGATTATTGGTCATACAGCTTAACTTCTCTGAGCCTCAATTTGTCTACCTATAAAATGAGACCAAATGTATCTATCAGTTGCTGTCATTGTGAGAAGTAAAATAATTGATATAAGTATCACTACTATAAGGTTTCCCTGGAGGCTCAGATGGTAAAGAATCTGCCCTGCAATGTGGGAGACCTGTGCTTGATCCCTGGGTTGGGAAGATCCCCTGGAGAGGGAAATGGTAACCCACTGCAGTATACTTGCCTGGAGAATCCCCATGGACAGAGGAGCCTGTCAGCCTACAGTCCATGGGGTTGCAAACAGCTGGACACAACTGAGTGACAAAGTACATCACTACTATACTTATAATTCATTAATTCAAGAAATGTTCATGTATATACAATATAAGGGAGTAGTGTTGGCCATAAAAATTAAAGAAACTTTGCCATTTTCAACAACTTAGGTGAGCCTTGAAAGCATTATGCTAAGTGAAATTAATCAAAGAAAGGGAAATACCATAAAAATCTCCCTTTCATGTGGACTCCAGAAAAATAAGACAAACCAAAAACAAGCTCATGGATGCAGAGAGTAGATTGGTGGTGGTCAGATGTGGAGAATGAGGGACAGAGGAAGTGGATCAAGGTGATCAAAGGTACAAATGTCCTATTATAAAATAAATCAAACATAGGGATGTAAGATATAACATAGTGACTAGAGCTCCTAATATTTTATTACATTTTCAAAAGTTGCTAAATAGTTCTTAAAAGTTCTCATCTCAAGAAAAATATCTGTAAACTATGTATGGTGGTAAATGTTAACTAGACTTACTGTGGTGATCACTTCACATTATGAAGTGTACAACAACATGTCATTATGTTGTACAGCTGAAACTGTACATAATGTTATGGGCCAATTATATGCCATTAAAAATAGTCATTTAATTCATACTTTGTTCAAAACTTAATAGTTGTGGAAGTGAACAAAACAGACCAAGGTCCTGCCTGCATGGAGCTTGTATTCTAGTGATTGAGACTGATACTAGATAGGTTAATGATACATCACTTCAGATGATTATAACAGAGTAAGGAAAGAGAGGAGAGATATTTTTGTCTTGTATTTAGATCTAGCACTCAGAAAAGCATCTGAGAAAAAATGAGGGAGAAACTGAGAGGAAGATAGTTCTTGATATGGAGGATGGAGATTACAAAGTTCATGAGGTGAAGTAGTCTTGATATATTGGAGGAACATGGCAGAAGACAGTGCTAGTTGACTAGATAGGACCATAGCTGGCCAGTGAGAAGAACTGAGGTCATGGCATTATTAGAGACTTTGATCAATTAAATTTCAAGTTATTTTACGACCTTTGGATATGACTCTGAGTTATATGGGAAGATGATGTGTGATTTTGAAAAGAAATGCAAGTTGACTCAGTAGCTAAAGGAAACACTGTGATTGCTGTACGGGAAAGAGATTGAAATGGGAAGCAGCTTGAGTGATGGAAAGAGTTCCAGGAGGCTTTGATTACATAAGGGATGCTGGCTTATGCCTTGGGCTAGGGAGTCACTGACAGAGTTGAAGAAATGTGTAGGTGGAATTGGAAAGTCTATATATTTTGTTTTTTACTACATCATGAATTATGTATCATGATGAAGTAAACACACATGCACATACACACACTTTGAGCTGCAGAAAGATTCTATTTTTATTCCTATCTGTATTGATACAAAAAGAGCTCTAGGAAAATATTTCATCTCTCTGTTTTCCTCCTACGTCTTGGTTTCCCACAGGTGTCCTTCTTCATAAATGTGTACTCCTACTCCCATAACTTAACCTATTTCAGCCTTCTTTGTTTGGTTTGTAAAATGCCAAGCATTGCTCTCTAGGTTGAGGCTGAATCTAATTAAAGAAGGTGGTAATGCTTTGAAAACTGTAAAATCATCCACAGTTGTCAGATGCAATCAATATGTTATAATATATCATAGCCCATTGCATTTTATTTTATGCTTACATATATTTACCTTGTGATTCTTGTGGTCCTTTATTATCTACCTACATGTCTAGTTCTCCTTCTTTCAATGTGATGTTTCTTTTTCACTGTATTGCTGCATATGAAGGAGAACGTTATTTGAGTCCTCATGTATTTCTTCTACCTCAAGAGAATGTGTTGTGGAGGCATCTGCCGAGAGAACACTCTCCAAACCCAGAATAACTACGACATTGCAATATGACATAACATACCACAGATGGGATAGTGTTATTGTCTTTCATGCATATAAGCATGTTGGAAAATATGTTTCTTCATTGTATTTTTTAGTTTGCCAGTAGTAGCTAGACTTTGTGTGTGTGTGTATGTGTGTGTGTGTGTATCTGTCTAAAGGCTAATGCTATAGAACTAACTTTTATGATTATTTTTGTATTTCTTATAGCTCTATACAGTTCTTACCATTTCATGTTTTAATGCCATGTTCTTCTAACTGGTTTTGCTCTTTGATCCCTGCTGTTGCTGCTGCTGCTAAATCTCTTCAGTTGTGTCCGACTCTGTGCAGCCCCATAGACAGCAGCCCACCAGGCTCCCCCATCCCTTGGATTCTCCAGGCAAGAATATTGGACTGGATTGCCACTTCCTTCTCCTATGCATGAAAGTGAAAAGTGTAAGTGAAGTTGCTTAGTCCTGTCCAACTCAGCTTCCCCATGGACTGCAGCTTACCAGGCTCCTCTGGGCTTGGGATTTTCCAGGCAAGAGTATTGGCGTGGGTTGCCATTGCCTTCTCCCTTTGATCCCTAAATTCTGTTAAGTTGCCCAGTATGCTCTGCGGGGGGCGCTCCGCAGAAAGAGAGAGGCAGTGGAACTTGCCCCAGCAAAGCCGAGGGGTCCCAAGGAAAGGTGAGTCTGCTGTCCGCCACCCAGCCCCTCGGCAAGCGAGAGACAATCAGACACGACAGGGGTTCTGTCTGAGCAGTTCCGCTTTATTGTTGCAAGCTCCCAGCTTATATAGACAAGCAGGGGGGTTTTAGGAGGGACTTTCCATAGTTGCACCAATCACATTAAAGGTCAAATCATGCACCTTCATTATAACAGGAGTCTATGGTGATCACTCACTGTTTACGTGCACAGAAATCAAGAGAGCCAATCAAAAACTTTGACAGACAACATGGACCACGCTCCCATCTCTTCCGCTAGGCGCCATCTTAGTTTCCGAACACAAAGCTAGCCCCTTTCTTTTTAAGGTTTCCCAATTAGGGCCCCACAGTATGCTGCATATTTCATGTTAAGATAATACCTATGATCCAGTCCTTTGAACCATGACATTTGAACTTTTTATCTACATGCAGTAACAAAATTGTTTGAGTCTTCAGAATAATCTGACCAGCTCCATTGATGGTAAATTAAAAGTTTGTGAAATTCTAGCTAAGGTTGATTAGAATCAGTACAAAAATATTGTCTTGTGTTTGCTTTGTTTCTATTATTAATCTGTTTATTAAAGAAGGGTCAATTAACATTTTAGAGTATGCTACATTTTTTATAAATGTGCAAACTTTTCTAAGAACAATTGGGTTGTAATGACATTTCTATTCCTAAAATAATACTTTTTAATAATATTTTCACACATTTTCATTTTGCTATCCTCGTGAAAAAGAGATGATCCAAACTCTTGATGAAATATCTACTATACTTATTTATAGTCTTATTTTTAGACAGAATAATTGAGATATAATTCATATAACATTCATTCAAAATGTCCAGTTCAGAATTTTTAAAAAATTCACAGTTGTGCAACCACATACTATAATCAATTTAGAATATTTTAATCACTTCAAAAAGAAATCCTATATTCTCTAGCAGTCTCTCCCCACTATCCCCAGTACCAGGTAAACGTTAATTTACTTTTTGTCTCTATAGATTTGCTATTTTGATGTTTCTTATGAAAGGAATCATACAGCGTGTGGTATTTTGTAATGAATTTTCTCACCTAACATTAAAATTAAGATCATGTTGCAACATATCAATATTTCATTACCAAACAATATTTCATTGTATGGATATAGTGCATTGCGTATATCCATTCATCAGCTGATAGGCATTTAGGTTTTGACCACTTTTTTAGTTATTGTGAATGTCTGCATTATGAGCACTTATGTCCAAATTACTATGTGGATGTACGATTTCATCCTCTTGTACGTATGTACCTAGGTGTAGGGTTGCTAGATTATAGAGCAATTCTATGTTTAAATTTGTGAGAAACTTCTAGATAGCTTTGCAAAGTAACTGCAGCATTTTACCAGCAGTTTATGACGGCTCCATACCTTTGACAACATTTCTTATCATGTCTTTTTTTTTAATTTTATTGACTCTAATGAGTGAAAGGCTATCTTATGGTGGTTTTAATTGGCATATCCCTGATGGATAACCATATTTTGTACCTTTTCATTTTGTCTTATTGACCATTTGTGTACCTGCTGTGCAGAAATGTCTATTCAGATGTTTTTGATTTTTAAACATTGTGATACTTGCCTTTCTATTCCTTAGTTGCAGTCCTTTTAATTATTCTACATAACTTATCAGATGTTTTATTTTCAAAATTTTTCTCCCAGTCACTTACTTGATGGTGTCTTTTGAACCATAAGATTTNCATTGTGATACTTGCCTTTCTATTCCTTAGTTGCAGTCCTTTTAATTATTCTACATAACTTATCAGATGTTTTATTTTCAAAATTTTTCTCCCAGTCACTTACTTGATGGTGTCTTTTGAACCATAAGATTTTAATTTGATGATGTCCATTTTATATTTTCCTTGTGTTACTTGTGCTTTTGGTATCATATCTAAGAATTTGTTACCTAATCTATACTTACGTTTTCTTTTAAGGATTGTATACTTTCAACTTTCATATTTAGGGTTTTTAAAATCTATTCTTAATTAATTTTTGCATATAAATTAAGATAGGTACACTAACTATATATCAACTATTGCATGTGGATATATAGTTGTCCCAGCACAATTTATTGAAAATACTATCCTATCTCAAGAAATATTTCAGAATCAGTTCAGTTGCTTAGTCATGTCTGACTCTTTATGACCCAATGAATTGTAACAAGCCAGTCTTCCCTGTCCATCACCAACTCTCAGAGCTTGCTCAAACTCACATCCTTCGAGTCAGTGATGCCATCCAACCATCTCATCCTTTGTCATCCCCTTCTCCTCCTGCCTTCAGTCTTAGTGTAAAAATAACTAGACTTGCAGGAATTTAAGCAGCAATCTTTATCCCCATTTTATTCAAGAAGCATAAACTAATCACCTACACTAGGAACCATTAGGTGCCTCTCCTTGGGCAATTATAACCTAATTATTTCCTGTATGAGTGATTAGGCCTAAATAAACTAACACTTTCTATATCACACATAATAAATTTCTGTTATCTCTTTTCTTTTCTCTTTCTCCTATGTGTGTTTGAATGTGTTGAGATTGAAGACTGTTATAGATATATAATAGATATAGAAATAGAATACACTAATATGTTTGTACATATATATCATATTAATTATACATAAATATTTCAATTCCAACACCAAAAATCTTCCTTACCCATTCCATTTTGTTTTTCTCCTCCTGGTAACTTGATATAGTGGCTTCATCCAAATGTGAATAACAAGTAATTTAGTGTTTATTGGTTCTTTATTCAATCCCTTCTATTACTATTCTAGTTTCGTAAGTGCCTTCTTTTTTGTCTCTTGTTAAATTATTTTTACTGACGAATAAGACAGAGAACAAGTTCTGTTTTTCATGAATTCCTCAAAAAACTCATTAGTGTTCACAAACTGTACTCAAACTGTCAGGTACAATGGTTTTTGTGATATTAGGAATACTCAAACTGACCTCTAAAATATTTTATTGCATCTGGCTCCATATCTATCTTTGAGCTGATTGGGTCTGATGTGATACTTGAAATGATAAACACAAGATTGAATTTGTAAGAGGTATTTTTTTGTTTGTTTGTTTTTCACATGATCTTCAAAGCATTTGGGGAACTTGTGGCTTTATAGAATTAGTACGGAACTTGGTGGGCTGCAGTCTCTGGGGTCGCACAGAATTGGACATGACTTAAGCGACTTAACAGCAGCAGCNGTATTTTTTTGTTTGTTTGTTTTTCACATGATCTTCAAAGCATTTGGGGAACTTGTGGCTTTATAGAATTAGTACGGAACTTGGTGGGCTGCAGTCTCTGGGGTCGCACAGAATTGGACATGACTTAAGCGACTTAACAGCAGCAGCAATAAAAATAAGTAGGTTGGATAAGGACAGTCCTAGAACACTGGTACAAACTGCTCTCTGCACTAATAACAATGTATTTGAATGTATTTGAATTCCCATCTTCATCTCTCACAGATTGGTTTGGTCAGTGCCTGCAGTTGTTATCGAAGCATCTTTGTGATTTCCTGGAAACTATAAAGTCTTTGCCTAGATCAGCAGCTGTTGGTTGTGTGGCATATCTACCTCGAACAGCAGCTTTCATGAATGCAGAAGCAATCCCCACTGGAGATCTAAAATACTAAATCAATTTCTGTTTTAAAATCTAAACCAAAGTAACTGATGTTTGATGTTGCTGTTAAGAATTTTTAATTTTTATAAAGCTCCTGGGGGTTCTCTGAGAAAGCCACTCAGAATATAAGTGAAATTTATTGTCTGCATTGCATTAAGTCAATTCTACATTCATTTACCTTAAAGAGAAAGATACCCCTTTAATGGTATTTTCATTCTTTATTCCTTAGCATATATGCAGTTTGAATAACCTTTTCCCATATCACAGAACAGCTTCTGTTCAACTCAATGGGAGATAGAAACTAGACGAACATTACCAAAAATGCTAATGCTACCTGAGAAGTCCACTGGATTTTTCAAGTACATTGATCAAGTAGAGCAGACTCTTGTCAAAACAAAAAAGATATGCCTTCTCATTCCATATTCATTCTTCTTTAGCATTTCATGGAGGTTCAGAAGAACCACACACATAGAATGGGAGTTTTGAGCACAGTTACAGCTTTCTTACATTACTCTTACTCTTGAAACCATGGACATATATGGAAGGAAACAAGTAGGAAAATTCCACTGGACATGTGAAAAGGTGATTCTGGCATTTAAAGGAAAAAAATCTGCTGAAAAATTGCCTGGAAATAGTTTTCTTGAACTGACTTTAATCTGGTATTAAGAAAACTGCTTCCATTTTTTTCAGCTACAATTGAAAATTAGATTCTTTTCCATTAAACCATACATTTGAAGAGACCAAAATATGGATGTATGGAGGCACTCATGGTAAGCACTCCAAAGTCCTATGCTTGGTAATTATGAGAATGAGCTTTGAGGTCAGTAAAGTTTTATCTATTAGGAATAATGGTGCAATGAACATTTGTGTCCACTCTTTTGTTGTCTAGCAACAATATTTGTAGGATACACAACCTTAGAACATTCTTTTTACAATTTCTCCACATCTAGCAGTAGCAGCAGCAGCCACATCTGCAAAAGAGGTACCCTAATAATACAGGCTCCTTAAGGTTACTTTGAATATGAAATAAGACAGTGAATGTATAATGCACAGAATAATGTAGGTTTAATTTTAAGTTCACAGCAAAATTGCAACTTAAATAATAGCTGTTGGTGTCTAAAAATGCTCATAAGAAATTATAAGCTTTTTCAGGTGAAACAAAGAATAATCAAATATAGCAGCTTTGCACATTGAAGTGTAAGAAAATACACTAACATTTTCCTTTCATTCTTCATGTGTTTATGTAAGACCTATAGCCACTCTTTCATGATTCCATAAAAATAAAATGTCTGTCATACTACAATATTGCTTGAAAAGTTCAAAAGGAAAAGGTCAAATAGTACACCCAACACAAATGAAATGCTACCATTTTTAGTTAATTAGTTATACACTAAACTGTTGTAGTCTTCAAAAGCCTTCAGATGTAAAAGGCATGTTTATACACTTTGAGAAATTCAGAGAATGGATGATTGGCTTGCTTTAACCAGATTTTAATAGTACATAGCTTCTGAAAGTCAGGCACATGTATTGATTTAAAAATTAAATGCCATATTCTCATTCGCTTTTCTATCCATGCATTTTCCCTCAGGCAGTGAATATGAATGTTAAAGAGTCTAGGCTTCAGTGGGTAGTCAAAGTTGGTAAAATAAATGTATTGCATGTCATGCCAAAATAAAGCATTTGAGATTCTTGTAATCTCAAATCTAGAAGGTACACCATCCTCCCTGGATTCTACAAATGTCACAGAGGTTTCTAAAGGACAAAGGGATGCTTCTTGTTTTTTGGTTTTTTTTTTCCCATTGTCTTAGTAATTTTTGTGATTTTTCTCATAGAGTAATAATGTTCAAAACCAGAGAGAATGTGCCCATTGAAACTGAGAATTCATTGCATATATTTGAATCAAAGACTATCTTCTTGGAAAGAAATGCATGCTGTTGGTAAAGAGAAAAATTTGTTTAAGAAACCTACACATACCTATCTACCTATTATGTATGTATTCCTGTGCTTAGTTTCTCGGTTGTGTCCAACTCTTTTTGACCCCAAGGACTGTAGCCCACCAGACTCCTCTGTCCATGGGGTTCTCCAGGCAAGAATATTGGAGTAAGATACCATGCCCTCCTCCAGGGGATCTTCCCAACCCAGGGATGGAACACAGGTCTCTTGGGTTGCAGGAGGGTTCTTTATCATCTGAGCCACCAGGAAGACCCTGTATTTCAAAGTATTTTTAAATTTTAATTTGGTTAATTTATAATTATACATTTATATTTGTAGATGATACTAATGGTAAAGATATAAGTAAAAGACCTGGGTTCCATCCCTGGGCCAGGAAGATAATCATTTAGAAGTCTGGGTTAAGAAGCAAGAAAAAAGGAAGCCTGGAATTGCATCATTGTTTTGTTTATCCAGATTGGAATACAGAACGAATGGCAATGGCTTATAAGAAAAAATGTTATAACGTGCAAAACATTATCCAATTAGGTCCTATATATTTATTTAAGTTTTGACTTATTTAATCCGATCACCAGCTAGAGTTGAAATATAATTTTTGAATTTAAAAGAAGGCCAGAGTTGAGTATGAAGCTTTAGAAACCAGCAGATTTAGAAATCCTAACTGAGGCGATGGCAAAAGGCTAAAATCTCTGAGGCAAAACATTTGGAGGGATAAAATCAAAAGAAAACCAATATTTAAAGGAGAGACAGGAAAAGGAAAGCCACTAGGAGTTAATTGTAGATAAGTTGCCAAAAAGAAGAGATGCTTCCTGTAGGAGAGAGTGGTCAACAAGACAAGTATTAATGTTATAGAGATTAAATCAATTAAAGCCTCCAAAGAAATTGTGTGTGAGAGGGGGAAATGTTAGACACAGATAAAAAATGCAATATATTAGAAATGTGTCATTTTATTTAAAATCACCCCTAAGGATTCTGTATATGTTACAAGTCATATTAAACATGATCTCAGGAATCAGAAGCATGTTATTTCTAGACTACTAAGCACCATGCCAACTTTTAATAAGCATTTTTAATGTCTTTGTATCAGTCTAAGTGCTCATATTGATGAGGTAACAAATCAATATAATCTATCTCGATTTTATGCACNCTCTACTTAAAGTGGCTTCATAATTTTGTAGAGCTTTCATTCATTCCTTTTTTTAAAAATTGTGCTTCTCTTCCAAGGCACCTTACACCTCAGACATCGATTTTTTTTTTTTTAACCACTTAACCCATTACTATAAAACTGGATTTCAGAAATTAATCTGCCACCAGTAACTTCAAGGTTCATATGTCATTAATATTATGTGTTACTGCAACTAGAGGTATTGTAATTGAGCTCTAACTTTCACAGATGGAAGAACAGGAAAGATGTGTTTGATATTAAACATAATAAATTAATAAGCTATTGGCACTTTTGGAAGAGAAGGTTTCTTTAAACACTCCCAGACTGCAGAATTATTTTCCTTTTGTCATCTAATAAAAAGAAGCAGACCACATACAAGACAAGAAGATATTTATTAACCTACGTCTGAGTCAGTCTTCTGTGATAAAGAATGTGGAACATGTAACTAATACTTTCAAAGCCTTTAAACCACTACAAAGAACTTTTGAGATATTATCTGATTATTAGTTCCTTACATCAAAAAAAATTTTTTTGTTAAATGTTATCATTGTTATCCCAATTTAATAAATACATTCAAAAAATTCCAAAAGAGAAAGGTTAGTTTTCCAAATGCCTCCAATAAGCAATGGTTGAGTCTAGAATTCTCCCCCCAGATTTTTTTCCTCACATCTTATTCACTTTCCCCTGACATCATAACTGCCACAGTTACAATTTCATCATTTCTCAAAACCTACCATTTTCCCAGTTACTTCTTTTTAACTGATGCTTTGCTTTCACCAAGGGAACCACAATGGCTTCCCTTGTAGCTTAGTCGGTAAAGAATCTGCCTGCCGTGCAGGACACTCGGGTTGGATCCCTGGATTGGGAAGATCCACAGGAGAAGGAAATGGCAACCCACTCCAGTATCCTTGCCTGGAAAATCTCATGGACAGGGGAGTCTGGTAGGCTTCAGTCCATGGGGTCGCAAAGAGTTGGGCATGACTAACACGCATGCTTGCTTTCACCATATGGATCTCAGACAGCAGTAAATGTGTTTAATACCAGTTGCAGATGGAATTCAGACTTAAATATTTTAAATACATCTCTAAAATAAGTTGAAATAGTTTATTTTGCATTTACCTTAACTGGGATATAGTTGTAGACCTGAGAAGTAATGCCAGGAATTAATTTATACAAATGTCAATGTTAATGTCCTTAAATTATTATTCCTCAAGTACTGCTGTTTGACTATTAATATTAGCTCTCTTGTAACATGTGTCTTCCTCTGTAGTTCATTTTTAAAGCCATTCCTTTTATTAGCTAAACAATTTTCACTTAGATCACCTGAATATTCCTAGAGTTGATGGGGGTTCTCTGGCAAAAATAGCCCATTTATTCAATCTCATTACTATAGCTCCAAACAAGAAGGTACCAATTTTTAAACTGAATTAAAGTCAATTGAAAATACTTCTAAAATTTATCAAAACTTCCAAGGGATTAAATACAGAATTTTAACTACTAATACCTAAGCTAGTTATATTTAATCATTCATTTAATCAAAAACCTTCAAGTTTCCCAACTTTCAAAATAATCTTTGAGAAAGTTGTTATTGGATATTTTGTTTCTTTTTTTAATTATTTTATTTTATTTCTATTAAGGGTCCATTACAAAATCAGACAAGAAAAATTATAACAAGTAATTTTAAGCATGCTTGTTTTTGAGAGGAATTAAGAGGAAATTTTATGAAGGTAAAATCCCCTGGTGATGTTATATTCCTGAGATTAGCTTAATTCTGTGCATCATTTGTTCATTTTTCATACTTCTCTCAGTCTGAAGTTAACATAGACAAGATCAAAGATACTGAACTAAAATTCAGTGCTGGAGTCTGAATATACTACTTGTTCTAATAGACTCAGCAGGATTTTTCTAATCTTGTCTGTTACCCTGAGTGCTGGGCTGAGGCCTAGTTTTCAACTGAGAAAAAAATAATTTTAACAGATGAGCAGCAATTAATTCTTGGCTCGTGCTAGGCTAGCAGTCTGTCTGATGTATATACTACTGCCCAGACCACACCAAAAGGATTTTAAAGATCCATTATCATTCTCCCATTTCTATCTACTTCCCAGACCACTTTCACATCCTAGACAAGTCATTCAATGGTTCTCCTCTACACCCTGGTGATTCAACACAACAAAATGGATGCTGCCAGCCGAATTTAATGGACACAGATACTCAGAGATTCAAGAAAGCCCGTCTTTTGTCCCTTAGGTAGAGACATATATTTATGAATACCCGTATGTCCACAGAGGAGCAAAATTCTTCGTGCACTGTGGGTTTTATGATGAGGGCTTGGATAACTGTCAGAATTTTTATAAGATGAAACAATACCATATACTATTTTAGCCTTATGTAGATAAGCCGAAAAATTAAGCTTTGCAAACTGCTGTGGAGTTAAAAATAGGCAGGACCCTTGAATTTGAGAAGCATGCATGTAGAGAGGAAGGCAGTCATAGAACAAAGAAATGTTACTGATTACTGTTGCCAGGTAATTATACAGATAATTTTGTTTAAGAGTTTGGAAATTACTTGAGATTTAGTAGAGAAGGGTCTATAGAGGAGATGGAATTTCAACGGGCTTGATGGTGACTGTGAAATTTAAAAAAAATCTGAACTGGGGTTTTAAATCCAGTCTCTGTCACTCCATAGCTCAGCACCTTAGTACATAAATTTAGCATGTTCAATATTTAGCTTCTTAATCTTTAAAGTGTTATTTCATAGATTCATTTAGTGGATACACATAAAAATTATCAAACTTAGTGCCTTGTAGATAGTAAGCTCTCAGTAATGCTGCAAGAAGATGGGTGAAGCTGTCATAAAATAGAACCTTGAAGTCCAAGTAAGGAAAGTATGATAAGTCAAATAATAGAGATGAAAGACAAAATGCATTCAACCTATTAAGTATGCTAGTTTGATTGACATGAAGGATCAATAAAAGGGAGAATTAAAGGGGCCAGATTGTGAACCTACCCCTGCAGAAGTCTGGGCTAGATCTTTGAGAAGTGGGAAGTTACGAAATATATTTCAACATGAACAAAATACTCAAAGCAACATTTTGAAAGCTCAATTATCATCAGCAAATTTTTGCTTAATAATTATATATTTATTGCCCATTAATATGTGTATATTATAACCCATTTAATATTTTATAATAATATTTATTAAAACTCAATCTTCAGTTATGATTCTCACAATAATCTGATGATGTAATGATGCAGAATTATTCTTTAGTACTGATTTCTCATTCAATTAAAAGACTTAAAGACAAGAAGGTAGAACATTTTACCTAACTTTTTAAAAAGGCGGTTTAACCTCCCATAGAAATCAGTTCCTTTAAGAAATTTGTTTGGTTAAAAGTATACCCTGACTATAAAATATTCACAACACATGAGGCTTCCCAAAACCTTAGAAAATCAAGCAAGAAATCATTTTCAATACATTGGAAAACGGATTCAGACTGAGTGCTGTATTTGGTTAAAATATCTGGTAGGTACGCAAGGTAAACTTTGCAACCTCACTCAGAAGGAGGTGTTGCCAAGTGTCCAAGAAACGTGGAAACAACTATCACAAAGACTGCCTTGAGACTTAGGGTCAGCATAGCCTCTGCTGTGACAAGTGTTTACTCCAGTGACTACCACTTTGGTGGCATGTGTGTGTGTATGTGTGTGGGTGCACACGTGCGCACACCACAAGTGCAGGAGACTGGTTGGTTGAATGGTTACTCTTTAGAGCACTATTCCAGAAACACTGCTGGTATCTGTGAGATGAAGTAGCACATATTAAAACAAATTATAAACATGACTGCTGATTCCTGTCTTGGTCCTTGAAAGAGTTTGAGTCTTTGGCACAGTCACATTCTTAGTTACTTTGCAAAATCTCTAATGAAGAAAGGGTAAAGTTTTGTTAATATTTTATAAGCCGACTGATCAATTGCCCTGTCTCCTAAAAGGTTCATCTCTTTGACTGGTGGGAATTGAATTTCATTAAGATTTCTTGCTACCTTATAGCTCCTTGTTAACATTTCCCCTNACTTTGCAAAATCTCTAATGAAGAAAGGGTAAAGTTTTGTTAATATTTTATAAGCCGACTGATCAATTGCCCTGTCTCCTAAAAGGTTCATCTCTTTGACTGGTGGGAATTGAATTTCATTAAGATTTCTTGCTACCTTATAGCTCCTTGTTAACATTTCCCCTTTTGGGGCCCTGAGAAAAAAATGCGGTTTCTTTCCATGAATCTCTGCCAACCATACTCTCCTGCACTACTTTCCATATTCATTTGCTCAGAAAAGTGGATGTAAATCTCATTTTGCAGGGAAAATATTACCAGATCTCTTTGATCTAAAGTAAAATTCATGAAATGGTATTTTTATGAGTCATAGAAATAACCAATAGATTGATTTAATATGTAGAAGTTAGTTCTATATTTAGTTTAAAGCTATGAATATCAAAAATATTAAGCATACTTTTTCATATTTTAGTTTCATTTTACATGTTTTATTTGAAAAAGAGAAAGGAAAATGTAGAACTTACAAAGAAAGGAAAATACTAGAAAAAGATTTGTTCATATGAAATAATTATTATAAAATTTATTTTTGTAAGGATTTCAAATAAAGAATTAAAAGGAAATAAAGTGTAACACATATGATACTGTAGCAAAAAGAGAAATACAAATGATGATTAAGAAAATGATTAAAAGTGTGACACTTCAATATTTTTTGGTATGTAGTTATTTCAGGTAAGCTTAATGTGTGCATACATAAATGACACATAGAAGTTGATCTTGATGGTAGTAAAAAATTGTTAAATGTATTGATAACTTAATATGTGTCCAAAATGTGTTGAATATTTGATATCCATTGTCTTGTTCAATCCTTATGACCAAGAAATGGGATATATGCTGTATACTACTATTTTTCCTATTTTATTAATGAGAAAACTCAGGGAGAGATTACATAAGAAACTTGCCCAAGGTCACAGTGTTAAAAATGTTTTTAAGTACCCCAAAGGAGATTTCAATCAAAGCAGTCTGCTTCCAGAGAGTCCATGCCCCTAAAATCTATATATTTCTGGATGTGACTACAAAACTCAAGTGGGTCTCTCTTTTGAAATTCATCTATTTTCAGAGAAAACAGAAGAAAACACCCAAACATAAAAGTTGAACGCCGGGGAAAGGTTGTTTTAAGATCAACCAAAATGAAAAGGCAGACTTCCTTTTGATTATGTCAATCTGAATGAGAATATAATTCAGGAAGCCGAGAAACAGAGAATGGCCAGAAGTACTTGTGTTTTTATTCTCTTACAATAATATCATTAATATTCAGTTACGGAAGACAATGTTTCTAACTAGTCCTTTTACTGATGGTGGAAGATTCTTGGTTTTCAAACATTTAAGAACTTTCACTGATGCAAATAAGTTTCAATCCATGAACAATTGCTACATATATTGTAGGGCCCCCTACAAAATGAAAATTCAAGCATCCTCATTCATTAATTATCAAGAATTTCAAAATGTTTATAGGAGGCCATTAAGCCAAATTCAAAGACCTGTAGACTGCACAGCTTATATACCTATGAAGCCTGCCCTACTTGCAGCCAGTCTGATTGCTTATTCTGTGAACTCTTTAAAGGGGTAAGTTTTTGACCATGTATAATATCCATCCTTGGCTAGAAATTATGAGTGTTGGTGATATGCAAACAACTTTCCTTTTTTACTTGAGACAGATTTAATTTTGATATTCAGTTATAACTTTCTTGCTTCATTCAGGGCACTAAAGGAAAATTCTATTTTATGAAAAAAATAAGCCATACCCCTTGTGATTTCTTAACAATCTTCAAATGGACAAGACTAATTTTAAATGTAGTCTATTTCTGGGAAAAGGCTATACTGATCTTTGAACCCCTAACTAAAAGCAAATAAAAACTAAATGGAAAAATAATCTGAAAAAGGATGAATATATGTACATGTATAATTGTAACACTTTGCTGTACAGTGGAAGCTGATATGACATCACAAATCAACTATTCTCCAGTATAAAATAAAAATTTTTAAATAGGTAAAATCAAATTTAATCATAGTTTATTCTTTTTTTTTTTTAAATAAAAAGGGCAAGACTATCACATGATTGTTTCAGAGAATATCCCCTATCTTGAATTTATTTCCTATATTGAGGGTAAGGGTGGGGAGAAAAGATGACAGGAAATGACAGCAAATATTTTTTTTCCTGTGCCTCATCCATAGTTTACCCTGCCTCCAGTTTTACTGTCTCATCATTTTCCAAGTAGAATTGGCAAATTGAAACCAGGTAATCCTGAGAATAATAAACTATTGAGCAAGACCAAAGGCAAGGGATAGCTGTCAACCATGTTAACACCTAGGATAAGACCTCTCACATAGAAGCTAGTCAATAAATATGCATGAACCTTATAATTATACTGAATGGTTTGCCTTGGAAATGAACAGAGATCATTCTGTCATTTTTGAGATTGCATCCAAATACTGCATTTTGGACTCTTTTGTTGACTATGATGGCTACTCCATTTCTTTTAAGGGATTCCTGCCCACAGTAGTAGATATAACGGTCATCTGAGTTAAATTCACCCGTTCAAGTCCATCCTAGTTCACTGATTCCTAGAATGTCAATGTTCACTCTTGCCATCTCCTGTTTGACCACTTCCAATTTGCCTTGATTCATGGACCTAACTTTCCAGGTTCCTATGCAATATTGCTCTTTACAGCATCAGACCTTGCTTCTATCACTAGTCACATCCACAACTGGATATTGTTTTTGCTTTAGTTCCATCTCTTCATTCTTTCTGGAATTATTTTTCCATTGAACTCCAGTAGCATATTGGACACCTATCGACCTGGGGGATTCATATTTCAGTATCCTATCTTTTTGCTTTTTCATACTGTTCATGGGCTTCTCAAGGCAAGAATACTGAAGTGGCTTGCCGTTCCCTTCTCCAGTGGACCACATTCTGTCAGACCTCTCCATCATGACCCATCTGTCTTGAGTGGCCCCACACGGCATGGCTTAGTCTCATTGAGTTAGACAAGGCTTTGGTCCATGTGATCAGATTGGCTAGTTTTCTGTGATTATGGTTCCAGTGTGTCTGCCCTCTGATGCCCTCTTGCAACACCTACCATCTTACTTGGGTTTCTCTTACCTTGGACATGGGGTATCTTTTCACGGCTGCTCCAGCAAAGCACAGCCACTGCTCCTTGGATGAGGGGTATCTCGTCAAGGCCGCCATTCCTGACCTTGAATGTGGAGTAGCTCTTCTTGGCCTTCCTATGCCAGAGCAGCTGCTGCTCCTTGGACATGGGGTTGCTCCTCTCGGCAGCCACTCCTGACCTCGGGTGTGTGGTAGCTCCTTTCAGGTGCTCCTGCACTGTTGCAGCCTGGCGTGCTCAGTAGCCGCTTACTCCTTGGAAGGAAAGTTATGACCAACCTAGCATATTCAAAAGTAGAGACATTACTTTGCCAACAAAGATCTGTCTAGTCAAGGCTATGGTTTTTCCAGTAGTCATGTATGAATGTGAGAGTTGGACTGTGAAGAAAGCTGAGTGCCGAAGAATTGATGCTTTTTGAACTGTGGTGTTGGAGAAAACTCTTGAGAGTCCCTTGGACTGCAAGAAGATCCAACCAGTCCATCCTAAAGGAGATCAGTCTTGGGTGTTCATTGGAGGGACTGATATTGAAGCTGAAACTCTGATACATTGGCCAACTCATGAGAAGAGTTGACTCACTGGAAAAGACCGTAATGCTGGAAAGGATTGGGGGCAGGAGGAGAAGGGGATGAGATGGCTGGATGGCATCACCGACTCGATGGACATGGATTTGGGTAGACTCCGGGAGTTGATGATGGACCGGGAGGTGTGGCGTGCTGCGATTCATGGGGTAACAAAGAGTCCGACACAACTGAGTGACTGAACTGAACTGAACTGAATAATTATATTAATAATACAAAATTTACCATATATAAAATGCTAAGAAGATGTTGGTATAATGTACAGGAGTGATTCAGGGTAGGAAAAACTAGATTCCTCTTGAGCAGTCACATTCATTAACTAAGTGTTTATCTAACAACTTCTAGGAGCTAAGCATTGTTATCTATAAAAGTCAACAGAGGTGCCCCTTAAGACCATGAATACTTTGCATGGATGCCCCAAAGGAACACCATTCTCAGATTTTCTAATGTGCTCCCAGTAATGCTGGGTAAAATATTACTGATACAATTACTGATTCAATTATTTAAATTAAATAACACTTCAAAAACTAGTGGAAGTTATGATTACATGGCAAATGGAAAGAGTGAAAGAAAGAATGCTGGGTAAAAGGAGTGTCAATTGAAAAAATACATAACGTAAAAGTTGAGTTGCCTTTTTTCAGCAGACAATCTGAGAATTTCAAGTCCATGACACAATATCTCAGATAATGCTGAGAAACTATTCCAAGAGGCAAACTGGGAGGGAGCCAGCATACATGGGAGTTTTTGCAACAAAGGGCAGGAAGTCAGAACAAAAATAAAGAAAACCAGATGTCTCAAATTAATAAAATTAATGCTTTTCCACTTAGGGTAAGTTGCAAAGTCTAGACTCATGAAATCATCCCGTTGACGTGCACCTCAGCTATCTGGGGCCAGTATCCTGTGTTTTCTCATCCTGAGTCTCCTCAAGGTGTACATTTGGTGATACCTGCAGCAGTTGACTGCTTGATGGCAGGCATCCTAATTTCATCCTGAGTTCCCTGAGAGCTTACTGCTGTTGTGGCTTCAATGTGGTGGCTCAATGCCTGCTGCAACACCCTTTGTCTACCCATATGGCAGGCTGCATTCTTAGTTCACAAGAATGACTTTGCAAAACTTGTGAAGTATCAACAGACATCAAGACAATAAAATAGTATTTCTCATTTTGACCATCATTTGTAAATGAAATATTGAATTAACCTGCTTAAAATGTATTTAAATTAAGATATGCACTTAATACAATATATGTAGAAGCAAGGAGAGTTCCTTGATGACTCAGTGGTAAAGAATCCATCTGCCAAAGTAGGAGATGCAGGAGACATGGATTCAATCCCTGGATCAGGAAGATCCCCTGGAGGAGGAAAAGGCAACCCACTCCAATATTCTTGCCTGGGAAATCCCATGGACAGGGCAGCCTGACATACTACAGTCCATGGGGTCACAAAAGAATCAAACACATCTTAACAACTAAACAAGAAACAAGCACCATATTGCTTCAATCCCTTCTTTAATTCTGTTCCTGAAGTTTTATTTGTGAGAGTTGCATATGTCTCCTCTCTTAACCTTTCCATCCTTCATAAATAATTTTTGATAGATTTTCATGTTTTCTGATTTATATAGAGACTTGTTAGTCTTGCCTTTTGTTGAATGCTGAATATTTAAATACAGCTTTTATTTTAATGGGAAGCTTTTCCTTGTAGCTAGAGTATTTCTTTTTTAATTTTGAAAATAATAAATCTCTTCCCAAATGGCTTATATTTATCTTTAAAAGCAATTTATAAGGAAAATAAATCTGTCATAATCAGGTCACCCAGACACAGAACTAAAAACATTCTAATATCTGATAAAGTCTGTGAAATAAGAAAGGATTCTGACTTTGCTTTTAAAATTCATCATACCTCATAACGGGCTTATATAAGGATGTCAAATTTAGTGTTAAGTGATCCAAATATCTTAGAGAAAGAATAGTATGGACTGAGGTAGATGCAACATATGCATTGTTTTACACTAGTTTTTAACTTAGTTTTCTCTAAAGTTTAATGATTTTCCCCTTGATTAAACATGTCTAGTTGAATTAAGCTTGTCTGATGTACTGGCAACAATCTTAGATGAATCTTTGGGGGCTCTTAGATATACTTGGGGGTTTGGATTTCATTTGCCAGGCTTATTTTATTATAATAAACTGCAGCAAATGGCAGCACTGACATGAGGCTGAAATAATGAAACATGCAGTTATTTTTAAGGGCTCAGTTAATTACATGCTAATGCTGGCTGAGTTTTTGCTTGTGTATTTTAGCTGTTTTCTAAGAGGTCTATGTATTACACATAGCATTTGTGCATGTTTTTTCAAATAAATTCAGTATAAAAAATTACAAGAACAGTTTGTTTCTTCTACCACAATTTGGTTTGTCTCTCCAAGAGCTGTTCAGTGCTACAAATAAATTATTTGGTAAATGTGGTCAATTATTTTTATAATAATTGTATGGCAATTAGTATTGTCTACTTATACTATTAATATTATCTAAATCAGATAGTAAATTTATGCCATTGGTGGCTATT
>SJYV01015409.1:801330-828722 GCA_006410875.1 Neotragus pygmaeus | reverse complement strand
CCTCTCTTAACCTTTCCATCCTTAATAAATAATTTTTGATAGATTTTCATGTTTTCTGATTTATATAGAGACTTGTTAGTCTTGCCTTTTGTTGAATGCTGAATATTTAAATACAGCTTTTATTTTAATGGGAAGCTTTTCCTTGTAGCTAGAGTATTTCTTTTTTAATTTTGAAAATAATAAATCTCTTCCCAAATGGCTTATATTTATCTTTAAAAGCAATTTATAAGGAAAATAAATCTGTCATAATCAGGTCACCCAGACACAGAACTAAAAACATTCTAATATCTGATAAAGTCTGTGAAATAAGAAAGGATTCTGACTTTGCTTTTAAAATTCATCATACCTCATAACGGGCTTATATAAGGATGTCAAATTTAGTGTTAAGTGATCCAAATATCTTAGAGAAAGAATAGTATGGACTGAGGTAGATGCAACATATGCATTGTTTTACACTAGTTTTTAACTTAGTTTTCTCTAAAGTTTAATGATTTTCCCCTTGATTAAACATGTCTAGTTGAATTAAGCTTGTCTGATGTACTGGCAACAATCTTAGATGAATCTTTGGGGGCTCTTAGATATACTTGGGGGTTTGGATTTCATTTGCCAGGCTTATTTTATTATAATAAACTGCAGCAAATGGCAGCACTGACATGAGGCTGAAATAATGAAACATGCAGTTATTTTTAAGGGCTCAGTTAATTACATGCTAATGCTGGCTGAGTTTTTGCTTGTGTATTTTAGCTGTTTTCTAAGAGGTCTATGTATTACACATAGCATTTGTGCATGTTTTTTCAAATAAATTCAGTATAAAAAATTACAAGAACAGTTTGTTTCTTCTACCACAATTTGGTTTGTCTCTCCAAGAGCTGTTCAGTGCTACAAATAAATTATTTGGTAAATGTGGTCAATTATTTTTATAATAATTGTATGGCAATTAGTATTGTCTACTTATACTATTAATATTATCTAAATCAGATAGTAAATTTATGCCATTGGTGGCTATTGGAATGTATATCGTTTTGCTACTAGCTTATTATAAACTGAAAAGTAAGTTTTCTTCATTACCTAAGGCAAAAATAAGAAATTCCAAGAGTCTTTTAAATTAAAGGATAATGGGAATCCTTTGAGACTCTTTTGACAAGGAGCATGTTCTCCCTTTGAGGGTCAGAGTTCAATTCCTGAAATCATCCATCAAATACTGACTGGCAAGGACTGAATAGCTATAAAAAGTAAATGGGAGATAGGGCACCCTTGCTGACCTCTTAAATCACTTTCATGCACACGGTTCAGTAAATACACACACTTATTCACAAACACCCCACACAAATAGCTATACATTTCAGAAAGGGCATTTGTGATTAGGAAAAGCAAGTTTTAAGGGACTGGAATGCCAAAGGATTGTATATATTTGAAATTTTCTTTCAAAAGTTTATTGTAATCTTTTCACAGGAAAATACCCCTTCATACCATTATTTCAGTTACAAGTAATCAGTTGAAAATATTTACTGATACCTTCTTATATGCCACCAATTTTGAGAATCATGAGATGTGCAAAAAATGTTTAGATAAAAGCTCTTACCTCTATTCAGTCCGTCAAAACTGTTTAGCATTAAGACTTCTGAAGATCCTATACAGGATGATGCTTCTGAACTAAATCAGGAATTTAGTATTAACTACAGGTGGTTCCAGCTGCACTGCTTAGCTACATTTCTTATCTCCTTTGCTTATGATTTGGCCTTCATATGAAAAATGTAGGATGCATAATAATCTTTTGAAGTAACTTAGCACCATCTATGGAGCCCATTTTACTCGCTAAAATATTTTGCAAATTTTCTTTAAATTGTTAATTTTCCTAACTAAAATGTGGGCTGCACTGTAACACAGAGCAGCCTAACTCCATAGCTGGTGTCCAGTGACCCCGCATATTATAGGTTCTAATTATATGCTGAACTAAGTGATTAAACAACTCCCCTCCAAAAGCACCAAACTTTAGGCCTTAGGGAAGCTTTCCCATATGTGAAAACGATTGACTATGCACAAGACAGCATTCGTCTCAGAAGTACTGATATTCTTTTCAGACAACAGTCAGACCACGTCATTTCTATATGTGCAATTGATACAGGACTTTCTAACTTATTTATAAACCAAATAAAGTAACTAGGGGCATGCTTTTCTCTAGGTTTATGAAATTAAACCAATTTGGGATCAACATATCATCATTAGTAGGAGAAAAAGATTAGACTGAGCATACCTGACTTTCACTCATTCTCTGTTCATGGGATCTGTCACAATGCTGGGATTCAACATAATTTTCTGAAACTACTCTAACTAAATTCAAGAATCCTTTATTCCTAAGCAATGTTTTAATTCAGAAGATTGCCTTTAAAAGTTGGAAAATGGAGAGGAATTCAAGAGTGGATGATTGCATTTTTCAAAATTCCTTTAAAAATAGCATACTGAGAAACTTCAGATATACCCACAAAGAGAGTATTGTAACTAAGCTTCTCAATAAACTCTAAATCTCAGTCTTAAAATAGTACATTAAATATAAAGAAATTATTTTATATAGGCTTTTCTTGAATTTTTTTCTTTAGTTACTCAGCCAGGGAAATCACGATTTAAATACATGTTCCAATGAAAACATCAAAATATCTAGATGTTATCAATACTTATGGGGAAGTAAAAGCAACAGCAATACTGATAAAATATTAATTACAATGTATTCTAATTTATCAAACCATGATCTTTAACAAACTATTTTAATTTCCTAATGTGAGAAAATCACTGCAGATGGTGACTGCAGCCATGAAATTAAAAGACGCTTACTCCTTGGAAGAAAAGTTANGCTGCTACTAAGTCACTTCAGTTGTGTCTGACTCTGTTCGACCCCATAGATGGCAGCCCACCAGGCTCCCCATCCCTGGGAGTCTCCAGGCAAGAACACTGGAGTGGGTTGCCATTTCCTCCTCCAATGCATGAAAGTGAAAAGTGAAAGTGAAGTCACTGAGTCGTGTACAACTTTCAGCGACCCCATGGACTGCAGCCTCCAGGCTCCTCCGTCCATAAGATTTTCGAGGCAAGAGTACTGTAGTCGGGTGCCATTGCCTTCTCTGGCATACATACATACATACATACACAAGTCTTAATTGATTTACTTACTTGTCCAGAACTTCAAGTATTAATTAGACCCTCCAGCTTAAAATTTGGGAAAAAATGTACTTATTTTAAAAAAAAAAAACTCACTAGTTTCCTAAGATATGGCATTTACGTTTTTGTAAAATTTAGAATGTCTTGAAACATCAACGTGCCAT
Organism: Neotragus pygmaeus; assembly: GCA_006410875.1. Lineage (NCBI taxonomy): Eukaryota > Metazoa > Chordata > Mammalia > Artiodactyla > Bovidae > Neotragus > Neotragus pygmaeus. The sequence continues at coordinate 825,408 of SJYV01015409.1, read as the reverse complement.
TTAAAAAAATCAAGAGTTGTGAATATTTGTTATAAAATTTATTTTAGGGAAGACCTTACTAAAGTGCATAAAAACCTATATCCATGTACACCCAAACACACACACACACACACACATATGCGTGTACACACACACCTTAACTTCTGACAAGAGCTTGATAAAACATCTTGTTTGCAGTTCTGAAGTCCAGATTTCACTCAGCCGTAAGGTTATAGCACCCCCTAGCCCAGTCTAACAGAATAGCAGTCATTTCTGGCATGAAGCTAAAAGAAGCTTTAAAGAATGTTTGTAAAATCCAGGAGCTTTTAAAAAGTATTCTCCATTAATAGAGGTATTTTATTTTATTTGATGGCAATTGTTTTGTTTTTCATTATTGAGAACTTTGAGTATATAATTTGTTCTGATTATTAATTGTACCAACTGCTGAAGTACAGAAAGCTGATTTACACTAAAGATCACATAAGCATTAATATATCATACAGATTTCCACTGGTCCTGTAAATTACTCTCAACCCCCTGACTCATCAAAGATCCAGACACTTGGAGGGCAAATATGAAATATAGGACATGGCTGTGACGGTTATTGGCAAATTTTATGCAAATAAGCAATGGCTCTCTGGAGGAAAAAAATTGTGCGTTATTGAAAAATATATTTGAGTACGACACATATGGCTCACCATTCAGGTAAGATCTTTACCATTATTCTTTTATTCAGATATCACACATTAAGGTAAGAAATGAAAAAGGAAGAATTCTGATGTGCTTGTAATACATTTAAAATGTTTTGCTTGTCCTATCTTTGAATCTTCTTGGTTTCCTTATTAAGCTACAATGACGATTTCTAGCATATAATAGCACCACTTGCATAGCATCTGTCAGTAGGAATTCAGCAATATAAACCTTAAAGGCTTTGATGGGAGTGTAAATGGAATACCAATTTGCCAGTGCAGCACTGAAGCCTGTAGTATCTGTAGAGGTCACAGGATTCCGATTAGTCTAACCTTTTTTACAGACTTCAGAAAAAGAACTAATGTAAAGCTTGGAAGCAAACAAAAGCCAAGTGTTCTCACCTTACTTGGCCTATTTTAGACTCATTTCTCTGCTTCATGAGTACTTGAAAGTTACCCTTCTTTATTCTGAGATACTGTAAATCTAGATACTATAAATCACTTGGTCAATGCACATTAAGTTTAATTTAGTCTGACCACCGGTACCATTCAAGACCAACAAATTGATTGTGTTACTAAAAGGTGATCACATTGATACTGCCATTTAATGAACTCCATGCTTGTACATTGCTCCTAATGCACACTATTTTAGATCACTTAGTCAACTCCAGTCTAATTGAATTTATCATTTGAAACCCTGACTTGATGCTAATGGTCCAAAAATAGCAGAGCCTTTCCAGAGTAGTCCTGTCTACAAAATGCCATATATTGATGTTTTCCTGCAACAAACACTTGTCTTTCTTGTCTTTTTGTCAGGGCCAGTTGTCAGTTATTGAAGTACAATTATAAGAAAACGTGCATTTAGAAAAAGATATTATTGACCTCTGCAAATTGACTGGCAACATCAAAATTTGAAAGTGGAGTTCAGGCAGACTTAATGGGATATATGCAAATTCTCCAAACACAGCCTGAAACTGTCATATGGCTGTTGTTATTTTAAGATACGCATGATCTCCTCTTTCTGTTCTACCCTTTTTATTTTCACTAAGTGGTAGCAGCGTGTTTGCAAGACTAGTCTGGCCTATGAAAAATGGCAATAGTTTTTGCTGGGTTCCACTGTGAAGGATCATTATCATTGCCAGTTGGTTTCATAAGCAAGCACTGCAAAAAAGTGAAACTGATATAAGGTGACATTAAAAACAGGAAAAGAGAGTATAGAAAAGGCATTATTTCTGTAGGTTTACAAAATCAAGGCAGCATTGTAGAAATTAGAAATGAGCAGAGAATAGTAACTGATTATGCCTTTTTTAATGAAAGAACCTAATTTAATGTTGCATTGTAGTTCAAAAATAGCTCCGCATAATTCATAAGGTGTTGTACTAGAGGAGCACTGAAATTCTTCATTATGATAATGTCTTTTGATAACTTTTATTGAACATAAGCATTCTTATGATTAAATCTCTTATTAGGCAGTTCTCCTCAGTACCAGCTGCCATAATTTCAGAGCTATGCTATACACATTTCTGTACCCAAACAAGATGATATCTAACAGAGCTAGCCAAAAATCTAATGGGAGAATAAATAGATGGAAAAATAATCTAACTTGCCATAAGAAGTCTGTGGCAAATAGAAGGGAGCAAAGTGGAAGCAGTGACAGATTTTATTTTTTTGGGCTCCAAAATCACTGCAGACCATAAATGCAGCCATGAAATTAAAAGACACTTGCATCTTGAAAGGGAAGCTATGACAAACCTAAAGCAGAGACCTTTGCTGACAAAGGTCTGTAGAGTCAAAGCTATGGTTTTTCCAATATTCATGTATGGATCTGAGACTTGGACCATAAAGAAGGCTGAACGCTGAAGAACTGATGCTTTTGAATTGTGGTGCTGGAAAAGACTTGAGAATCCTTTGGACAACAAGGAGATCAAATCAGTCAATTCTAAAGGAAATCAACCCTTCATTGGAAGGACTGATTCTGAAGTTGAAGCTCTGATACTTTGGCCACCTAATGCAAAGAGCTGACTGTTTGGAAAAGACCTTGATGCTGGAAAGATTGAAGACCAAAAGAGAAGGGGACGGGAGAGAATGAGATGGTTAGATAACATCACCAACTCAATTTACATGAATCTGAGCAAGCTCTGGGAGACAGTGAAGGACAGAGGACCCTGGATTGCTACAGTTCATGGGATGGCAAACAGTTGGACATGACTTAGGAACTGAACAACAGTAACAACAACAAAGAAGTCTGATGAAAAATTACCATCTATACAAAGTTTTGAATGAAGAAGTAAGATATTCTTCACTATGCATTGTACTCATATAACCAAAAATAAATAGAAAATTAAGCATTTTTCATAGTTACCCATCATTTCCATCCCCTTTATTTTATATGTGTTCAGTTCAACCTCACAATAAAAATATAGTTAATTACACATTTGCCTATACCACTTCCCCCATCATTTGTTATATGAGATTTGTTAGAGTCCTAAATTCCAGGTAATAAAATGTTATTCATGAGCAAAAACGATAACATCAGTTCCTTTGTTGTTCAAGTCCTACAGAATGGTATAAGTGGCCCAGGTGGATGCTTTGCATGCAATGGGTTTGCATCACAGCTGAGGAATCCCATATTTTGACCTCAATCTTTCATAATGGATTGTAAACAAATCTGCCTAATCTTTGTCTGGGGGAAGATTATCCTTATTATATTAGGCAGCACACAAACCTGCTCTTTGCTTTAAGGGACACATTATTACTACTGTCTAATGGCACCCCACTCCAGTACTCTTGCCTGGAAAATTTCATGGACGGTGGAGCCTGGTAGGCTGAGGTTCATGGGGTTGCGAAGAGTTGGACATGACTGAGCGACTTCACTTTCACTTTTCACTTTCATACACTGGATNACTGTCTAATGGCACCCCACTCCAGTACTCTTGCCTGGAAAATTTCATGGACGGTGGAGCCTGGTAGGCTGAGGTTCATGGGGTTGCGAAGAGTTGGACATGACTGAGCGACTTCACTTTCACTTTTCACTTTCATACACTGGATAAGGAAATGGCAACCCACTCTGGTGTTCTTGCCTGGAGAATCCCAGGGACAGGGGAGCCTGGTGGGCTGCCGTCTCTGGGATCGCACGGAGTCGGACACGACTGAAGTGACTTAGCAACAGCAGCAAGGCTGCTTTGTATACAAACATTCATAGAAAGATAATCTGTAATGAAGAAAATCAGTGCCTTTACCTACACAGAAGCACATTAAACTCATGGAGAATTGTCTCCTCAAACTCTCCTACCTTTGAACTCTCATGGAAGGAATTTTCTGTTCTGCATAATGCATAACCTTAAATTTATGTTTCATCAGTATATTGTGTCCCCAAAAGAACACCAATCTTCAGGAAAAAGGAATTCATTTCAATACAGCTATATATCCTTAATGCTTAATACAATGTCATAACCTAATTTATGCTCAAGATGATACTTAAGAAATATTATTGATATTGATGACATTGATTAACTGACTTATGGGTAGAAATGGTGTTTAAATTGAAAGATGCAGTCAGTTTTCCAGAAGTTTTGCCTTCATAATACCAACCATCAGGATTTTTACAAATCCAAAGAATTTTAGGTTTGTATTGTGCAGAGTACAAAACGATAGAGCCAACAGTTTCAATCGTTAATCTTATTTTTGATATGTTATAGAAATAATTTCCGTCCAAGAACCTGACCTGGTAAAGTATATGTACATTTGGTTAGAGAATTTTCTGTAGAACATGCCCTTGAAAAGAGAAGAAATAGAAATTTAGAACAAAGGAAAAAATGGAGTTACAATGAATTCCAAGCCAAAAATCATGTTCACTTTTTGGCAGCCAATAGCTAGAAAGCTTGATTTGTCCTGTGGAAAGAGAGACTTAATGTTCAAAGTACTTCACTGGTAAAACTGCCGGGAGTACAATATGTTCAGTTCAGTTCAGTCGCTCAGTCGAGTCCGACTCTTTGCGACCCCATGAATCACAGCACGCCAGGCCTCCCTGTCCATCATCAACTTCCGGAGTTCACTCAGATTCACTTCCATCAAGTCAGTGATGCCATCCAGCCATCTCATCCTCTGTCGTCCCCTTCTTCTCCTGCCCACAATCCCTCCCAGCATCAGTCTTTTCCAATTAGTACACATAAATAGCTTTAAAGTTTCATTGTCCTTAAAATGCTGCTACTAGGGACTCCAATAATATAAAAGGGCCCATTGCAATCAAGATTTAAAATATATATTAAGTATAAATGAACCATTAGATACAGAAAATAAAATTATAAGATTCCTACTTAAAAATAATAAATTGTTTGTATCAATTGAGTATCTTGTCTCTCAAGTGAAACATGAGAGGAAATACCTTTTTATAGACAGTTTTAAATGTATTTTCATCTTTAACATAAATATGAAAAGAATATCAACATACATTGCAAGTATCATGGATCTTACCTTGTATAATAAAATAAATGAAAGCTCTGTTAAAGTCTGAACTAAGAAAGGGTCAATTCTTTGAGAGAAAAAAGGAATCATTTGAGATGTAAATATCTGACAAATAGGTACACCAGCAAAGGGAATTTAAAAAGGGTTTTGGGAAGAAATGAACAGTTTCTAGTTGTTAAGGTAGTTAACCTTTTTTCTAGATCATTAAAAAATGTTTTTCCTGCACACTACTAATTTTCTTTCAGGTTACAGAGGTCACCGTTTAGCAGAACAGAAGGGAAGAAAATTGAGAGCAAGTATTCACCTACCTAATGCAAAGCAGGCACAAACAAGACTAATAATTAGTGTTAAGTCTTTCTTACTAGCATGAGTTTCACTGGCCTGGAATTCTACTGCAGCTTGGTGAGATATTACTCGAAAAGCAGCATCTATTGAAGTATTAATTGCAGTGACAGTTATCAGTGTAAAATAATTCATTCAGTGTTTTGATTATGGCCCACTATCTCCGCAATACTTCATAGAAGTGGTATTTTCTTTAGCACCCAATTTTACATGAAAAAATTTGTCCCAATTGCCTTGCAGAGGGTTTTATTTTTGCTTCTCTGCCACATGGAGTTGATTTCTAAGGGATAGCTGCTTTAAGAAGAAAAACACTATGCTTAAAGTATTCTAACAAAACCTAAATGTTTTGAGGCTAAGGTGATAGAATAAATAGATACAGTACCATTCTGCCTGAGCACATGGTCATACTGACCTCTTTAATTTCATAAGTGCCTTAGCTTTTCATGTGTGGAAGTTTTATTTTTATGGGTACTTCAATTCAATTCAGTTCAGTTGCTTAGTCATGTCTGACTCTTGGCAACCCCATGAACCACAGCATGCCAGGCCTCCCTGTCCATCACCAACTCCTGGAGTCCACCCAAACCCATGTCCATTGAGTCGGTGATGCCATTCAGCCATCTCATCCTCTGTCATCCCCTTCTCCTCCTGTTCTCAATCTCTCCCAGCATTAGGGTCTTGTCCATTGAGTCAGCTCTTTGCATCAGGTGGCCAAAGTATTGGAGTTTCAGCTTCAACATCAGTCCTTCCAATGAACACCCAGGACTGATCTCCTTTAGGATGGACTGGTTGGATCTTTTTGCAGTCCAAGGGACTCTCAAGAGTCTCCTCCAACACCACAGTTCAAAAGCATCAGTTCTTCAGCTCTCAGCCTTCTTCACAGTCCAACTCTCATATCCATACATATTCACTGGAAATGCCATAGCCTTGACTAGATGGATCTTTTTTGGCAAAGTAATGTCTCTGCTTTTTAATATGCTGTCTAGGTTGGTCATAACTTTCTGTCCAAGAAGTAAGCATCTTTTAATTTCATGGCTGCAATCACCATCTGCAGTGATTTTGGAGCCCAATAAAAAAAGTCATTATGACTGGTGTGAAATGGTACCTCATTGAAACATGTATAATATCATATATGAAATGAATCGCCAGTCCAGGTTTGATGCATGATACTGGATGCTTGGGGCTGGTGCACTGGGATGACCCAGAGGGATGAAATGGGGAGGGTGGCGGGAGGGGGATTCAGGGTAGGGAACACGTGTATGCCTGTGGTGGATTCATGATGTATGGCAAAACCAATACAATATTGTAAAGTAATTAACCTCCAATTAAAATAAATAAATTTATATTTTTTTAAAAATAAAAAATAAAATAAAGTCAGCCACCGTTTCCCCTGTTTCCCCATCTGTTTGCCATGAGGAGACTGGACCAGATGCCATGATCTTAGTTTTCTAAATGTTGAGCTTTAAGCCAACTTTTTCACTCTCCTCTTTCACTTTCAAGAGGCTCTTTAGTTCTTCTACATTTTCTGCCATAAGGGTGGTCATATCTGAAGATATTGATATTTCTGCTGGTAATCTTCATTCCAGCTTGTGCTTCCTCCAGCCCAGCATTTCTCATGATGTACTCTGCATATAAGTTAAATAAGTAGGGTGACAATATACAGCCTTGTCNGGAAAGGCTGTGATCAGGCGAGGTGCCTGCGTGTGAACACTGTCATCTCCGGCCAAGCTTTCAACTCAAGCTAGAGGTCGAGCCCAGCGCTGAAGCCTCAGCCAAGCCCCTGCTCTAAGCCCCGCTCCAGAGCAAGCACCCCCCGCTGCTGTGTTTTACCACAGCTATTTCCTTGAGAAGCTGCAGTTTGCTTTTTTTTTTCTGAATGTGGCCACAGTACTTTCTACCTAGAATGCAGGGGCAAAGTTGAGCGGCTCCACAGACCCCGCCGATCCACCTGAAAGTGTCATCTCTCTTTTTAGCTCGTGGAGTATCCTCACAGACGTCTGCAACAGCTGCGGGGACCACTGGTCCATCCACACTAAGGAAGCGGGTGAAGGCAGGGCGGGGCTCACAGGCTTGAAGGATTCCTTCTTGCAAAGGTGAGAAGATTCACCTGGTGTCCCTCAGGAATGGCATGGGACTGGAGATGAGCCTTTAGAAACTCTTTGTGTCTCTGGTCTCTGAGCCAGAAGTGGATCTTCTCAGAAACCAGTGACCTCGGACTTCAGGCCTCACCTGCCAGGCCCTGGACTTGACCTTGTATTAGTAGCTGTTTCCTTAAAGAAGGCTCCAGGCGTCATACAAGCTTCAGGTCCCTCAAAACTCTGTCCTTAATATATGACATCATGCATATGTGGGCTTAAGTCTAGAAAACTTCACATCTAAACCGAGACAGGAGAGGGCTGGAAGTCTCTTCTGGAAAGGCCCCCACCACTCACGGTGGAGTCTAGGCTTTCTCACTCACATAGATACCTTGCCACCAAAAAAAAAAAACCCAAGTGCTTTTTCAGAATCAAAGCTAAACACTGCAATAGAAACCCATGATATTTCAGACTTAAACTTGATCTTTTCTTGTGGAGGGATAAAGAAATGAGAACTGATATTAATACCTTGTTCTTTACAGGAAGTACTATTCATAATCGTTGCTATAATTTTTGTTGTACCAACCCCTACTATTTATTTACCACTTACTCTGGACCAGAAGACTTGACACGTTCTTTGCACAAACAGCCTCAGTCCTCATTACAGCCTTATGCCGTCAAGACACCCATTTTACTGATGAGCAGAGTTAGGCTTGCAACAATTAAGTAATTTACCTAAACTCACACTCTAATCTGGGTCTATTTGATTCCAAAGCCTTATGCTTTGTTTAGACAGAAAAGTTAAGAACTTAGAATCTTCTACTGTCTTGGCTAAATAATCTTTTTCATACCAATTCTAACTTCTCAGATATTTGGGCTTCCCAGGTAGCACTAGTGGTAAAAAAGCTGCCCGCCGATGCAGGAGACGTGGGTTCAATCCCTGGATTAGGAAGATCCCCTGGAGGAGGGCATGGCAACCCACTCTAGTTATTTTTGCCTGGAGATTCCTATGGACAAAGGAGCCTGGCGGGCTACAGTCCATGGTGTTACAAGAGTCAAACACAACTGAAGCTACTTAACACAGTAAGATACTTAATCGCTAATATGTATTTTCTTCTCATAATCTCTCTTTTTGTCAAGAAGTTCTATTCCAGGGCTAAAGAAGATGAATTGCAAGACATTTAAAACAGACTGCAGCTAACTTAATTTTTAAAAGTTTAAAATTATATTTATGGTCCACCTCCAGACTAGAGATTATAGGGGATGAAAAAAAAATCGGAAACTGTGAAGTAAATTCAGAGCAAAATAATAATAAACTGTATGTATAAGAATGTACAGACCAAAAAGAAACCCAAATGACACTCATCACTGCTTTTGAAAAAATTCACCCCATACAGCTTTGGGAGAGTGTTTTTCAGTGTGGACTGGTTTCTTAATTAACTCTAAAGTATTCCTCCATTCCATTTAAGTCATTCTTAGCCTACATTNCAGACCAAAAAGAAACCCAAATGACACTCATCACTGCTTTTGAAAAAATTCACCCCATACAGCTTTGGGAGAGTGTTTTTCAGTGTGGACTGGTTTCTTAATTAACTCTAAAGTATTCCTCCATTCCATTTAAGTCATTCTTAGCCTACATTCACAATGTATACTATTCAATGAAATGACAAGTCATCCTTTGTCTAATTTCTCATTGCTGTTCTTTCCCACCTTTTCAAAGTCATCAGTGTAAGAGAAGTTACATTACCCGTAACCTCTGCCCACCCCACCCTTCAAACAACCCACCACAAGGGCTGGACTCGGATGCTCAGCCTACCTTTGCCTCAGCTTCATGAGAGGAGACCAGCGGAGCTCGCTCTGGGGAAGGAAGTCAAGCTTTCTTTGAGTTAGAACCACTGACGTGCTTCTCTTTCCTTCCGGTGGGCTGGGCGGGCGTTGAGAGCCTCTGTGGCTACCAGCTCCACGTCACCAAGGACCCCGGGGACAAAGCAGCCTGGAACCACACGCAGGCGCTCTGGAAGGCCCACCGTTTACGTTTTTAGCTGGAGGAAAGACCACACTATGCTACCGCAGTGTTTCACTCAAGCAAAGAAACCCCCAAGGAAACTGGAGGCTTCAGTTAGTCAAACGTTCCCACCTTTGCAAGAGGTTTCTCACTGACCTCAAGTGTAAATGACTCGTGTCATCACAGCTCAAAGAGCAGCTGTTAACTCAAGAGTCAACTTACAACAAGACTGGCCTGGACTTTTGGGGGTAAACTGCATGGAAGCAGAGTGTACATAGGGGGCTTCCCAGGTGGCGCTGGCGGTAAAGAACCCGCCTGCCAATGCAGGAGACACAAGAGATGCGGGTTTGATCCCTGGGTTGGGAAAATCCCCCGCAGGAGGGCACGGCAGTCCACTCCAGTATTCTTGCCTGGAGAATCCCATAGACAGAGGAGCCTGACGGGATACAGCTCACGGGTTCGCAACGAGTCAGACATGACTGAGCAACAGAGCACACACACAGCATACATATGGAATATGACACAGATAATGAGAACAGCTGGATAAATTCTCCCAAAGTGAATTCATCCCTATCGAGAAAAGAATCTTGAGCAGCATCTCTGGAGCTGCTCTGAATGACAAAAGGTGTGTCCTTACCAGCAGCACCTTCCTCACCAGCACTCGTACCACCGTCCCTCCGACTTCCCTCCCCCTCAGCGACTCTGGAGTCAGGCTGCCCCATCCGCCTGGTCCCCGCGTGGAGAAGACACGGGGCAGAGCCATAGCAAAGCTGCAATGGTCGTGGACGTGAGCGACAAATACACCTCCGTTGCCATCACCCACCCAGAGTCTAGGGTCATTTGTTTCTGCAGCTAACCTAGCCTACGCTGACTGGTGCCGTGTGTGCGTGATTTTATGTACACAGAGCGGACACACTATTTAATAACCATCACAGCATGGAGATCAGCCAGTCAAGGACTCCCCTGGTGGTCCCGTGGTTAAAGCTTTGTGTTTCCAATGCAGGGGGCATAGGTTTGATCCCTGGGTGAGGAACTAAGATCCCACATGCTGCATGGTGTAGCAAATACATAAATAAATACTTCACTAAAAAAAAAAAGAAAGAAAGAAAATCAGCCACTGCGCCCTGAGTTATCCTTTAGTTGTTGGGTCTTGGGGATGAGGGGTGGGGGCCAGGACTGGGAGGAAGAGAGACCCATGGGATTCAGGGCAACAGCCACTCACCGTTGGTACAGAGGCATTTCAGTCCCACTGTGCCTGTGTTTCGCAGACGCAGCAGACCTAAACATAGGCATTTCTTAGCTCTTCTCGTGAGCACACGATTTCTCAGCACAGGATTCTCACCTTAGATGTGTGTTAGACACAAGTCTATTTTCTTCTCCATTATAACATTACAGTCCTCAGACTAGAGTGTTTTGCAACTGCCGTCTTCACCATCATACGTATCATCATTATTATGACTTAGCATGACTCCACTGTACATCTCAGTAACACACCCCTAACCTCAGGAAAAGGAAGGAAAACCTCGAACACACACAGGATAAGATTTGGAAGGCAAAGGGCTGCAGAGCCCAGACAACACCAGGAGACACAACTGTGGCTGTGGATATCATTTGTTGAGGTGACATGGCTAGGATTATTAGGCTCACACTTGCTAAATGAGGCATTGACAATACCAATCCTTATTTCCAAAGAGTGTATTTAAGAGAGTCTGCTTGAAAGAAGGAAAGCACACAACACCTGCCAACCTATGGCTAAGCCCCAAACTGAAAAACAAACCCAAGATCCAATCCACTGACTGCACAAAAACCAAACATTATTCTAAAATATGGCTGAATACGGGAGATTCATGAGCAGTTCTGAGTCACTGTGTTTATACTCCAGGACTTCTGATGGACATTCATTCTTGGCAGAGCGGAAGTGCTAGTCACCTGCCAGCTGCCACAGTGATTTTAAATTCCTTAGCCCTAACAAAGTGTACATCAATTGGGCAGAACACGACACTGGCACAGCGTTTCCCCAGCACTACAGCATCGCTGAGCCTAGAGAATTCAAGTCTCGCACTGACAGAAATCAGGTTTTCAAATTTTTCCATAGAGACCATATCCTAGTCAACTCTGCAGCGTCCACTGCAGCTCACAGACTGCCACAAAGTGAGTGCTCGCTGCAGGTGTGCTAAGTGAACACACAGTCCTGAAGATAAACAGACCAACTTGTCCATTTCTGGGGCAGACTCAATATAACTATGACGTGTATTAAGATCACTGAATGAATATTCTTTGACAGTTAAAACTGGAGAGTGGAACCAATGTCGATACGCTGAAGTCATGACAATTTTTTAAAAAGTTCACATTCACATGTTTTCTGTTGATTTATGCACATGCTGATGACTTTCAGTCACAATATAACTTAAGATGGAGTAGGAAATGGCAACGCACTCCAGTATTCTTGCCTGGAGAATCCCATGGACAGAGAAGCCCAGTCCATGAGGTTGCAGAGTTGGGCATGACTGAGTGCACACCTTATACTGTCCATGTGATTCAAAAGCATTATCAAGGCCGTATCCCAGCAGCCCTTCAGGACGTTCACTTGAATCAGGAAATTCTTAAAAGGCCGTGGAGCAATTTAGAACAGAGGTCTCAAACCTCACTCAGAACCTGTCCGCTCCTGCTTTGGACATAATTCTAACACACCAGTAGTGGGCCTCCAGGGCTTCCCTATGGAAGCAGAAGAAAATCAGAAGAGGGAAAAGGCCCTTGCCTGGCTGAAGAGGGTAGCGCCGCTGAGGAGGTGGAACTAGGCAGGTGGGGTCAAGTGACCAAGAAGGACACCAAAAAAGAGATCTTGGGATCTCAGGAGAAGCTAGATGTGGGGAAGACAAAACACAGAAATGGCAGGCTTAGCATCCCGTGTAGACTGAGGCTTGAGGCTGAAACACTGGGAAAAGTGAGTGGAAGCCAGAATCGGAGAAGCAGAAACCAGGTGTGAGAGAGCAGCCTGTCGCCACCCAGCAGGTCCTCTCGGTCAGGTCAGGTGTCCAGGGCAAGGCAGTCTTGTGTCTCTCACCCTCCCCTCTCCCCTTCCCTACAAATCATTGCATTTTCCTCCACTCCCAGTTCTCTGCAACTACGTAGGAAGCAGAACTAATGTGTGGGAAAATCATTCTTTTAACACCTTTTAATTGTATGCTTACCACATGCCAGGTACAATTGAATGGGCAGGGGACCCATTAGTGAATCAACTGGATTTCTGCCACCATGGAACTTAGTTTCTATAGCGTAGAAACAAGAGTTGCAGATGAACTGAACGTGGGTGCTGCAGCTTAATTCTGCAAAGTGTCAGGGTCCCGTGGTCAAACCCTTCCTAAGAGGATGGAAAGTGGTTTTTAGCTACTGGGCTTTGGAGAGGGTGTGGTAAAAACAACAGAAAATGTAGCCCGCAAAGTCAAAGGTTTTAACCTCAGATCATGTGCAAGCTGATACACCTATCCCAGCCCTTCTTGGAGAGCCGCTGAGAATAGCCCAGGGCAACCACTAATTTTCCTAAAGAGGCTTGTCTACAAGTTAAAGGTATGCCTAGATCACTCTGGTTAAGGCTGTCAGGAAGTGTGCAGCATTTTACAACATTTTCTGCCCCAAACAATGTTTTAATGGTACTTGAAGCGGGGAGGGGGGGGGAATTATATGGAAAACCTGACCAACCTAGATAGCATATTCAAAAGCAGAGACATTACTTTGCCGACTAAGGTCTGTCTAGTCAAGNCATCTAGTCAAGGCTACGGTTTTTCCTGTGGTCATGTATGGATGTGAGAGTTGGACTGTGAAGAAGGCTGAGTGCCGAAGAATTGATGCTTTTGAACTGTGGTGTTGGAGAAGACTCTTGAGAGTCCCTTAGACTGCAAGATCCAACCAGTCCCTTCTGAAGGAGATCAGCCCTGAGATTTCTTTGGAAGGAACGATGTTGAAGCTGAAACTCCAGTACTTTGGCCACCTCATGCGAAGAGTTGACTCATTGGAAAAGACTCCGATGCTGGGAGGGATTGGGAGCAGGAGGGGAAGGGGACGACAGCGGATGATGGCTGGACAGCGGATGACAGGAGATGGCTGGATGGCACCACCAACTCGATGGACCTGAGTCTGAGTGAACTCCGGGAGTTGGTGATGGACAGGGAGTCCTGGCGTGCTGCGATTCATGGGGTCACAAAGAGTCGGACACGACTGAGCGACTGAACTGAACTGAACTGAACTGAAGGAATGCCAGTTACACTGGCACTCAGGTAAGGAATGCCAGTGGCATTGGGAACATGTGCTGAAGGTGCACTATTAGTCTGTTCTAGCTGTCACAGCCAGAGATTCAGAGAATCCTGGAATATATGCAGTCCTACCAGATGAAGCGAAATGTTCATATCATTAGTCTTAATATTAAATACATAGACTAAATATATTATATGAATGCTATACATATGTTATAAAATGTTACTATATAATTAGCATATCAGTTCAGTTCAGTCACTCAGTCGTGTCGGACTCTTTGTGACCCCATGAATCGCAGTACACCAGGCCTCCCTGTCCATCAACAACTCCAGGAGTTCACTCAGACTCACATCCATTGAGTTCGTGATGCCATCCAGCCATCGCATCCTCTGTCGTCCCCTTCTCCTCCTGCCCCCAATCCCTCCCAGCATCAGAGTCTTTTCCAGTGAGTCAACTCTTCGCATGAGGTGTATATAATCATATAATTAATATACACACACTTAATGTTCTGTTGTACTTTTACTGAATGTCCTGTTACTAGTACTATTTCATTCATACACTTAAAATATGCATCTATTAAACACTCGTTATGAGTTAACTATTAGCTCTTTTAATAATTCTATTTCTTAGCAATTAGCAATCTGGTTCAGTAGTTCTCTCACAGTATGATCTTGCTACCCCTGGGGTTGCTAAGATGCCTGAAGAAGGTCCGAGGGGTTTAATTGCTTTCACGGTTAATAGTAAGACCTGTTGTGCTTTTATTGGTCACATTTTCTCATGATGGTACAGTGGAGTTTTCCAGAGGCAGCAAAACATGTGATGATGCCTGTTGCTCTGACAATTAATGAAATATGTGCTTGTATATGTTTGTCTGTTGACAGTGTCTCAATTTTAATTTCTCATAGGGTAAATATCAGTAGACCTCATCCATATAAACAAAAATTTATGGTAGGGTCCACAACAATTTTTAAGATTGCAAAGAGGTACTGAGACTAAAAGGTTTGAGAATCTCATTCTAGATAACTAGCAATAATTCCTCCTGTAACTATACATATTTCAAAGTAGTAATTCTTAGATGACTTCTGGAACTCTTATCTTTCAAAATGAGTGTTCCCAGAGAATATCTAGTTAAGAAAGTACAGCAATAACAGCTCAGCTAAACAACTTTACTGGGTGTGTTAGGAGAGAGACAGGCAAGAGGCCAGTGGTTAGCTGCAAGAGCAAAAAGTTTAAATGTCTGTTAACTGTCACCAGTCCCCTAATGCCTCAGTATAAGGTCACTCTTAAAATACCTATTTGGGGTTACCTTGTGGTTGGAGTTCTGCTTGCCTTGAAAGAATAAAAGAAGAAAGAAAATACTTGAATCTAAAACACTCAACATTTAGTCTGTATCTTCTGCACATGGGACTCTGGTTGAGAAGACTGTCTGCTTTTGGAAAACCGTCTTTGGCATGGGTTTACGAGAAAGATAAGGAAGATGATCATTCCTGTAAATCAGAAGAGCAGAGTGGGAGCCTCCAGATGACTCATTAGCAATTAGCCCAGCAAAGTCCTTTAAGTGTCTGATGCAACAGAGCACTAAAGCCATGTGTCCCTAAAGAGAGGAGAGAATGGGAGGGGTCATAGAAAAGATTATATTTGCAACACAAAGAATTAAATCAAAAAACCAGAAAAATCTAATATTCTACATATAAGCCTGAACTTATTTGCCACACTCATTTTTTAGACCCAGTTTCCCTTGAAACAGTATGTATCATCTTTTTAACTAAACCCCTCAAAACACTTTTTAATTTATTCCCCTATTAGTCAAAATATACATACTGAATTGAATATTTCAAAAATTCATTTAGTTGTATCTAATCTTGGATAAGAATGTTTATTAATTTCTGACCTGTTTCTAGCATCTTGCCTTTGTAAATATGGCATTCCATGCGTTTTTCAGGATATTTTCAAAGGATCATTACCCCAATGCTGACAAAGTGTTGATCTCTCGTCGTTCCATGTCCTGTTGCAAGGTCATTTTCAATTTGCTGTCTCACTAGACCCTCGATATGAGGCAAAATCATTCCACGCTTTTCTCTCTTCCCTTTATTATCATCGTCTCTAATGAGTTCTGCTCACTGTATTCAATTAGTTTGCTTCTCTTTGTCAAAATAAATCATTGTTTATTCTTATCTAATGTACTGCCATCTATCAATTCTTTTGTTATGTTTCCCCAGAATCTTACGTTACCATAGCCTAGAAATTTTAATAAATTGCCAACTCATTCCGGTTTGGAGCTTTTGTCTTGATCTTTAGAATAATTTTTCAGTTATGAGATAATGTTTTTGTCAAAGTCAATGTGTATTAATTTCATACACAGAAATTCTGTTACACACTAAATCATACACAGTCAACTTAAAACTACAATTTAGTTGTTCCTTTTATCTATTTACTAACAAAACACATAAAAACTAATCCTCCAAACATACACTGATTTATTTGCTTGACATACTTTATACTTTATTCTTTAGCATTTTAGTAAAATTTTTATTCAAAATTTTTTTTCTCTCCAACACCACATTCTCATGGAAATAATGTATCTTAATTCTCTTTTAATTTTAATTTTCTCTTTGCACATATCTTTGCATTGGTTATTTGGGCAGGTAGAACAGCATGATCCTAGAATCCCCCACAGTCTCTGTCAAACCCCAAACAAATATTTGATTTGACTGTAAAAACTTCATAAATTTACCCAAGCAACCCAGCATTGCCTAAGCTGTGCGTAAGGCAGTTTCAATAGTAGTCATTTCCTAACTTCCTAAGAGTAATGGAGAATCAGAAACGTGTTAAAAAGTGTCTAACAGAAATGCAACGGAGGAGAGGTGATGAGGATATCCACGCTGAGTGTTCAAAAGAGCTGACATCTTTGTGCTGGGATCATTTGGCCAGAGACTCATCAAGTGAGAACATCTCATTCAAAGTCACAGTATTAAAAGAAAATGCTTTCATTTCCATAATCTGTTTTTCAAAAAACTGTTCTTATTTCAGACCTTCTTTAACTTTCTAATTCATAAACATAACATTCAAAGATAAAACGCACTTCAGCAAAAATAAAACAGCTTTAGTGTTCTTTACTCAGGCTTTTTTTTTTTTTAATAGCATCCATTTTGCCATTTTTTAAATCCTCATACATACTCTGAACTATTCTTATCATGCCTAATCTCACTGACCAACCCATTACACATACTCCCTATCTCTAGCTTTTCTAACAGCATTCTTATCTTTCCTCTGAAAGTTTCAATAGTTTTTGCATATTGTCCTTGGATGCTTTCCCTTGTGCAAAATAGGGTGGTGTTTTGTTTTGTTTTGCCGTGTTTGGGGCAGGGGGCAAAAGATAGGGAAGTGTTTATTTTAGATTTTAAACATCGAGCAATTTACTCATCTTGCCCCTATACATATATTCAGAGAAAATTTAGTGTCCAAGTTCGTTTTGCAAAGCTCGGCCCACACTGCCATTGTTGTGTCTTTCTATGTGAATGTTGCCTAATACCTTCCTAAGTGCTCCAGCTTCGGGGCCTTGCCTTTTCCAGTGAGTGGGGTCCACTCACTGCCCTCAAGTACAGGAAGGAAAAAGATGGTTCTCCTTCCACCTTGCTGGAAACACGCGGTCACAACTTTGCACAGCACACTATTTCTTAAAACAGAGGTCTCTGTGCCAGGCATACAGAACATGCTAATATGTGCAGTGCTGGTCCTTCTGTGTGATATGGTTAGAGCACATTCCAAAACTCCCTTCCTCTCATTTTCCAGCTGGTATTTCCCCCATTCTTTAAGCCCATTTTAAACTGTTAAGCAATGGATCCTTGTGGACAGACCCCTTTTAACTAGAGCTTTGAAGCCAGGTCATTGCCTTAGGCATGAAACAGGATTAGAAACAAGTCTTCAATTACTAACTTCACCAAATTCTGCCTTTTTCAGAAGCCAAGGTTTATATCCAGAAAGTCTCCTTTTTCAGCTTTCCAACAGGTTGAGAGCACCGAATTTGTTTCTTAAAAACGGATTCTAATTTCACTTGTCCTTCTTGGCATCTAGGGAATCTTAAATTCAGTCTTGTAAATAGATCTCAGGTCCACTGAGTTCTCTCCAATGTTATCCAACCCACTCGAAGCCTCTGTCCTCACCTCATTTTTACAGTCATGCCTTCCAGCCAATGGTCAGTTCCCACCCCTCCTCTCTCCCCTCATCCCTCTGTAGCACTCTACCCATCACAAACACCNCTGAGTGAACTCCGAGAGATGATGATGAACAGGGAGGCCTGGCGTGCTGCAATTCATGGGGTAGCAAAGAGTCAGACACGACTGAGCGACTGAACTGAACTGAACTGAACTTCCCCAAAGGTAAGCATCGTTCAGATCTGCTGCTGCTGATGCGTTGCTTCAGTCGTGTCCGACTCTGTGCGACCCCATAGACAGCAGCCCACCAGGCTCCCCCATCCTAATTCTGGAACCCCCAAAGGGGCTGCAAACAGTATCTCAGACAGCCCATCATGTTCGAAATCACTTTACAGTTTGTTACTAGGTGTCCAAACCCGCTTGCTTGTTCAAACGAATCCAACAGGATACAGACTTCAGGGAGGGGCCAGGACAGTCCCTCCCATCCCGGCCT
Organism: Neotragus pygmaeus; assembly: GCA_006410875.1. Classification (NCBI taxonomy): domain Eukaryota; kingdom Metazoa; phylum Chordata; class Mammalia; order Artiodactyla; family Bovidae; genus Neotragus; species Neotragus pygmaeus. The sequence goes on along the minus strand of SJYV01015409.1, from coordinate 806,959 downwards.
GGCTTTTGCTAAGGCTGTTGGAGGAGACTATTGAGAGTCCCTTGGACTGCAAGGCGATTCAACCAGTCAGTCCCAGAGGAAATCAGTCCTGAATATTCATTTGAAGGGCGGATGCTGAAGCGGAACCTCCAATCGTTTGGCCACCTGATGCGAAGAACTGACTCATTGGAAAAGATCCTNATATGAACATCCTTTAGCTTAAAATTCTTCACTGGCTTCCTATTTCCCTCCAGATAAAATACCAGCTTCTTAGAATGCACCTTCATGTTGCTTGGTTCATATTTGGCTTCACATTTGATTTCAACATCATCTTTGGCTATTCCCTTCCACTATCACTTCAGACCCCATGTTAAAGTTTTAACATTTATTCCCCATCTACCTTGGGAGATGTTATAATTACTGAGGTCCAAATACCACACCAGACAACAAGTATTTGATCACTAAAATTCAGTGAAACTCTATCAGAAATTATACCTGATTTTTACATTGTGTCTATACTAGCTACCATGATTAAGAACAAACTCTCTGTAAAATCAACACAAACCTCTTCTAATTTTCACAACATCCTCATGAAGGATAAATTTTCATACGCATTTTTCAGCTAAAGAAATGGGCTCCAGTGTATTTGAAAACGTGTCCAAATTAAGGCAGTTACTAAGAGAGCAGGCAGAATTCAACCTCAGGTACATATGACTTTAAAATTATTTTACTGTTCTACAAGATGCTCTCTAGACTCTATGTTAATAGAGAATCTAACAGCCATTTGTTGTAGAAGAAACTAGCTTATAATTGATATCTGATAAATCATGAAGAAACACCAAATCTGGGGTTGGACATCTTTGTCCCTACCTTACACTAATTTTAGCTCTCAAGGACAGGACAGGAATAGAAGCTCACAGTGCTTTCTGACGCTGTGTCCTTGTCCTCCTAGTGTCCATTTTTTAATGATGGGGAAAATAGTTGTTTGCTTACAGCTATGGTTTTGATGTGAAAAGAATCTAAGAATGTGTAAAAGAGTCAAGGAAGGAAACAAAAATGGGAGAGACAATGGTGCGTGATTCCCTCCTATAGAGGAAAGAATGAGATTATTTGTTTGCACAAATGTGTCAAGATTCTAAGATGTTTCATTCTTGGGTATTACTAATCCTTCATTGTGTTTTGCTTGTATTGCTGTTTTGAAAGCAAATCATTATTGTTTTGTTTTTGTTTGTATTTGCTATAACTGGCCATGTAAATTTTAAAATGTAAGCATATTTTATAAGATATAATTATTCTACTTTACAGAGATTAGCAATAAAAAAAAAAATTCAAGTATTGCACATAATCCCTGGAGAAGGGCATGGCAATCCACTCCAGTATTCTTGCCTGGAAAATCTCCATGAATGGAGGAGCCTGGCAGACTACAGTCCATGGGGTCTCAAAGAGTTAGACATGACTGAATGACTAAGCACATTATGCATAATGCAAAAGTTCAGTGTAAATCCAATGCAGTAGCATGCTACAAAACATGTTCATTATTAGTTTTCTGAAAGATATAGTGACAGAATGAATCTATTTGTCGAATATAGATATAGAACAATAAAATATATGTAATATAGGTTATGATGACACATTATGAACTGATATTAAAATATAAATATTTAAGCATTTCATGTGTTTAATACGCCATAAATTCTAGTACCTATACCAAGGTACTTGATACCTAGGCTGCTCTTAAACATTTGTTAAAAAAAAAAAAATCACATTGTTATTCAAATATTTGTTAACTTACTTTTTCCTCCTGAAACATCAGTGACCCTTTTTTTTTTTTTTTTCAAACTCTAGTCAGTCTCTTCTGAACTTTCCTCTCAGCTGGGTCCTGATTTTGAGTGTCCATGTTCATGCCTTCATTGTCCACTTTTAGGAACAGTCATACTACTTCAGTTTAGCCATCTTCCACCCCTGATTACCCATGATATCTGGTCACTGGTTTCTTCATCCTCCATCATCCCCAAGATGATGTCTGATCACCCTGGCCCATCTTCAGCAAGAATTGTGTTAGGTTGGTTTAGCCAGAATCTCCACTTACCCTGATGTTTCTTAGTTATTTTCCAGCCACTGAACCTCATCCTGCTCCTTGGTCACAAATTCCCACTTTTCTTTGTTGTATTTGGAGTTTGGCTCTGTCTCTCTTCCCACTGCAAAACCTCATCACAATGATCTCTACATTTACTGTTATGGTCTTGAATAAAGTCTGCCTTACAGTTCTTTAATAAATGTCATTAAATATTTCTTTTTTCTTTAACATCAGTATGCAGGGACTCTATAAGGAAGTCTCCCACTTTGTAGAGCTGTTTTAAATATTCAGTGAGTTAGCATAAATAACATTTCCCAGCTTAATACGAGGGACTTAAGAAGCACTAACTACCAAATTTTCAAAATGGTAAAATCATGACTCTCATCAAACATAAAATGAACACATCAAATATTTTCTTTAGCTCATGAATTAGTGAGGAAACATGAAAGATGGTAAAACTGGTTCAAAGAAAAATGTGTGAGATTTTTTTCACTACTAGACAAAATTCAGGCTTCCCAGGCAGCACTAATGGTAAAGAACCAGCCTGCCAATGCAGGAGACATAAGAGCCCTGGATTCAATCTCTGGGATGGGAAGATCCCCTGGAGGAGAGCATGGCAACCCATACCAATATTTTTGCCTAGAGAATCCTAAGGACAGAGGGGCCTGGTGGGAAACACTCCATAGGGTCACAAAGAGTTGGACATGACTGAAGCAACTGAGCACCCACACTACGCAGACAAAATTCGTTTGCATTTCTATGCACAAGAAACATTTACATTGTTGACAGTTTTCTGAAACATAACCTTCACCTCTATAAAGTTGTAAAATAGCCCCATTAGTTTAAAAGATAATTAAAGTGCACAGCCTTATAGAATCAGATAATCCCCAGACCATCAACTAAATAACATTCACCAAATCATTTGAAAGAACAGCCAAGAATCTCATTTGCCATTTCCAAGACAATTTCCTTTTGATATCTGCTTGCCTGTTTCCAAGACAATCTTTTTCCGGGCACTATCTTCTCCATAAGTTTTATTTATTTTAGAACTAAGACTTTGTTAATCTTTATATCCTCAGTACTTAGATATGTTTCAGTTCAGTTCAATTCAGTTCAGTCGCTCAGTCATGTCCAGCTCTTTGCAACCCCATGAACTGCAGCACGCCAGGCCTCCCTGTCCATCACCAACTCTTAGAGTCCACTCAAACTCATGTCCATTGAATCTGTGATGCCATCCAACCATCTCATCCTCTGTCATCCCCTTCTTCTCCTGCCCTCAATCTTTCCCAGCATCAGGATATGGTCCAATGAGTCAGCTCTTCACAACAGGTGGCCAAAGTATTGGAGTTTCAGCTTCAGCATCAGTCCTGCCAAAGAACACCTAGGACTGATCTCCTTTAGGATGGACTGGTTGGATCGCCTAGCAGTCCAAGGGACTCACAAGAGTCTTCTCCAACACCACAGTTCAAAAGCATCAATTCCTCAGTCCTCAGCTTTCTTTATAGTCCAACTCTCACATACATACATATCGACTGGAAAAAACCATAGCCTTGACTAGACGGACCTTTGTTGGCATAGTCAATAAGGCAGAAATGGATGTTCTGGAATTCTCTTGCTTTTCAATGATCCCGCAGATGTTGGCAATTTGATCTCGGGTTCCTCTGCTTTTCCTAAAGCCAGCTTGAACATCTGGAAGTTCACGGTTGATGTATTGTTGAAGCCTGGCTTGGAGATTTTAAGCATTCCTGTACTAGTGTGTGAGATGAGTGCAATTGTGCAATAGTTTGAACATTCCTTGGCATTGCCTTTCTTTGGGTTTGGAATGAAAACTGATCTTTTCCAGTCCTGTGGCTAATGCTGAGTTTTCCAAATTTGTTGGCATATTGAGTGCAGCACTTTCACAGCATCATCTTTCAGGATTTGAAATAACTCAATTGGAATTCCATCACCTCCACTAGCTTTGTTCAGAGTGATGCTTCCTAAGGCCCACTTGACTTCACATTCCAGGATGTCTGGCTATAGCTGAGTGATCACAGCATTGTGCCTAGTAGTCTAAAAAAATGATGGATTAAATAATTTGTTAACTGCCACTCTCATGTCTACAACACAGTATTATATTCAAAAGAGTTTTCTACAAGGATGATTCCTTTCATCAATTCAATTATCTCTATGGATTATTGAAAAAGCAAAGATAGCCACAACATTATTTTATTTTCAACTCATTTTAATAAACATTTAATGAGCACCTACCATATATTCCCTGGTGGGGAGGGGAAAGGAAGAAAGCTAATTGTAGTGGCTTGATTGAGATTTCTTCAGTTTTCTTCCCTGATGGAACATTAGACTTTTCTTTCTTATCCTCTAATAATAATATATCAGTCATTACCATGGAAACTCCTACAGAGTTATACTACTTTTTATAGGGAGTTTCTACTCTGAGTTTGCAGTCCATGTGGTCACAAAGAGTTGGACATGACTGAGCGACTGAACTAACTGACTCTACTCTGAGTACCAAAGGGCAATATAAAAACCTTGAATACCTCTTACCAATTTATAATAAAGCCTCACAATAACCCTCTCCACAAGCTTCTGAAGGGTTGTAGATTGCTCCAGGAAACAGCACAAAAGAAAGGAAGATGGAGGGCAGTCATGACATCACTTGGATTTACAGGGACACCCATCTGTTTTTCCCTGTTTAGTCTCAGAGCCACTTTTCCTGCCCATGCTCTTCATCAGCTTTCTTTCTTTTTTTCCTAATGAGTCTACACACTTTGTATCCCTTTTGATTTCACCCTTAAACCTGGCTTCAAAGTAGTGGAAATATCTCTCCAGCTCTTCTCTTCTTTGCTCCTCCCAGTGATAAGAGTTTTAGAAAGAAAAGCTAATGGTACCAAAGGCCCAGAACAGACTCAGGTGCTTTGAATGAGTGAGGCCTCAAATTAGGTATATTTCATGAAAGGAATTATAGCTCAGAGAACATAAATAATTTATATAATTACTAAACTGCAAAGTGGCAAGAATAGAATTCAAGATCAGGATCCAAAGTTCACACAGTTGGCACAGTACTAACAGCTTACGTGTTGGAGTTAAAAAAAAAAAAAAAGCTCTGTGTGCATCAAGGTCAGACACTCTCAGTGACGTTAAGTGTTACTTAACTTTCCATAATTACATGGATTTCTTCTAGAAATCTGGTGGTGATAGTTTAGTTGCTCAACTGTGTCCAACTCTCGAGACCCCATGGAATGTAGCCTGCCAGGCTCCTCTGTCCGTGGGATTCTCTAGGAAAGAATACTGGAGTGGGTTGCCATTTCCTTCTCCATCTTCTAGAAATAGTATATACTTATTAAGTTAGTTTTCAAGATTAAATTATATACTGCCTGAAAGGCAACTATTAATAATATTTTAACTTTCAGTATTATTATCTCCAGTTAATGCTGTCTGCCAAAGCTTTTACTGCTAATCAATACCAAAATTCAAACAGAAAACACATATGAAGTTACAAAGGTCAAGATACTTTATAAAGTTCTTAAAATCTTCAGTCTTTTTTGGGGGAGACATCACATTTTTTTTTTT
>SJYV01015409.1:760806-799046 GCA_006410875.1 Neotragus pygmaeus | reverse complement strand
AAAAAAAAAAAAAAGCTCTGTGTGCATCAAGGTCAGACACTCTCAGTGACGTTAAGTGTTACTTAACTTTCCATAATTACATGGATTTCTTCTAGAAATCTGGTGGTGATAGTTTAGTTGCTCAACTGTGTCCAACTCTCGAGACCCCATGGAATGTAGCCTGCCAGGCTCCTCTGTCCGTGGGATTCTCTAGGAAAGAATACTGGAGTGGGTTGCCATTTCCTTCTCCATCTTCTAGAAATAGTATATACTTATTAAGTTAGTTTTCAAGATTAAATTATATACTGCCTGAAAGGCAACTATTAATAATATTTTAACTTTCAGTATTATTATCTCCAGTTAATGCTGTCTGCCAAAGCTTTTACTGCTAATCAATACCAAAATTCAAACAGAAAACACATATGAAGTTACAAAGGTCAAGATACTTTATAAAGTTCTTAAAATCTTCAGTCTTTTTTGGGGGAGACATCACATTTTTTTTTTTTGAATTTTTACTTTATTCTACTTTACAATACTGCATTGGTTTTGCCATACATCAACATTAATCCACCACAGATGTATACAAACTCCCAATCCTGAATCCCCCTCCCACCTCCCGCCCCATATCATCTCTCTGGATCATCTCCGTGCACCAGCCCCAAGCATCCTGCATCCTGCATGGAACATAGACCGGCGCCTCGTTTCTTACATGATAGTATACATGCTTCAATGCCATTCTCTCAAATCATCCCACCCTCTCCCTCTCCCTCAGAGGCCAAAAGTCCACCCTCTCTCTATCCCTCAGAGGCCAAAAGTCCAAAAGGTCATCATTATTCTTTCTAAATTCCATATATATGTGTCAGTATACTATATTGGTGTTTTTCTTTCTGGCTTACTTCACTCTGTATAATAGGCTCCAGTTTCATCCATCTCATTAGAACTGATTCAAATGTATTCTTTTAATGGCTGAGTAATACTCCATTGTGTATATGTACCACAGCTTTCCTATCCATTCATCTGCTGATGGACATCTAGGTTGTTTCCATGTCCTGGCTATTATAAATAGTGGTGTGATGAACATTGGGGTACACGTGTCTCTTTCAATTCTGGTTTCCTCGGTGTGTATGCCCAGTAGTGGGATTGCTGGGTCATAAGGCAGATCTATTTGCAATTTTTAAAGAAATCTCCACACTGTTTTCCAAATTATGGTTTTCTCAAGATATATGCCCCATAGTGAGAATGCTGGGTCATCTTTAGTCTTGTAACTAGAAACATGTATGTGTCTGCTTTCAGCAATTTTTTAAAGCAGGAGATGGAATTAACATCATTTCCATTATAACCCTCCACCTTAATTCTCTATATTTTCTTAATATTCATCCTTCTATTAAGTGGCACTTAACTTCATATTTTAGTAAATCTCCCTTTCTAGGCTTAGATCACTCATGATCACTTGACTCAACTGTGGTCACTCATTTTTTTAAGGAAATGACCTCCACCTCGGTGGTCTATGGTTCCAAAGTGTCAACAGAAAATTAATCATTCAATCTAAGAAAGAGTTGGAAAATTTTATTTGAGACCAATTTGAAGATTATAACTTGGGAGGAGCATCTGAGAAAGCTCTGCAAATTGCGTCACTCGTTAGAAGTCAAGACACAGTTTAAATAAGTTTTTTGAAAGAGACTGCTGTACCTCAAATGATGTATTATTGAAAGTCTAATATCATCCAGATCTAAGCAGCATCATGGTGGATCATGTGATCTTTTAAGGAATTGTCTCATTGATGCTGAGAGAATATTACTCTTTATGGTTGAGCAGGTATTCCTGTCAATGGGGGAGGTTTGGGCTCCCATCTGCATAATGCATATTACACAGTAGAGGGAGAGCAGAGCCTAATGGACAGAGAAGAATTTTTTATGTTTAAGTTTTTCTTGCCTTGCCATAAAATATGAATTTTATTTTCTGAAAGAAACAAAGGAAAAAAAGAAAAAAAAAAGAAGGAAAGAAAGAAGATTTCTCACATACACACTTCTCACTTTCACCGTGCTGTGCTCAGTCATGTCTGACTCTGAGACCCCATGGACTGTAGCCTGCCAGGCTCCTCTGTCCATGGAATTTTCCAGGCAAGAATACTGGAGTGGNAAAGAAGATTTCTCACATACACACTTCTCACTTTCACCGTGCTGTGCTCAGTCATGTCTGACTCTGAGACCCCATGGACTGTAGCCTGCCAGGCTCCTCTGTCCATGGAATTTTCCAGGCAAGAATACTGGAGTGGGTGCCATTTCCCTCTCTAAAAGATCTTTCCAAACCAGGGATCGAACCTACATCTACTGCATCTCCTGCATTAACAGGAGGATTCTTTACCACTCAGCCACCTGGGTATCCTTCTCACTTTAGAGATTTAGAAATGTATATTTTTAACACTCCTTTTTATATACTCAGACAGATTCTTGTTTTCTTTCAAGTCCTTTAACCATGCCAGAAGAGAAAGAACTCATCTATGTTCGAATGGACTCAGTCCTTATGGTGCCGCACATCAAAACTGGATTGTTACAGAACCCACTTTCAATTCTTAGTGTCTCCGTCCATAGAATTCAGTCAATCCAGAACTTTCAGGCTGGTTTGATCAGTAACTGGTCTATTCATTTCAGTTTATCAAGGATTCAAACTATGGCAGATATTCCTTTTCCACTGCTGAAAAAATCTTTTTGTCTCAGCAGTAATTTTTGACTGAGATTTATTGACCTCCATCTCTTTCCTTGTAATAGGCAATTAGTAACCCCTTATTCAGNTTATCAAGGATTCAAACTATGGCAGATATTCCTTTTCCACTGCTGAAAAAATCTTTTTGTCTCAGCAGTAATTTTTGACTGAGATTTATTGACCTCCATCTCTTTCCTTGTAATAGGCAATTAGTAACCCCTTATTCAGACCTTCAATTCTACTTGTCACAAACTTACATGAAAAGAGAAAAATTAACTTAAGTCTGGATGAGGATGGAAACTTTGTTCAAATTGTAATTTGAAAATCTTTTTTTGGAAAAAAATTATTATCCTTGATAAAAAGTTTAATTAATGTTCAAATAAATTTTAATGAGAATAAGACCATTTCTGATAACTCAACTATCCACTCCTTCAGTGGACTGTTAAACTTGGAAAGGGCTTAATGACCAATCTTGAAGTATTGTGCAATAATACTTAACTAGGTTCTTTTTTCTTTTATATAGTACAACAAAGATTATCTAATCATGACTCTTTTCTATAACATTTCCCCCATTAAGGTAAATCTAGTTTTTAAACTGTTAAAAGTCTTTTCTCCTGCAACCAATTGTAGTAAGATTTTGGCACATGCACACACACACACAAAAATTGTCTAAATTGTTTCCACCAGGTTATTAGTTAAAGTTACTTTTTGTTTTGTATTCATCTTTTAAGCTACCCAAATAGGTTTTAAATATATCAACAGCTTTATTTATAGTCCAACTCTCACATTCATAAATGGCTACTGGAAAAACCATCGCTTTGCCTAGATGGGCCTTTGCTGGCAAAGTAATGTTTCTGCTTTTTAATATTCTGTCTAGGTTGGTCATAATTTTTCTTCCAAGGAACAAGTGTCTTTTAATTTCATGGCTGCAGTCACCTTCTGCAGTGATTTTGGATGTGAGAGTTGTATGGATGTATGGATACCTGTATGGATGTGAGAGTTGGACTATAAAGAAAGCTGAGTGCTGAACAATTGATGCTTTTAAACAGTGGTGTTGGAGAAGACTCTTAAGAGTCCCTTGGACTCCAAGGAGATCCAACCAGTCCATCCTAAATNTGTATGGATGTATGGATACCTGTATGGATGTGAGAGTTGGACTATAAAGAAAGCTGAGTGCTGAACAATTGATGCTTTTAAACAGTGGTGTTGGAGAAGACTCTTAAGAGTCCCTTGGACTCCAAGGAGATCCAACCAGTCCATCCTAAATGAATCAGTCCTGAATATTCATTGGAAGGACTGATGCTGAAGCTGAAACTCCAATACTTTGGCCACCTGATGCAAAGAACTAACTCATTGGAAAAGACCCTGATGCTGGGAAAGATTGAAGGCAAGAGGAAAAGGGTACAACAGAGGATGAGATGGTTGGATGGCATCACCGACACAATGGACATGAGTTTGATCAATCTTTGGGAGTTTGTGATGGACAGGGAAGCCTGGCATGCTGCTGTCCACGGGGTAGCAAGGAGTCGGATACAACTGAGCAACTGAACTGAACTAAACTTCAACAGCAGAGGATACAAACCCTTTTCTCTTTCTTTTCTTCTTTTTGACTCCTGGTTGTTGTTGTTTTTGAGTCACTCAGTCATGTCCGACTCTTTGCAACCCCACGGACTGCAGCATGCCAGGCTTCTCTGTCCTTCACTATCTCCCAGAGTTTACTCAAACTCATGTCCATTGAGTTGACGATGCCATCCTACTATCTCATCATCTGTTATCCCCTTTCCTCCTGCCCTCAGTCTTTCCTGGTTCAATATCTAACACAGAGTAGATGCTGAACAATTTTGCTGACTAAATAAAGATCCACCAAAAAGAGAGAGAAATGGGCAGAGAGGTAGGGCATAAAGTAGCATTAAAGAGGCTAAGGAAGAAAATTAATTTGATATCCCTTTTTTTTTTTTCTGAGTCTCTGGGATGTCATTACAATAGAACAGACCAAATGCATAATAGAATACTAAGATGCAAGTCACTCAAGTTCTCTGCTCAGTAAGGCATACAGAAACCATTTTGATGAAGTACAACTTGGGAATACATTGAAGATGGTCAATAAAGAATTTTATTGCATTACAAACTTGGAAATCCATTGAGGATGACTAATAAAATATTAAAATACTATGAACAATGCTCATGATTAGGTCCAAATAAGAAGACCATAATATACCCTAAGAAGTTGTCTGAAAGCAATGAGGGAAACTTATTAGTGAGCTTTACTATGAATGTGTGCAGGCATACCTAAGTTGCTTAGATGTGCTAAGTCGCTTCAGTCATGTTTGACTCTTTGTGACTCTATGGACTGTAGGATACCAGGCTCCTCTATCATTAAGATTCTTCAGACAAGAATACTGGAATGGATTGTCATGCTCTCCCCCAGGGCATCTTCCTGATCCAGAGATTGAACCCGTGTCTCCTGAGTCTCCTACATTGCAGGCAGATTATTTGCCCACTGCGATATTGGGAAGCCCTATGATAGAGGCAGTACATTGTAAATCAGCACATATTTAGCACACCTGATATATATATGATAGAAATATGATAGTAATCTGAAGATTTGATTTAATACAATTTGGATCACCATTGTCATCCTAAGAACTGGATTCCTCAAGCTATCCAGAAAAGGAATCAAGAGTCAGATTTAACAGCTGTAGTTAAATGTGCATCAAAAGACTTTGTTAGGCTGAAAATGTATATGGGAATTCATGATAATATGAGGATGCTGAAAAGCTGTTTGATAGTGAATTAGCAGGATGCTGAAAAGCTGTTTGATAGTGAATTAGATTGCATGGGTGGTGGGGTGGGGAGTGGGGCAGGAAAAGGGTAATACTTGAATACATTATTTAAATGTTTTCCTGTGAGCTATCTTTGTCAAGATGGCAGGCATAAGCCACACAGCAGAGACACTAGTCAGACTAGCAACCAGAAGAAATATACTCACTCCAAGGGTATACAGTTTATATTATTCATAGGACTTTTAGGTAGAAGCCAAAAGACCCAGACAATGTTCACATTTCATTTATGCTTACTGCTATTTCTTTTAGAGAAGACAAAAAATACAGTGAGTCATTTGAAATAACAATAATTACCTACATAATACTTTATGCCTGGCACTACTTGAAATGTTTTATAATTAATTTGTAAGTATTTAATTAGTTCTCAAAACAAGCCTAGGAGGTGCATGTTGTCTTTAGCCCCATTTTATAGATGAAACAGCTGGATGAATGAGGTGAAATGATAGTCAAAGTTGTTTATTAAACAACTGTGCAACTTTTGACTATCATTTCACCTCATTCATTCAGCTGTAAGAAACAAGACGCCGGTCTATGCTCGATGCAGGATGCAGGATGCTTGGGGCTGGTGCACGGGGATGATCCAGAGAGACGTTGTGGGGTGGGAGGTGGGAGGGGGATTCAGGATTGGGAGCTCGTGTACACCTGTGGTGGATTCATGTCAATGTATGGCAAAGCCAATAGAGTATTGTAAAGTAAAATAAAGTATAAAAAATTAAAAATTAAAAAAAAAAAGTTGCACAGTTGGCAGAGTAAGTCTCCAACTTACTTACTTCAACTCCAAGCAGCCTTGCTCTAAAATCTGTGCTTTTATATGTATGTCCTTCTATTTGACCTATGAGTCTTTTCCATAGAATCCACATTTTACTACGTATTGTAACTTTATAATGAATGTGTGCTCAGTCACAAAGTCCTATCTGACTCTTTGCAACTACATGAACTGCAGCCCACTAGGCTCCTTGGCCCATGGAATTTCCCAGGCAAGAATACTGGAGTGGGTTGTCCTTTCCTTCTCCAGGAAATCTTCCCAACCCCGGGATCAAACCCACATCTCCTATGTCTCCTGCACTGGCAGTCAGATTCTCCTCTAAATTTTATAAAAAGAGATATTCTCAGAAAACATAGATAACTGGTTAAGATCTCAGATTCTGCTTTGTAATTTGGTCTGTGTTGAGTAACTGAAGTCTTTTTCCTCATGTGTTTAACTATAGTAATAATAGTTTCTGTCTCATAGAATTATCGTTAACAATAAGATTAAAATGTAAAAGGTCTACTATTGTTCTTTGGTGTTTGGTATATTTAAATCTGTGTCTAAATTTATGTTTAAATAATGATATAGACCTAGATACAGTTATACAGATTTATTGAAAGGTATAGATATCTGTTATTACTGATAGTGCTATAAATATTACTTTAGAAATGAGGACACTGCATCAACATTAGGTTACCTTCCTGAGTCACAAAACTCTTGAAACCAAAACATGGAAGACCAGTTTCTATAGATTATATTTTTAACCCTAATATGTCAAGAAGGCCTACTCTTTGAATGGAAAAAAAATCAATAGCTAAAACTAACCTCCATTCCTTACTACATGTCTGTTAAAACCAGAAGTCTCTTTATTTACTTTTCAACTCTTACACCCTAAAACTGCTCTAGAACACTGTCAAATTTTCCTTCCTATGTCCCAGCCCCTCTCAGGTCCTGTTGGTTTCTTCTTTTTCTCTACATCCTCCTTTGATTATGTAGATAGCTTTAGCAGGTTGATCTACTTTGTGTCTAGCTCATAAGACCCCATACTAATATTTCTTATTTTATCCCATAATGCTCCCTGTGATAAATTTGACAGCTTCTGCAGAAAATCAAGTACTTCTCCAGGCACATTCATTTACATTGTCTTGTGTAAAAGTATTTTGAATTTACTTATTATTCAAAGTAGTCTTCTGAGTTTAAGGCAAGCTGAGGCAATATTCATTGTTCATGTTTGTTAAATTGCTATTTCTCAATAAGTTAAAATATTTATAATCAAGAAACATAACTGTGGTTTGGTGGGTTCTCATATTCTTGATGAAACTCTTCTCTTATTTATGTTCAACCATTTACACAAAGGGCTTCCCTGGTAGCTCAGATGATAAAGCGTCTGCCTGCAATGCCAGAGACCTGGGTTTGATCCCTGGCTTGGGAAGATCCCCTGGAGAAGGAAATGGCAGCCCACTCCAATACTCTTGCCTGGAAAATTCCATGGACAGACTGTAGCTTAGGCTGCAGTCCATGTGGTCGCAAAGAGTCAGACACAACTGAGCGACTTCACTTCACTTCCTTCCCTTCATTTACACAAATAGAACCGAATGCCATCTCACTCAATCTCTATAAATGTGTGCTCACTGAGATTGTCTCAAAATTTATTTAATCTCATTGCGTATAAAATTGGTTCATATGTCTGCAACACATATTGTATGACCTTAAATATGTTGCAGCATATTAAAATTAATTTTTAAGTTCAAAGAAAAAAAACTAAAGCAACAGCAAAAACTAAGATTTGCTTCTCCCAAGATAGAGTCTAATTCAGTTGCAACATCAAGATTGCACACATGTTTTCTGAAAATATGAGCTCCTACAAAGTACAGAAGAGCTTTTTAAGTGTGGGTGCATTCTTTTCATTTTCAAAAATCCAGTGCACTACAAGGAGCAGTGAGCTGCTATCCTGACTTATGAATAAGGAAATTTCCCAAGCTGCTTTGTGATAAACTCATTTCTGGTGTCACATACATTACTTGACACCAAATAAAACTTCTTTTTCATATAACAGTTAAACCATAAATAGTCTCTTGCTTGGTCTTCTCTATAAAGGGCTAAGAAGTCTAGCTGAAACCATGAGATGCTTTATAAACTCTGCATACAGTTATTGTCACCAGCTACTGTGCTCTACGGGTTCATGCTGTTAGCAATAAATTTCATTTGAATTACATTATTGGATTTGAGAGGGGGGACTATATTTTGTCTGCCCCAAAACTGACACCTATTGAAAAAGTACAATTTACATATATAGAAGAACTAGCAAACTGTACATGTTTACTAAACCTATCAGTGTAAGTCTAGATCAATGAAAGTTATGTCTACGCAATAGGTCAAAATATGTAAAGTTTTAGGCAGTAGTAACATCTCAGTTGCCAGAAATGTTGCCTGCTTCTCTGTGATTTTTAATGCCCCCTTTAATCTCTTTAAGAATTTCCATATTAAACAAGCATTTCTTTTTTTTAATTTTTGACTTTTATTTTCTGATATACTTACTAAAAAGAAAATATCTGAAACACATGTTAAGCCTATACTATGAAAACAAGTTTCCAGTCATTTACCCTTATACTATAGCCAGTGGCTTATAATTCTAGTTTCTAAAATGTATCGCTGGATTTTGTTGGTCCCTCTGTGTGTGTGTGTGTGTGTGTGTGTGTGTGTGTGCATAATAGGCATATTGTAGCATTATCCTTTAAGAATCTAGGAATTTGAATTCAGAAATTTTTAATTTTGTCCTGATTCTACCATTTATTAGCTAAAGGATCTTGAAAAGTCAAATTGTCAGACTCAATAGCCTCAGCTATTGCTGGACAAGAGTAAATGAGATACTATAAAAAAAACCATTTGAGAAAGTATATTGTGATGCAGTGTTTGTAACTGTTGTTACATTCAATACACTGTATAGGAAAAATAGGAATTATCCATTTGACTTTAATATCTTGAATAAATTTCTGCCAAATTAAGCACTCTCATCATGTATATTTTTAATGATATTTAAGTGATAACACAAGAACAAATGTGTGAAACCCTGAAGATTCTGCTATTCAAGGTGTCAGCTATTTCAGAGTCATACTAACAGCACAATTACAGGGCCAAGGAAGTATTCTGTCCATCATTTAAGTATTTGACTTCATTCCAATCTGACCCAATTCATTTGACACTATCTGAACTGCAGGTGGCTAGTTAGTTGTGTAATTACAGTTCCACAGTTTTAGTTTAATACTTTGGACTCAATTTAGTTGTACAAAGAGAATGCAAGATCACCACATAGATTAAGTCTTTAAAGACTTTTGATCCTTTTGTATTTTAATAAATTTTCTAAATGCTATTATTGCTTCTCTTAAAGACTTGACTCCTGAAAGAGTTTGCTCTTTACAAGCTTAATATCTGCTGAAGAAAGCTACAGAAAAATGTTCAATAATGGGAACTCTAAGCCTTCATTCTCATAATCAAAATAAGCTTTGAATCTTTATCAAACTTTTATCAAATGTTCATTACATTCTATCCTTTAAGCTCATGCTGACTTTACTCATGAACTCTTTATTGTAAAGTTTATATTTCTTTGTTTTGCTTTGGAAAACTCTTTATTAAGAGGTTTTTACTCTTGTAGGGAAACTATTATTTTTTACTTTTATTTTTCATATGGAATTTGTCAGAGGTTCAGTGTTAATAGTTTTCTATGTAGTAATGTCAACATAAAACTAGTGAAGTTTATCACATAAAATTAAGTTTACAATTCATATTCCAGTTAAGTTAAAATTTGCCTATGTAAAAGAAAGTGAAAATGAAGTCGCTTAGTCGTGTCCGACTCTTTGTGACCCCACGGACTGTAGCCTATCAGCCTCCTCCGTCCGTGGGATTTTCCAGGCAAGAGTACTTGAGTGGGTTGCCATTTCCTTCTCCAGGAGATCTTCCCAACCCAGGGATCGAACCCAGGTCTCCCGCATTGCAGGCAGATCCTTTACCATCTGAGCCACCAGGGNTCCTCCGTCCGTGGGATTTTCCAGGCAAGAGTACTTGAGTGGGTTGCCATTTCCTTCTCCAGGAGATCTTCCCAACCCAGGGATCGAACCCAGGTCTCCCGCATTGCAGGCAGATCCTTTACCATCTGAGCCACCAGGGAAGACTTTAGATTCATCTCTAAAAGAATTTAGCGTTTGTTGTTTTCCAAATGACTTTTAAACATTTATCTTTAATAATCTCTAACTTGTTTTTGAAAATGATAATGATCATCTTGTGATTTGTTTTTATACTTTAGAAGCTAAGTTACCGGTAGAAAAAAATGGTAAAACTTATTTGAGTTGAAATGCTTTGTGTTTATACATTTATTCATACCCTTTATATTTCAACAATGATTCATTTGGGATCTACTCTGCGCTGTAAATAGCCCTGGACAGTGAGCTTCAAGCTGGGTAAGCTATATCCCCTGCCTTGAGGGGACTTGTGGTCTAGTGAGTAAGAGAAAGTGTTAAATATACTAATGTAAGTGCCTTAGTGCATATGCCCTGTAAAAACTGACCAGTATATGACTTTTTCTGCCTCAAAGATTGGGGGAGATTTCATAAGGCTTGATATTTGAGCTGAATTATGGTGAAAACACAGGACCATCAGATGAAAATGTATTTACAAAACTAAATAAGGCAATACATAAAAAGTAGAAAGGTTACTACAGGCAGAAGTGTGCCATTACCCTTTGAATACATTGGCCCTGGACACTCCCTGGTAGAAATGAGTGAGAATGTCCTTCCTTATTTTGTTGCATGTAGCTCTCTGATAAGGATGTTTGTACAGTTGGTGTCTCACAGGAGTTCCAACCCAGGGCAAAATCCTAACCATGGTTTATATTCAAACTTTTTCAGCTTCATAGATGCATAGTTAGAATATTTTGTCTGCTTAAAACAATAGAAAAATTCAGAAGAAGAATGATCATTATTATGTTTTTAATTTAAATTATATTTAGTATTTGTAGGGTTATGGCATAGATCCACTTTATGTATTTTTCAGTTGCTATAAACAAACTTATGCAAAGTATTTTCAATAAGAGTAATATGCTTGGTATTCTGTTGTTGTTACTTGAGTATGCAGAATTTTGAAGAGCAGCATTTCATACTATCTCTTTTTTGTGTTTGTAGGATATGAAAATTCAATCTAGAGCACATATGATGAACTGTTATTTCCTACTAATTCATATGTGTGGTAATTACCAATTAATAGGTATGGTAATTATTATTGACTAGATGTTTGTATCCTCACAAATTCATATATTGAAGTCCCACCCACCCTTCATATGATGATACTTAGAGATGGGGCCTTTGTAAGGTAATTAGTCTTAGATGCGCTCACGGGTGTTCCTCAGGGTTCGATCAGTGTCCTTATAATCCGGTCCCATCACTTCATGGAAAATAGATGGGGAAAAGTGGAAATAGTGACAGATTTTATTTTCTTGGGCTCCAAAATCATTGCAGATAGTGACTGGAGCCATGAAAATAAAAGACATTTGTTCCTTGGAAGGAACACTATGACAAAGCTAGACAGCATATTAAAAAGCAGAGACATCACTCTGCTGACAAAGATCTGGATAGTTAAAAGTATGGTTTTTCCAGTAGTCATGTACAGGTGTGAGAGAAGACCATAAAGAAAGCTGAGTGCCAAAGAAATGATACTTTTGAACTATGGTGCTGGAGAAGACTCTTGAGAGTCCCTTGAATCGCAAGGAGATCAAACCAGACAATCCTAAAGGAAATCAACTCTGAATATTCACTGAAAGGATTATTATTGAAGCTGAAGCTCCAATACTTTGGCTATGCGATGCAAAGAGGCAATTCATTGGAAAAGACTCTGATGTTGGGAAAGATTGAGGGCAGGAGAAGAAGAGGGCGATGGTGACAAAGACTGAGATCGTTGGATGGCATCATCAACTTAACAAACATGAGTTTGAGCATACTCCAGGAGATGGTCAAAGACAAGGAAGCCTGACATGCTGCAGTCAATGGAGTCACAAATAGCTGGACAGGACTTATCAACTGAACAACAACAAAGATGATAACAGAGAGACTGCTGCTTCTATCACGTGAGGCTACTATGAGAAGGGAACTATTATCTGCAATACAGGAAAAGAGCTATCACCAGGAACCAAGTCAATCAATCAACATCTTAATCTTGGACATTCCAGCGTCCAGAACTGTAAGAAATAAATATATATTGTTTAAGCCACCCAGTTCATGTTTTTTGGTTAAAAAAACCTAGACAGACTGAGACACCATTTCATTTGTGCATTTCTGCACACTCAAAACTTATTTTTAGACAAACCAGTAAGTGTTAAAATGCTAAGTGTACCTTGAACTTAGGTAAGTTTTCTATATCTTTACTATAGGTTTTCTACCAGTCACTACTCACTTTTTAACTCTAACTTCAGAACTTTATACTCAATGCTCTTATTTTCAGTGTGAACTTCACTTTTAGTTTTTCAGAAGTGTAAGGAAATCTTGAGTAAATAAAATAAAATTTTAATGAAGTTACATATTGGTCATGGTTTGTTTTTTTTTTTTTTTACTTTTTCCATTTTCATGTAGATAATAAGGGTATTTCCATCTTTGAACTCTGTCCTTGTTTGGCTCAGTATGACAACTGCTTAGCAATATCTGTCAGGATTGTATTTCAATGATATTCTGGCTGTGAACCTGAGAAGACTATGCTGGGATAAGTAAGGTTCCAAGGACATATGCCTTAAATATTTGTGCTAAAGGCGCAAATGTTGCTTGTTTGCACATCCTGTCGTGATGTCATGATCAAATCATTTTTCCTTCTCCAGCTTTTCTATTTTTAATGCACTGTTTCTAATCATATGGCTAAGAATAGATCTGTAATGATGAAGCCTTAATATATAGAAATGCTCATCCAAGGTTTCCTACCAGTGGATTGTTTTTCCTCCTTTTAACAAAATCAGTGCCTCAACTGAACTTACAGACCTTTATCTCCCCAAAAGAAATGTCCAGAATGCCAATCTTTAGGCATTCTGTATATAAGGGAATGTTCCATAGTCTGGTATTACAGTTGTTGTTGTTGTTTTTTTTTTTTTGATAATAAGATTCAGCCACATACTTGGAGAAAACACAATATGGTAAAGGGGATAGGAAGCTGAACTCCTCACTTTTTCTCGACCTTCAGCTTCTCTATAGAATGCTCCTGAATTGGTAATACTCAGTGTAACTACAGAGCTATGAAACTAATACATAAATTTACCTTAAGAAGACAACCCTCACTTGCTTTTTCCTCCAGTATATTAGATACTCCTATGGCTTTATTCTTATACCAGAGCCCTTTAAAATAAGCCTTGCAAATTGCTCTTAATTTTGTGGAGGAATCTATGCTAATTCAAGGTTACTTCCTTGCCCATGTTCTTAATATGGCAAAACCAAGATTCCAACGTTAGATGTTTTCTTGAAAAAAACCTCTCTCTCAATTAGGTAATCATATAAATAGATCACTACAGTAATGAACTAGACAATGATTCTATGTTAAAAATCAATGAAGAAACTGCGTGGTGAAGATTGTCAAAAGAAATGTAGAAGGTTATGTGAAGAAAAAATTTAATGAAACTGCTTACTTAAGGATTTTTTTCTACTAAACATTAATATATTTTTTCTGATGCCATAATTCTTAGAAGAACAAGACAGTTATTTCAATTTACCTGAAGTCTAATGAGTACCCATGACATGCCTCTAACATTGTGACAGATGGTAACACCCACTGATTAGAAGTGGAACTATGGTCAGCTACTGAAAACTTCCTTCAAGACCCAAGGCCCTGGGAAGAGAAAATAGAGCATCAGGTGTGCAAGGCTGTTGTAAACTGGTGCCACTGAATACTAGAAATACGGACTTTGAAATTGTTACTTTTCTGAGCTGTTTTTAAAACAACTTCAGATCAATCTCTGCATCTGTGACTACCACAAGGACTATCCAAATAAAGATTCTAGCCACCAAAACTTCTTATGCTTCAGTGCTATTTGGGCTTCCCAGAGGGCGCTAGTGATAAGGAATCTGCCTGCCAGTGCAGGAGACAGGAGATGCAGGCTTGATCCCTGGGTTGGGAAGAACCTCTGAAGAGGAAATGGCCACCCATTTCAGTACTCTTGCTTGCAAAATCCCATAAACCTGAGGAGCCGGATGGGCTACAGTCCATGGGGTTGCACAGAGCTGGACATGACTGAGCATGCACTCAGAAACTCAGTGCTATTTGATGAAGGGATAAGTGCACAATACCATATAATTTTATTAATAAATTAGGATAGCCACTAATTTTCCTAATGCTTTCTTCTTGACAAAAATATAAATTGTTTGATGTGACATCAACCTCTCCATCCTATGTCGTTTGCATGTCATATTCTCTAAGCCATTGCTTTGGTCACCCAAGCTAGTGTATATGTTCACCCACTCATTCCCTAACAAATGAGAGTTGAATGAGTAGATTCTATACCTTGGAATCATCATTCATTCTTTTTGCTTCACAACTGACACCCAAATGATCAGAAATTCTTTTGATATTGCTTTTAAAATCTATACAGAATACTTCTAACTATCCTCCTTGGCATAAGTCATGGACTCTTTACTGGAAATTTTCCAATAACTTTCTAGCCATCATCCATGCTTTTATCTCCATCTACTTTATAGTCTATAGTCAACAAAATAGATTGCTAGCAATCCTCAAATCATTTCTGATTTACCTTCATTGATTTCTTGCTTCACCAAGAGTCAAATCCAAACATTTTCCTCTGACCTACAAGTCTGTATTATCCAGCCATTTTATTCTGCTGTTTTTCTGACCCCATCTCTCATCACTCTTGTCCTCTATTTCATTCTAGCCACACTATTGTTCCAATTCTTTCTCAAACACAACTAACATATTCCTATCTCAATATCTTTGATTTGCTTTTCCTTCTACTGGAATACTTTCCCTCAAATATTCACACAGCCCATTCCATCTATTTACGTATATGTTTTCACACGTCATTTACTTTTTCTGACTGAGAGCCTTCCTTGACAGTTCTTTACAAAATGCTACTTCTTATTATTTCTTTAATTCCCATTTGTTACATTTTTTTTCTTCATAGCATTTAACTATTCTGAAATAATACATAATTATCATTTATTTATTATTTACCTTACCCAAATATAATAAAGCTTATTGAAGACAGAGATATCTTTCTTTGTTTTTTTTCTTTTACTGTTGAAACTTTTTAGCATCAGTAGCAACTAGAATTGTGTGTGATATATATTTAATGCCATATTTAGTACTTAATGGTGGTCAAAAGAGATACATTACAGTGTTCACAATATGAATATTAACACAATTTTAAATAAGGGCATTTATCTAAACATGCTATACCTTTCATTATAAAGTACTGTTTCCAAATTAAAGTCCAAAATTTGATGCAAAAATTATCTCTCAAACTAAAAGAGTTCTAGTATATGTGTTCTTGAAAGTGAGTCTCATAGTCAGGTCTGATTCTTTGCGACCCCATGGAAAATACTGACATGGGTAGTTATTCCCATCTTCGGGGATCTTCCCAACTGAGGGATCTAACCCAGGTGTCCCACATTGCAGGCAGATTCTTTATTAACTGAGCCACCAGGGAAGCTCTTCTCGATCACACCCCAACACAAGCCTACTTTGCTTCTCAAACTATTTAGGAAGTGGATGGTTTATATGTTAACATAGGGTTTGTACATTGAAAAGTATTCAGAATTATAGGTGTGATTAATGCAAATAATAGTTTATTTAAGATAATTACCTAAATAAACTTTCTCAGAGAGATAACTTGTTAGCAACTTTTAAAGAAGGACATTGTTTGTGTGTGCCGTGGTTAGCTCTCTGTGTAGCCCTTCTTGTAGATGTTTATTTGACCATTTCACCAGGGTAACCACGAACATGTAAAGTAAAAGGAACTTCTAATGTCAGTGTTACTATGTCCAAGTTGTTATCCTCTCAATTCAGTGTGGATGAAATCCAAATTTAGTTTCATTTTTGTTTTAGAAACTCTCTAGATGTTTGGAAATAAGTAGAATGTAGCTCTCTCTCAAGTTTTCCAAATATTAATGAAAACATCCTGTTACTCATAAAACTATAGGTATATCTTGAACCGATTTTATATCAATCTTTTATTTTGAATGTTCATAACTTTGACTTTGGCACAGACTACAAAAAATACACTTTATAAGTCTCTTGCTCCCAAGTATCTAAATTGCACATTCTGAAAAACTGGCTATTTCCACTCAGAACATAGAGATTGAATGCAAGGCTATAATTCACTTTCAGGTTTTCTGCTGATGACATAAACCACCAGAGCTTGTTGGTTTATGAACAGCAATAGGACACAGAGATTGAATTATGGCATGTGTGGGTGATGAGAGATAAAGAATTGGCACCCACAACCCAAAGATAATAGTTTCATTCCATTTAAATTTGACACATGAAAGGAAAAAAAAAAGATTTTTATACATTTAAGAAGTAGTTCATCTCTGTAAAAGTTCATATTTTATAAAAGATAACTAGCAAGAACAATTTAAGAAAATATCAAATCTATGCTTAAGAGAATGTAAAGTATAGAGATATAAGAAAGTCCATAGGCACATCTGGCATTTTACATAACTGAGATGTTTCTGAATCTGCTAAGAAAATTGCCATTTCTGCTTTCTGGAAGAAGCACCTTACGAAGCATTACATTAGTTCATTCATGGCTCTGGCTTCTGAAAGTGTTTTACTTCTTAACAGTGTAAGAAGGTGTTTCTTTTTATTTCCTGATGTCTTTGAGAGGAAGAAGAGATGAGAAGCACAGGCATAATAAGTTATTTTATAAGGGTAACCATTAAAGTAAATTCTGATAGCATTCTTTATTTTTCAAGATCCCGCAGAGGTTCAGGTGCCAAGTTTTTAACAGTCAGCTCTGCTACTAAGCTTATAAAAGCTGTCATAGGTAAAGAGAGTGTCTTAATTTGGTTTTCCTAGAGTCACTGCCTGAGGTAAGGGTTCTAAGGCAAGTATTTTATTTGGGAGAAACAGGGAATGTGGGCAGGGGACAAAAAACAATGTTATAGGAAAGAGAAAGCAGCTCCTAAAGGCATGAGGTATTAAACCACTTACTTCAGTGGCCACTGGAGTTTAGTCCCACAGGGAAACTCTCTGCAACACTGCAAGACAGGGTCTCTACTTTATCCCACAGGGTGAGGTGGATGTGTCAGTCATATGCCCAGGGCAGAGGTAGGCTGCATCAGTGCCTCCAATAGTAGCAGTCTTAGAAGAACATATGATGGCAATTAGAAGTCAAGGTCAGAGGGCTACTGACTAGACACTACTCATGTCTGTTGTAGAGGGAGTTGTTGGGGACATTGCCACCAAGTTGGGGAGGGGGGGGGACAAAGTAGCTTGATTTCCATTCTTAGTTTTTTCGCTCGTCAGAAATGCAATTGTGAGCAAGTCCCAATTTCCCTTTATTTCAGCTAAGAAAATGTTTGATGCAGATAAATTTTAAGGACTGTCCCCCTGCAGTATTTTGCAGACTTGGAATTTCCCATGATATTAGGTAATTAAATACATTAGAACCTAGACTATACCTTGAGGCTCCAAAGCCTGGCTTAGCATTCAGGCAGTTCCACCATATAACACTGTGTCCGTATCCCACATGCCTTTCTCATACCTGCCTCCTCATATGGCTAATGGCAGAAGCATCTACCCATGTTTAAAATGATTTTAGTCTATGAATATATCACCGTAATACACTAATGAACTTTCACAATTCCCCTTTTACAGATGAAACAACTGAGGTGGTGAGAAAGGTGCTTTGTCAAAGAGTGAACAGCAAATAAGCAGCAAATTTAACACAGTAAACTCTAGATGGTATATGGGGGTGACAAGCTCTACTCCAAATTATAGAAATATGAAACTGAATTTTCATGGAACCAATAGTTAATAAATCAATGAAAATGCACAGAAAGTTAACTTGATGGGAAAGAATGACTTCCAATCTAATCCCATTTTAAAATAAAAACAATAGTTCCAGAGGTGGTTGAATGCATTTATGACCTTAAAAAAAGTTTGCTTTTTATCCAAAGAGATGTTGGTTAATAACACAAGCACAGAAAAGAAGTTAAGAGGAGGCAAACAAATATTAGCAGGGCTTTTTCAAGTATCTGATATTTAAGAAGGAATTTTAATTCAAAACCAAGAATATTACTCCTATCAAGCAAATAACTTTTAAGAGAGCTTCATAATTTCCAATTTTAGCAAAACGAGATTATCCAGCTCCTGGCACTCTGATTCTGTGTTCACCAATCAATCTTCTAAATCATTGCTCTTGTTTCCTCTCATCAATATTAACATGCTTTGCAGTGCTAAGTCACTTCAGTCATGTCTGACTCTTTGTGACACTATACACTGTAGCCCGCCAGGCTCCTCTGTCCATGGGGTTCTCCAGGCAAGAATACTGGCAACATGGATTGCCTTGCTCTGCTCCAGGGGATCTTCAAAATCCAGACATTGAACCTGCATCTCTTACATCTCCTGCATTGACTGTCCAGTTCTTTACAACTGACACCACCTGGGAAGCCTCTTAATATTAGTATAGACATCAATAATCTCATATACACATTATTTTAAGTCCTTTTAGCACCCCATGAGGCTAATACTTGGGTCCTCCCAGGTGGCACTAGTGGTAAAGGATCCCCCTGCCAATGCAGGAGAGACAGAGATTTGAGTTCTATCCCTGAGTCTGGAAGATTCCCTGGAGGAAGGCATGGTAATCCACTCCAGTAATCCTCCCTGGAGAATCCCAGGGACAAAGGAGCCTGGCATGCTACAGTCCATAGCATCACGAAGAGCTGGATATGACTGAAGCAACTGAACACAGACACACACACGGATGACATTACATGACAAAATACAGGACGTCCAGTTAAATTTTAATTTCAGATAAATAGTGGAGACCTTTTAAGCACAAGTATATCCCAAATATTGCACATAATCTCCCTATGAGTGTCCACTATTACCATGTATAAAGGACATAGTTATATTTTTAAAAGATTCATAGTTTATTTGCTAATAAAGCTTAACTATTAAATCTGAAATGGAGAGTTGGCTAAAGTTACATTTGTACAGAAATGTAGGTAAACAATTCAGTTGATGGATATGATATTATATTTCTGATGAAAATTCAAGGATCATTATAATTTAAATATGTTTGGCTGTGGGAAGGCAATGCTATATAGTTCAGTATATCTGAGTATCTTCAGGCTTTTAGGCAGGCCTAGATTCGAGTCTTTGTTCATCCAACACAATTCTACTTGTGTGACCTTAGGCAAGTCGCCTACCTTTTTAAGTTTCAATTTCTTTATACTGAAAAATAGAAATGATAATCTGTTGATGTTTCATGAGAATTAAATGAAATAATGTATGCAAAATAAATTTTAAAATATCATTGGGTAAAACATCTGTAGGAATCTTCTTGATACTGTTACTAATGGTCTAATTGGGTAGGTTATTTTTAGTTTATCTAAGCATAAATAAGTTAAAACATGACAATAAGTCACACTGTTAAAACCGGCAGGTAGAAAACACACTCAACATCAAATCCCTGATACAGGTAAAAAAGAAACTGAGAGACTGAGAATTGGAAGGCAGAGACTCTTACCTATAATTTTATACTTTCATGGCTTCTCTTGTGGCTCAGCTGGTAAAGAATCTGCCTGCAATGCAGAAGACCTGGGTTCGATCCCTGGGTTTGGAAAAATCCCCTGGAGAAGGGAAAGGCTATCCACTCCAATATTCTGACCTGGAGAATTCCATGGACTGTATAGTCCATGGTGTCATAAAGAGTCAGACATGATTGAGTGACTTTCGCTTTCACTTTAATACAGTAGGCAATTTTTATTTTTATCTTTTAATCTGTACATTTATTGTTTATTGAAAATACTGAACAAGAATGCATTTAGCTGTCTCTCTTGAACCTCAATGCCGAGCGTCCTCATAATCAGTAAGGAAGAGATTACTTTTATTTTAGAGAAATTCTAATGGCAGAATGGAGCACAGGAGAGATTCAGGGGCAAGCATAGGTTACAGCTTCTCAGACACTTGAGTTCCTGAAATAGACATAGTGAAACTAGAATAGCTACAAGTTGTGCTGTCGGCTCCGTTACTGTATTTGCCACAAGGGAGTCCACTCTGATGACCACCTTCCTAAGAAGGTGGTCTTACACTCTTACACTTCCCAGGAGGACTATCCTTCCCTCAGCAGTGTATTGTCTCCCCAGAGTTTGATCAGCAGTGAAATAACCAGAGTTCATTAAATAACTCTCATTCCAAAAAAATAATCATTCTATGTCATGGACTGCAACAGCAGGTTAATTAAAAATTCTGCCAACGATGATGTATAAGAAATTTGACATATTCTCAGTTTCAGCTGTCATTACTCAAACCAAAACCATAGCAGGTCTTTCTTCAATAATACTCAAGATATATCATGGGCTGGTTCAGGACACTTAATATTTACTCTAAGTAAAAAGAGTCTAGCATTGGAAGTAATACATTTTCTAGATCACTGTTTAAAAAATTGTAAGCTAGTCAATGACTATTGCATTGAATCATGAAGGATACCACTTTCATTTGATTGTAGTTTAAAGAAACAATGAGAAGTATAAAATGCAGACAGTACACATTAGTGAAAGATACATATTGAAGTGTTAGAGACTCAGCTTCAAGTCCACATTCTACCACTGGTAACCTGATAATATGAAAATATCTGGCTCTTGGGTTTAGGGGGATCTGGGGAATCTGGGAAATGCTTTCAGTGTCTTAGTTGTCCAAAGTTTTGAAGTTAGAATTTATTTTAATTCTTGGCTATGCAAATTACATGCTATATGGATGGAGTCTTATTTTTATCTTTTGAAAAATGTGGATCATAAAATTACCCACATGATTCAGTAGGTTGTTCTGAGAACTATAGGCATAACACTGATCATAGTGGATAGCACACAGCAAGATCTTGAGAAGAAAGTTTTCAGTTCTTCCTCTTCTCTCTTCACAGTGTCTTCAACCAAAGTCTGTGATTTTGCATTCATGTATAGGGTTACTACTTTCTTTTATATTTAACAATATAGAGGTAATCATATACTTCCATACCCCTATCCAACTTATTCTTCATTAAAAACACACATGAAGGTCTTATAAGGAAAACAAAATGGTTATTATAAGGAAGAATAGTTATATTCAATAAGATAATGAACCATATAAATTAGAAAACTTAAGAATGGTTTACTCATATTGTAATGGAAGATTTTGAAATAATTACTTGCCCATTTATAAGAGTTATGTGAAAAGAGAGCTGTTTCTGTCTGAACAGTTTAAAGTTGTCATCTTGATGTTGACGTGTGAAACTTGGAAGGTGTAGATTATATAGATGGTAGAAAAGTCATTGTACACAGGGACAGAGACACTGAGTTTGGAAATTACTAGAAATGCACAGGAATATGCAGATAGTTCTGGCTGCAGTATAAGAGTACAAGAATGAGAAGATAGGGAAGCAAGCCTGGAAAAACAGTTTGGCAAGAACTGTTGGGAGTGCTTTCAGTGGATTAAAGGCATTGGGAATGTTTTCAATGAACATTGGGAAGCCATCAAAAGTTTTTCATTTGGGGATGGGAAAGTATATGATCAGAATTTCACTTTAGGATTTTTTTGGTTGGCAGTATCAAGTCATATGAAATTAAAAGATGCTTGCTCCTTGGAAGAAAAGCTATGACAAACTTAGCATATTAAAAAGCAGAGGCATTACTTTGCCAACCAAGGTCAAACCTGTGGTTTTTCCAGTAGTATCGTATGGATGTGAGAGCTTGGCCATAAAGAAGGCTGAGAGCCAAACAACTGATGCTTTTGAACTGTGTTATTGAAGAAGACTCTTGAGAGTCCCTTGGATAGCAAGGGGATTAAACCAGTCAATCCTAAAGGACTGATGATGGAGCTCAAACTCCAAATCTTTGGCAACCTAATGCGAAGAGCCAACTCATTAGAAAAGACCCTGGGAAAGATTGAAAGCAGGAGGAGAAGGGGATGGCAGAGGATGAGATGGTTGGATGGCTTTACCGAGTCAATAAACTTGAGTTTGAGCAAACTCCCGGAGATGATGGACAGGGAAGCCTGGCATGCTGCACTCCATGGGGTCACAAAGAGTTGGACATAACTGAGCAACTGAACAACAACAAGTCAGGTTATATAGATTAGAACAGAAAGAGACTAGATGCTGGGAAAGATTTTAAGGAGGCATATGGCAGTTAAGATAATAATAAATTCTTATACTTGAGCACTGGAATTAACATGGAAAGGTGATTCAAAGAAATAGCAGATATTTATTACAATCTCTAAGCACACTAAGTGCCTGAATTATCCCCCCAAAATTTGTTCTTTCACATCTTCACACTTTATTTTCCATTTTCTCTTCCTAGATTGTCTTTTTGCACTTCCTCTTCTGGTGAAATCCTATTCATTCTCTTAGAAACAACCCTGATATTTATCCTTTTTGGAAGCTTTATTTAACTCTGTATATTCAACTTTAAAAAATTATTCAATATCTATTTTACACCAGGTACTATTGTAAATTAACAGATGCCTAGTTTAATTGCTAAGTCATGTCTGATTCTTTACAACCCCATGGACTGTGGCCCACCAGGCTCCTCTGCCCATGGGATTTCCCAAGCAAGAATACTGAAGTGAATAGCTATTCCCTTCTACAGGGGATCTTCTTGACCCAGGGATAGAACCTGCATCTCCTGAAGTGCAGGTGTATTTTTACAGACTACCCACCAGGGAAGCTAGAAATATAAAATTGATAGATATCAGTTTATAAATGCATTCATAACCAGGGGATTAGCTAATATTTACAAAGTCAGTAATACAAATGGAGAAAAAGTGCTCTATGACCAAAACCTTGCATGCAATGAAATAATTAGAAGTTTAGTAGAAGAGATTGAGAAAAGTCTGAGACAGAGTTGAGGGATAAGAAATATTAAATATGGCAATATAGAGGTTATCAGTTGACCCTGATAATAATTGCTTCACTGGAGTTGTGGGAAGAAAAGACTGTTTAGTCTGAGTAGAATATTTGAACTTGATATCAAGGAAGGTGTGATAGAGGAGCAGAAAGTATTAGATATTACAATGTTCTTTATGCAACCCAAACATAGTTCTTGTGGCATTGCACTCTGTGGTGATGGAATTAATTCTGATAGACAAATCAAGTCTATACGAAGTGAGAAAAAAGAGATAGTAACTGAATATTAACTAGTTTTTAAGAGAAATATGATGATGAAAGGAGAAGGGATATTTTAGCTTAAGAGACTGGTGGAGTAAAGGAAAATTACTAATAAGACTGTGAAAAATTCAGCAGGCTTGTGCGTAAAGTTACAGGAACTCTGATAGCCCCATTTTCAGATACCATCATTTCTTGACTGAACATCTATAAAAACTTCTCGACTGATCTTCCTGCATCTATTCTTGCTACTTTCCAATCAATTCTCTAATATGTAGCCAGTAATTATCTTCAAATCATATAATATCATTCATCTTATCATCTTGGCATAAGGAGTAAGTCCAAAGATATTAACATAGCTGATGGGACCTTGCTAATCTTTTAGATTCTTTAGATCATAGTATCTCTATCATCTCCCTGATAGTAATTTCCTGATTCATTAACTAAGTTGAATGAATGAATATATCCCACATACAAAGATGGATTTATGATGTAAGGAGGAGCATAAAAGTCAAGGCAGAGTCTGGATGGTGTGAGATCCAGGTCCAAGGGAATAAAGAGAGCAAAGGTGAATGAGTAAATATGATGTACAGAGCACTGAAATATAGTTCTCTTACCTAGAGGGTAACTGCCCCCTATTCCAATCATATGAATAACTCCTGTTTACCCTTTTAAGCCTAAACTGAGAAGCTTCTCACAATTCCACAGTGCTTATCCTCACTCAGACATAAGTATCAATCACTTTATATGTAGTTTTAAAATCATATTGATGAACTTATTGTATTGTGTTATAATTTATCAATAAATTTCACCTCATAACAAAGACCATAACTTATTCACCTCTGTGTGACCAATATCTCACACAGACCTAGCCAATAGTGAGAATTCTGTGGATTGAATTCATGACCATTCTTATTATAAAAGAAGAAAATTTGATTATATGTCAAATATGGGAAGGCAGAGCAAAGGCAGAGCAAACAGAAGAAGCAATGGGCAGACACAATTTTTCAGTCGTGTCTGATTCTTTGTGACCCCACGGACTGTAGCCTACCAGGCTCCTCCCTTCATGGGATTCTCCAGGCAAGAGTACTGTAGTGGGGTGCCATTTCCTTTTCCAGGGGATTTTCCTGACCCAGGGATCAAACCCAGGTCTCCTGCATTCCAGGCAGACGCTTTAACCTCTGAGCCACCAGGGAAGCCCAGAGTGTATTAGACTAAGTGAAATAATTCAGACTGAGAAAAACGAATACCATAAGACTTTTTATTTTTATGTGGAATTTAAAAGACAACACAAATGAATAAAGTTAATAATCAGAAACAATAAATAAATAAATAAATCAGAGTAATTCAAGGCAAGAATACTGGAGTGGGTTGCCATCTCCTTCTCCAGGGAATCTTCCCAACCTGGGGATCAAACCCAGGTCTCCCACATTGCAGGCAGATGCTTTAACCTCTGAGCCACCAGGGAAGCCCAATTTATTGATTAATGGATTATAAATAAAATTCATTATAAAATTAATAAATAATAAATAAATCTGAGTAATAGATACAGAAAACAAATAGCTGGTTTTCAGAGAGGAGAAATAGGTGTGGGAGATTAACAGGTACAAACTCTACAAAATGAGTCACAGGTATCAAATGTACAGTGTGAGGAATATAGTCAATAATGATGTAGTAGCTTTATATGGTGACGGTAACTAGATTTACGATGGTGATGATTTTGAAATGAATAGAAACATAGATTCACTATGTTGTGTACTAAAAATTAATATAATGTTGCTGTAGGTCAATTATACTTTGAAAACAAACTCATAGGAAAAAAATCAGATTTGTGGTTACCAGAGGATGGAGATGGTGGGAGGTGGAATTGAATGAAAGAGGTTAAAATGTACAAACTTTCACTTATAAAATAAATTCTAGGGATATAATATACAACATGATAAATAGAATTAACACTGAAGTGAAGGTCACTCCATTGTGTCTGAGCCTTTGTGATGCCATGGACTATATAGTCCATGGAATTCTCCAGGCAAATGCTGGAGTGGGTAGCCTTTCCCTTCTCCAGAAGATCTTTCCAACCCAGGAATCGAACACAGGTCTCCCACATTGCAGGTGGATTCCATACTAGCTGAGCCACAAGGGAAGCCCAAGAATACTGGAGTGGGTAGCTTATCCCTTCACCAGCTGATCTTCCTGACCCAGAAATTGAACCAGGGTCTCCTGCATTGCAGCCAGATTCTTTACCAACTGAGCTATGAGAGAAGCCCAAAATTAACAATAGTGTACATTATATATGGAAGTTATGACAGTAAATCCTAACAGTTGTCATCATAAGGGAAAACTTTTTCTTTTTTATTCTGTATCTATCTCTATGAAATGATGGATGATCACTAATCTAATTGTGGTAATCATTTTATGATGCATTTAAGTTGAATCATTATTCTGCACACCTTAAACATACAGTGCTTTAAGTCAATTATATCTCAAAAAAATTGAAGATAAAAAAACAGAATAGAATCAGTTAGTTACTAACCATTGTTCTTTAAAGTATGCTAGGTAATCTACTAAAGATTAATAAAAGAGTCAAGCAATAGCAAATGAAGTTGGGGTTGGATATTATGATTGTGCAATAGAATATGATGCTCTGGTTTTATTCTGTAATAAATTTATTGAACACATACAATTCATGACATTAACTTAGGTACCAAAGATGAATAATTAATAATATGGACTCTGTTTGACACTCACAAGCAGTTTCATGACACCCACCCACAAACACAGCAGGTATAGGAGAAATATTAGTAGAGTTTCACGGATACATGTCATATTAAGGTTACTAAGGGTTGCTTAGAATTTGAGGCTCTCTGCTGCTAAGAAAACTATGCTTGTTAAGACTGGCCTTGGGCTTGAAAAAGAGCCATGGGAGGTGAGATAGAAAAGTGTGTGCTCTACGAGGCTTCCCTGGTGGCTCAGAAGGTAAAAAATCTGCCCACAATGCTAGAGACCCCGGTTCTATCCCTGGGTAGTGAAGATCCCCTGGAGAAGGAAGTGGCAACCACCCCAGTATTCTTGCTGGAAAATCCCATGGACACAGGAGCCTGGGGGGCTATAGTCCATGGGGTTGCAAAGGGTTGGACACGACTGAGCAATTAACACTTGCATTTTCAATAGGAGTAGAGAAGGACAGAGAAAGAAGAGAAGGCAAGGAGGGTCAACAGAAGTAAGAAAATAGCATAGACAAAATGGCTCCAGAGGGAATTTTTAAAGAGATTTTTAAAATTCTTACCCTTCATGTTTAAATCTGGCTTTAAAAAAATGTTTTTACAAACACTGCAAGATCGCCAATATGTTATCTTATTGAGGAAACCAGAGATGGTAAAAAAAAAAAAAAAAGATTTTGGGGAAAGCTTTTGGACAATCGGTATATGTGACAATAATGGAAACAGAATATATTCACAGGTTTCTGCTTTGATGTGAAATGACAAGTTCAGATGGACACAAAAATAGTTGCTTTCCAGCTTTGAATCTAAACTTACTGTTCAATTGTTTTCAAAGTGTTCAGAACAAGTATACCATTTTCAAAAATCCATAGAGCAGTGGCAGGGATGTATTATATAGCCAGAAAACAGTTTCAGAAACAAACAAGATATTATTACTAGAGTCTTTTGGAGATTTTTTTCTGGAAAAATGTAAGCTTTCATTATATTCCCATTTGAAGTATATATACCGTTGCTATTAAGTGGATGGAGAAAGTATATGAGCTATCCATGGTATTAAACTTTCACTGAAGGTAGGTTAAAGAGGTAGGTAAGCATTCAGCATGTGGACATATGTAGGATTTACCTGCTAAATATCTAAGTATGGAATGTTAATATAAAAATTAATGTTTCAGAAGGTCACACTGACTTCTCAACTCTTCTGTGCTGTTTTTCTCTGTAGCTTTCAGTACAGTCAGTGTGATAGGATTGAAAGCATTCTGACATGAATGTAATGTTGTAAACAGTGGTTTAGTGGTCATTTGGAGTTTTAAAACTCTTTTTGGCTGGAAAAAAAAATAAAGAAGAAGGGAAGGATTCAACTGTGTTTGGCAGACTAAGGATATAACACCACACATAAATCATACTGAGTGTTGTGAACAGACGTAGGAAGGTGGGGTGTGATTTTAGGCCAGGAGCTCAAATCTCCATTTTCAATAGTGAAGTGAAGTCGCTCAGTCATGTCCGACTCTTTGCGACCCCATAGATTGTAACCTACCAGGCTCCTCTGTCCATGGGATTTTCCAGGCAATAGTACTGAAGAGGATTGCCATTTCCTTCTCCAGGGGATCTTTCCAACCCAGGGCTCGAACCCGGGTCTCCTGCATTACAGGCAGACGCTTTACCGTCTGACCCATTTTCAACAGGACATAGAAAAGTGTAATCCAACCTTGATATTGAAAAAGGATAATTTTAGGGGGCTGGCAGGCAGGCTGAGGATGATTATAAATCTACTAGATTTTAGCTCAGACAGGCTTCTGTGCTAAGTCACTTCAGTTGTTTCCTACTCTTTGTGACCTCATGGACTGTAACCCATCAGGCTTCTCTATCCCTAGGATTCTTTAATTAGAATAATGGAGTGGGTTGCCATGCCCTCCTCCAGGGGATCTTCCTGGGATTGAAACCACAGCTTTTATGTCTCCTGCATTTGCAGGAGGGTTCTTTACCACTAGCGCCACCGGGGAAGACAGGCTTCTATAGAGTAACAAAGAGTCTGTGCTCAACACTAATGATTAACAATTTAATCCCTAAGGCCTAGGTAATGGAAGCTTCTGCAAAGAAACCTCTCACCAAAAGGGTCCAGAGAGCTTCTTGGTTGCTGAACACTCTGATTTCCTGGGAAGGCAATACCTAGGGAGGGCATAATCTCTGTCCCTTTCTCCATACCATGTCCTATGAATCTCTTTCATTTGGCTCTTCTGAGTTATATCTTTTTATAATAAACCAATAATCCAGCAAGTTAAAATTTTTTTTCTGAGTTTAGTGTATCATTCTAGCAAATCAAATAATCCAACCAAAGGAAGGGGTCATGGGAACTCTTGATTTACAGCCAGTTGGTCAGAAACCCATGAAACAATCTGGGACTTGCAATTGATTTCTGAACTGTAGGGGGGCAGTTTTGTGGGACCCCCTTACCCTGTGGACTCTGTGCTAACTCTAGGTAGGTAATGGCAGTTGGAATTGCTGGGTGTTTGTTGTCTTTGTGAGTAGTGGAAACACAGGGATGTGTTTTCCTTTAGCAGACACAAAGGCTTTTCCGAATTGAAACTTAATGAGCCATTATGGTGACATAACAGAAAGGCAAAGTATAAAAAGACTAGAGAATTTGGAGTTTACGTGGTTGCTGTTAGGACTTCCCAGGTGCCACTAGTGGTAAAGAACCCACCTGCCAATGCAAAAGACGTAAGAGATGTGGTTTCAGTCCCTGGGTTGGGAATATCCTCTGTAGGAGGGCTTGACAACCCACTCCAGTATTCTTGCCTGGAGAACCCCATGGACAGAGAAGCCTGGCAAGCTATAGTCCATGTGGTCACAGAGAGTCAGACAGAACTGAAGCAACTTAGTACAAGTGCATTCACATAACATCATTAAGAAAAAGACTCCAGAAAAGGTATGACATCACAAAGGTCTCAATAAAATTGAAGAGAAGGCAAAATAACCTTCGTAAGCATGTGGACTAGTGGAAGTTTGGGGAACTGAGAAAATGGGAAGTTTTAGTGCGAAATAATTCAGTTTAAGTAATGACAGATCTGGAAGTGGTGCTGAAATGGGATTTCAAAAGGAAGTAGAATCTACACTCTAACAAGAGTGCGTATTAAGCTGTCAATTGCGGAAACAACTCAAAAGTTAAACTTCTTAGACATCTCAAGGAAATCTCAAAGACCTACAGGCTTCTGAACTCCTGTTGGGA
This sequence comes from Neotragus pygmaeus, assembly GCA_006410875.1. Lineage (NCBI taxonomy): Eukaryota > Metazoa > Chordata > Mammalia > Artiodactyla > Bovidae > Neotragus > Neotragus pygmaeus. The sequence goes on along the minus strand of SJYV01015409.1, from coordinate 769,492 downwards.
GAGCCACATTTTCCGCCACCTAGCCGCATTCTTCAGGGTTATGTGTGCGCTGGTGTCCATTTTTCTGTGAGGGAGGATGCGAGGCTGTTGGAAGAAGATAAGAGGAGGAAACAAGAGGAAAATGGGTACTAGATTCATTACATATTTTAATATGCATTCTTTTATTAGCATAACCATACTTTATTGTTGCAAAGTTGAAATGCTTACTCTAGAGGCAGTCTTTCATATATATACCATATGCAGGTTAAAACACTAGTGCTCCAAGTTCAGCACAAAGCAAATTTATTAAGCACCCACTGTGCCTAAGTATCAACCTCTATAAAAATATATTTACAAACACCAGTTCAGAGGACAATCTCATTTCCATAAAACGCATTACTGCAACACTTACTAATCACTTCTATATAAGGTTGCATGAAAGCTACCTTGCAGTCAGTTCTTGAACTCAGAGTAGAAATTAAATAAATAATTGAGATTATCTCAACATTTTAAATGTTAGTGCTCTGCACTTTTATGAGAATTACATCCTTAATTCTCAAATTTTGGAGTCAAACAGACCTAGGTTCAAATCTCAGCTCTGTCATTTACTATGTTACAGTTAAGCTTTTCTCCTTTGTTCATTTATATCTAAACATTCTGAATATACGTATTTTTTTCAATTTGCACTCTTAAGAGTGCAAAGTTGAATTTATTAGAAATTTAACTTTACCTGGCTTAAAAATAAGGGGATGTATTGGTTTATCTAAAAGGAAATTTCGGAAATATAATCAGCTTTAGAGCTTGGCTGATCCAGTGATCTGATAATGTTATAAAGGACTGGTTTAATTATGTTTCTAGGTCCTGTCTTTCATGTATCAAAAAATGATCATCAACAGTTGTCAGACTGATCACATGAGTCCTAATCCAGATGAAGAGAGAAGAGTAAGAAGGCACACCTTTTCATTAACTATTGATCAAAAATCTCAAGCATTATTGGACCAAGGACAGGAACAGTCTCTCCCAAATTTAAAGCTACTATATAGTGTTAGAGGTAACGTTCCCCAAAGGAAAATCTAGATATTTTTAGGAATAGAAAAAAAGCAAGAAATGCTAAATATTAATACAATGACATTGGTAAATTTTCACTCCCCCTAACTACCTCAAGACTTTTCTGTCTTGTTCAACTTTACAATGCAGTACAAAGATTGACACATAATATATGCTCAGTAAAAACTGAATGAATGAAAAGTTATTTTGTTAGAATCAAATAAATTAAAGCACCAAATAAATAGACTATAAACTGCATATATTTGTTTCTTTTGAGTTTACACGTAAAGACATTGAGTTTCAGAAATATTAAGCAGTTTTCCCAATATAACACATTTAAGTAGCAATGCTGAGATGAAAATCCAAGTTTACACATTGAAAGATATTTCTCTCCAATTTTTAGAATATAAGAAACACTTTTCATTGTAAATAGTATATATGAATTATATTTATTCATATGTTGAGATGTAGTTTGGATATGTTTGAGAATATATAAAACAAAAAGTAACTTTTTATAAGCACTTTTTGAGAGAATATGTTCATCTAATAATCATGGCAGAATGTATAAGTTGTTCTGAATTATTCTATGTACATACATGCATAGATGTAGAATATAAAAACTATGTCCTTTAGTATTACATAAGTTTATGACTTCTGATTTATAAATTTGAACTGTGTGTGTGAAAGAAATATTAATTAATGATTGGAGAGGATAAGAATTCTCAGATCTTTACAATGTAATATAATATGTGAGGTTTGTAATCAAAGTATTGAAAATCATTCTCTAAAATCATTATTATTTTAGCTACTTGTATCTGTGCCTATGATATAATATCCATATAAAAACAAATGGATAACAAACACGTTTAAAGCTCTAAAATTTCTGATTTATAAATGTACCTACAAGTACATTACCAAATATTTAAATGAAAAGTAAAAAAAAAGTTACTCTTTTGACTGAACTATATCAAGATTGGAGTACACTGAAATATTGTCTCAATCAAAAAGAGAACTAGAACTATCCACTTTTCCCTTGGATATTTACTATAATTTAGACAGTCTTAAATAACCCCTGCGTATTTCTCTACAACTTTCTGAGTAGTATCTGCCCTATAACCATGGCCCATACAATGCTCAATGTACCAATTGTTGATATTCGAGACATATTTTATAATTGTAAATCTAGCAAATGGTTTGTTACAGTGGTTCTTTACTGGAGGTGATCTTGTCCCCTAGGATATATTTGGGTCTATCTGGATGCATATTTAGTTGTCACAATTGGGGTATATTACTGTAATCTAGTAGGCAGAGGCCGGAAGCTGCCAAATACCCTATAATGTACAGGACAGGCCCTTACAAAAAACTGTTATCTAGTTCAAAATATCAATATTGCTGAGATTAAGAGACCATGATTTATTCTGTTATTCTACTTTAAAATGCAGAAATGACTATTCAACCTTTCTCTTAAAATAATAGTAAAAGTAACTAACATCAGCCTTAACACTAATTTGTAATTCTTTGGGAAGAAAATGTGGCAGCACATTCAGAGAAGAAAAAAACATGAAAATTGTGCATCTATTTTTCTATCTATACATATACATGTCAGCATAGTTTGAAAAAGGAACACATTTCTTTGCAGAGCATATACTTTTTGTTAAACTTATTTAAGAGTGATTATGTTTAGTTAAGAAATATTAATTTGTAGGGCAGAGTGAAGAATTATGAAATGTACATTGGAAGCTAGAATTTTGGAAATTTTGTAGAACTTGGTCTGAGTGAACTACTGCAGAAAGGTATTTTTGTTAAGATACAGTTGTCTTTTAAATTGCTAAAAATCATTGAAGAAATAACCACGAATATGCTCTTCCATCAGGTGCCAGTTGCAAGAATCTTTCTTTTAAACATAAACATGGATAACATAAAGAATAATGATATATCTCAAGGGATATTATAAGTCTATAATTCCTTCGAGGGTGCATGTAATGTCATAAATTGTAGGAGCAAACTCAAACGGTTTAGTCATAGGAACCCTGAGATGAAATTACAGCTTTTATAATCCCCTGAGAGGATATTCTTTTGGTATAATGAAAATTGTAGTCGTTTAGAAATACTCTGCTCCCTTGGCCCCAGAAAAGTACAATGGTCTTTCAAAGATTGAAAAACACTAAGTAGGTGTCTGAAAAGTGAGTTGAACTGATCATAAGAATAATAGAAATATTATATTGAAGTCACTATGGTATCTATTAAGTACAATATGGCACTCTTTCTAAAATGAGTTACAAAAGACACTACATAATTGCAGCTATAAGAAGAGATTTTACAGGTGTAAACATAAAGACACTAAAATACATATTGCTAAAGCTTAGCCAGCTCTGGATATAAAAAACTTTATAGCCACAGGAGAACACATTCTTTATATTAAGTGTCAGTAGCTAAATAAGCAAATGTACCAGATTAAAAAGAATAAAATTAAATATCATGGGGTGTTAAAATAGCATAAAGTTCACAAAATATTATAATCACTCATATACTCAAATTTTGAGTTACCAGACCCCAAGGCATAGTATTCAACTTCAAAACTTGCATTTGACATGAATTATATAATGTGTACATATATAATCAATGAGAGGAAATGACAACCCATTCCAGTATTTTTGCCTGGGAAACCCCATGGACAGAGGAGTCTGGCAGCTACAGTCCATGGGGTTACAGAGTTGGACATGACTTTGCAGTTAAACAACAACAAATACTGTGAGGTGTTAAAATAGCATAAAGTTCACAAAATATTATAATCATGCATAAACACATTTAGAGTTACAAGAACCCAAAGATATAGTGTTCAGTTTCAAAACTTGTCTTTGAAATGAATTGTATAATGTACACGCATAATTCAATGAGAGTAATGCAATAGGAACTTACGTTTGGTAAACACTTCAAGTGTATAATGAATAAATATAAACAGATAAGTGAATGAATTTTAAGCACAGAAGTATAATCTGCTGTGTTTAATATTATCATAATTGTCAGTTAAAGTAGTCACAATCCTGAGGATAAGAAAAAGTTTGATCATGTGTTACACAATTAAGTCAATGCTTATAGAACAATTTGAGATCTTCATAAACTGAAATAAAGGGAAAAATACGTAGCTATATGAAAGAGGTCAAATCACAAGGGTTTTTAATTCATTTTAGTTTCCTCATTTTTCATAGGAAGAAATCTAAACACAAATTTCATAAAATGATACATTATCTAAATAGATCAACACACAGGCTTGTTAACATCATGCTGTTTCAAATCTGCAATTATGAATGTTTCTCTGGAAACCAAAACCGTGTAAGAAATGAATTTTAAGCAATTTGGCCATAAGAATTACTTTTTAAAGTCACAATTATATAATATATACACTATTTTATCAGTAAGTAAAATGAATATATATGAAAATCCTTAATGGACACTGGTCAGAGAAACAGGTTCTAGAAGATTAGAGTCAGGAGTAGGGAATAAAACTCATTACTCTTTGATTTAAATATTGTTGGGGCTTAAATTTTATATAGGCAGCTATGTTGGTTCCAAAAACAAATAAATTGCTGTGTCTAGTGACATTTGAAAGATTTTACTGCCTAATACTACATATCTAATATCACCTTTTTTTTATTTACTATTACATTCTAAATTGCCACTACTTGTAAGCCACTGAATTACAACTCATGGTATAACTTTTAAACTTAGTCAGCATCATCAATGTAAATAATAATAAAAATCCAAAAATTCAAATCAACCTTAAAATAAAATGTTTTATTTTATCTGCACTATTGAGATCACTTTAATCACAAAGATATGCAAAAAGTATAAACATAAAGCCATTGTTTCAAATGACTTCAACTTTTATCCATAGAATCTCAATCAATTCAGTTGCACATTCCAAGTTTCTCTTTATTTGCTGAGGTAGACAAATGGAAAATAACTCAAATTAGTTGTTGCCAGATATTTTTAATTTTGTGTAATTTCAAAATATGAATGTGCAGAATCAGGTTTGACTACATTTTATTTTTCAATAATGTATGCAAAAAGCTAATGCTTATGATTCAAAATAATTTCATAAATGGAAAAAAAATTTTAACATTTGAATGGTAGAAAGAATAAAGAAGATACAATCCCTGATGGCTCAAAGGCAAACAATCCACCAACAATGCAGTATTCACAGGAGACATATGCTTGATCCCTGGTTCAGAAATATCACCCAGAGGAGGAAATGTAAACCCATTCCAATATTTCTTGCCTGGAAAATCCCATGGACAGATGAGCCTGGCAGGCTATAGTCCATAGTGTCACAAAGAATCGGACACGACTGAATTGACTTAGCGCTCATGCACAGAATTCATAACAGAAATTGAGCGTTTGAATTAAATACATAGAATATTAGAAGAAACTCAGCCTATTCAATGAAACAGTATTAGATTCAAGTACCACTCACTCTGACAAACACAAACACAAAGTAATTGTTTAACATGTAGGGAATGGATTTTTGTTGTGTGTAAAAAAGTCTGCCAGTACTCCATGCTTGGTATGGAGAACTCATATTCATTACTTACCCAGGTTTCTTTCACTCTGCTGCTGTCTCATTAGAGTATTATCTAAGACTATAAAAATGACTACTTGAGCCAAACAACACATAAGTTTGCATTTCACACTACAGAAATACTTAAAGTGTACCCCCTCTCCTTCTTAAAGGAGACTTCATAGAAGTTTTAAATAATACTTCCATTCCAAAGAATTGATGCTTTTGCACTGTAGTGTTGGAGAAGACTCTTGAGAGTCCCTTGGACTGCAAGAAGATCAAACCAGTCAATTCCAAAGTAAATTAGTCCTGAGTATTCATTGGAATGACTGATGCTGACATTGAAACTGCAATACTTTGGCCACTTGATGTGACGAACTGACTTGTTGGAAAGGACCCTGATGCTGGAAAAGATTGAAGGCAGAAGGGGATGACAGAGGATGAGATGATTGGATGGCATCACCGACTCTTCGGACGTGAGTTTGAGCAAGCTCCAGGAGTTGGTGATGGACAGGAAAGCCTGGTGTGCTGCAATACATGGGGTTGCAAAAAGTCGGACACGAATGAGTGACTGAACTGAACTGATCACGTCATTGGCTAGAATTTAACCACATGGCCACATCCAGTTGTAAAAGAAACTAAAAAATGCAATCTTCCTGAAAAATGGAACAGTGCCCCAATAAAAGCTGAAGTCAATTAGTAAAGAATTAAAGAGAAATTGATATTAAGAGATGTGCTTTTTTTTTCTTTTTCATTGTGGAGCTGATACAAACTTATTGTTCCACAATTCTGGATCCAGAAGGTTTGGAAACTCTAACCTAATGGTTATCCAATGAGTGTAATCTAATCTCAAAAAGAATTGCATAGTGAGAAGAAAGCTGGAGTGGAAGAAAGGAAAACTGAACATTTTACATACAGTTTTACAGATCTCAAGTCTTACCCTGTAATATGAAATCAATACTTCATTTAACAAACTGTTCATCCAAACAATACATATCAAGTGTTTAATTATCTACTTCCTAATAACACTATGTTGCAAGCATCCCTATTTGTATCACCAAAGCAGAGGCTAAATATTATAGAAAAGAGAATCAGTAGGTCAGTAATTATTTCTTCATTAGCCAAAAATGAAACAAAGCATTCAGTTTAGTGTAGCTCCAAGAAAGTGGTGTTGGAACTCATCATGAGCCCTTACACTCTTAAATGGAGAACATGAGACATCTATTTAGAAAGATACATTTTCTCCTAACTAACTCTAAGTATCAGTTCAGTCACTCAGTCACGTCCAACTCTTTGCGACCCCATGAATCACAGCACACCAGGCCTCCCTGTCCATCACCAACTCCCGGAGTTCACTCAGACTCACGTCCATCGAGTCAGTGATGCCATCCAGCCATCTCATCCTCTGTCGTCCCTTCTTCTCCTGCCCCCAATCTCTCCCAGCATCAGAGTCTTTTCCAATGAGTTAACTCTTCGTATGAGGTGGCCAAAGTACTGGAGTTTCACCTTCAGCACCATTCCCTCCAAAGAAATCCGGAGGAACTCGAGGTTGCTTTGCCAACTTTGAGTCTGAGTTGTGCTCATTTTGAGAAAGGACTTGGATTCACTCTATTTTTTATTTTAAATCAAACTGTTCCTAATGTGAGTGTCATCATCTCTGTAGTTTTTCTATGTTGGATTTCTAACACAGGCTGTACAAATTTGCCCTAAGGAGCGTTACTTTTTTTTTTTTTTTGAATGTAATCTTTTATTTTTTTATTTTTTTTATTTTTTTAATTAATTTATTTTTAAATTTGACTTTACAATACTCTATTGGGTTTGCCATACATCAACATGAATCCACCACAGGTGTACACAAGCTCCCAATCCCGAATCCCCCTCCCACCTCCCAACCCACAACGTCTCTCTGGATCATCCCCGTACATCAGCCCCAAGCCTCCTGCATCCTGTATCAAACATAGACTGGTGATTCGTTTCTTATATAATAGTATATATGCTTCAATGCCATTCTCCCACATCATCCCGTCCTCTCCTACTCCCTCTGAGGCCAAAAGTCCATTCTCTATGTCTGTGTCCTTTGTTGTCTCACATACAGGGTTGTCATTACTATCATTCTAAATTCCATATATATGTGTCAGTATGCTGTATTTAAAAAAGGAAATTGGAAGCCTTTTAGCTTAAGAATACAAATTGAAGAAAATGTGAATCAAAGTATTACCGTAAACCCTTTGATCATTAGAGACATTGATCATTTGGAATAAAATCAATAGAGCAGAACATTTCACAGTGTTCTTTTCCCCTGACTATAATGATATTGTTTTAAATACTGTCATTTTGTAAAGCAACATTATAGTCCTTTCAGATTTTAATTTCACTGATGTACTTAACAATCATCTAGCATAATGTGCTGAATTACTATTAATTTTCTGATTATTAATATTATCTGAAATTGTTCCATATTTAGGGAAGCAATGAGATAATTACTCTTGTTCTGTGATAGATGGCATTTTAGCTTTTAAAAGAAGGCATAACACTATGGGTTTTTAATATTTATTTTAATATTTTTTACCCAGATTCTTAAACAAGTAAAATGAGTCAAAACACTAACTGTTTGAGACACTATAGTGTATTGAATACATTCCTACTTCATGGTATTATAAGTAATTTCACAGTTGTATATTGTATTTCTATATCAATATATAAATTAGAATGGGAATTATTCTATAGATTCATTTTATTTTATATTGTATTGTTTCTTTTTTTTATTTTTTTTATTTTTTTTAATTTATTTATTTATTTATTTTTAAATTTAACTTTACAATACTCTATTGGGTTTGCCGTACATCGACATGAATCCACCACAGGTGCACACAAGCTCCCAATCCCGAATCCCCCTCCCACCTCCCACCCCACAACGTCTCTCTGGATCATCCCCGTACACCAGCCCCAAGCATCCTGCATCCTGTATCAAACATAGACTGGTGATTCGTTTCTTACATAATAGTATATATGCTTCAGTGCCATTCTCCCAGATCATCCCGCCCTCTCCTACTCCCTCTGAGGCCAAAAGTCCATTGTCTATGTCTGTGTCCTTTTGTTGTC
>SJYV01015409.1:724483-747576 GCA_006410875.1 Neotragus pygmaeus | reverse complement strand
GTCAGACTTTATTTTGGGGGGCTCCAAAATCACTGCAGATGGTGACTGCAGCCATGAAATTAAAAGACGCTTACCCCTTGGAAGGAAAGTTATGACCAACCTAGACAGAATATTGAAAAGCAGAAACATTACTTTGCCAACAAAGGTCCGTCTAGTCAAGGCTATGGTTTTTCCAGTGGTCATGTATGGATGTGAGAGTTGGACTGTGAAGAAACCTGAGTGCCGAAGAATTGATGCTTTTGAACTATGGTGTTGGAGAAGACTCTTGAGAGTCCCTTGGACTGCAAGGAGATCCAACCAGTCCATTCTAAAGGACATCAGTCCTGGGATTTCTTTGGAAGGAATGATGCTAAAGCTGAAATTCCAGTACTTTGGCCACCTCATGCGAAGAGTTGATTCATTGAAAAAGACTCTGATACAGGGGAGGGATTGGGGGCAGGAGGAGAAGGGGACGACAGAGTATGAGATGGCTGGATGGCATCACCGACTCAATGGATGTGAGTGAGTGAACTCTGGGAGATGATGATGGACAGGGAGGCCTGGCATGCTGCGATTCATGAGGTCTCAGAATCGGACACAACTGAGCGACTGAACACAGCTGAATCATTTTTAAGTGTACAATTCAATATTCTTAATACATTCATGTTCTGTGAGATCAATCTCCATAAATCTGGTATGGATCATAAATTTCTGAGTATCTCCTATTATCAGAATATTTCAGTTTTCAAAAATTTTCTGGCTTAACTCTACACCATTCTCTTCCCCATTGTTTTGTTCACACCAGTGCTGAGACTCTAGAATTCCAGTTCTAAACCCTTACTGTCAGCTCTGAAAACAATGCATGGGCTTGTATTTGATGTCTTAATTGAGAAGTCCTTCTCTTAAAGCCTTGAGCACTCTCAGGTGCAAAATACCAAAATTATTCATCATGCCCTCCCAATAGACATTATCTTCATTTAAGTCATTAGTGCTGTGGTTGGCTACTCTTTGGACAAATCTTGACACTTTGATCTAACTTGTAATATCTTTATCAAGCCCTCCGTATAATCATTTTCCTCTTTCTTGTAATACCTTCCCAGCAGCCCTCCATATAATTGCTTTCCCTTTTCTTCTTATAGAAAGATAATGTTACAAAAAAGCAAATAAAAAGAAGTCTCCATCCCTTTAATCTGGGTATATCTTATGTGTAACCCTGTGCTGTATTGCTCAAAATGAAAAAGCATGACTAAATTATTATTTTAGCCTATTCCCATAGCCTGTCTTTATTAACAAAAATATGTATTAAATGTCTAACATGCCAGACCCTTTGCTATGTGCTGAGGATATGGCAGTGAATAAAACAGACCACAGCTCCACCATCAAGGAGCTGACACCAGGGACTCTGAATATTGTCTCCCTCTCAATCTCACCATAAGGCAGGTTCCAGGAATGACTACCTTTCTACCTCTTGTGATTCCTGTGCTAGCTGCACTCTCTGAATTTTTTTTTTAAGGGTAAATATTCTTCTGTTAAAAATAAGCATTCTCTTTTTCTTATACATTTATTTTTTTTCTTTCTAGTTGAGATAAAATACACAGGACATAAAATTGGCCGTCTTAACCATGTTTAAGTGTACAGTTCAACAGTGTTAAGTACATTCACATTTTTATGTAATCAATCTCCACAAATATTTTCACCTGGTAAAACTATATCCATGTTTAATGGATATATATTTATACCTCATCATTTTTGCCTCACCACAGCCTTTGGTAACTACTTTCTCTATCCATAAATTTGACTACTCTAGGGAGTTCATATTCGTGGCCTCAGTATCTATTTTGTGACAGGCTTATTTCACTTGGCATAATATCCTTAAGGTTCATTCATGCTGTAGTATGAATCAAAATTTTATTTTTTCTTAATGCTGAATAGCGTTATATGTATTTAACACATTTTGTTTACCTATACATCCATAGGACACTTGGGTGGTTTCTACCTCTTGGCTGCTATAAATAATGATGCTATTAACATGGATGTTCAAATATCTGCTTGAGATCCTTCTTTCAGTTTATTGGTTCTAGACTCAAAAGTGGATTTTCTAAATTATAATCCTTTATTTTCATATAAGCTCAACTTCCATGATCATTACAAGGCTTTATCCTTTTGCCATTTCTATCAAAGTTTAAATGCAATACTTTCCTGAGAAAGATCTTTCTGCCCATCTAAAAGACTCTGATGCTGGGAGGGTTTGGGGGCAGGAGGAAAAGGGGACGACAGAGGATGAGATGGCTGGATGGTGTCACTGATTCGATGGATGTGAGTTAGAGTGAACTCTGGGAGTTGGTGATGGACAGGGAAGCCTGGTATACTGTTATTCATGGGGTCGCAAACAGACACAACTGAGCGAATGAACTGAACTCAACTGAACTTTAGAATAGTTACCTATTCACTGTCATTAACAGTATCTTATTTTATTGACTATACCAAAGTCTTTGACTGTGTGAATCACAATAAACTGTGGAAAAGTCTTAAAGAGATGGCAATACCGGACCACCTTACCTGCCTCCTGAAAAATCTGTAGGCAGGTCAACAAGCAACAGTTAGAACTGGACATGAAACAACAGACTGGTTCCAAATTGGGAAAGGAGTACGTCAAGGCTGTATATTGCCACCCTGTTTATTTAATGTATACGCAGAGTACATCTTGTGAAATGCCAGGCTGGATGAAGCACAGCTGGAATCAAGATTGCTTGGAGAAATATCAATAACCTCAAATATGCAGATGACACCATCCTTACAGCAGAAAGCAAAGGAGAACTAAAGGGCCTCTTGATGAAAGTGAAAGAGGAGAGTGAAAAAATTGGCCTAAAACTCAACATTCAGAAAACTGAGATCATGGCATTGGGTCCTATCACTTCATGGCAATAAATGGGGAAACAGTGGAAACAGTGACAGACTTTATTTTCTTGGGCTCCAAAATCACCGTGGGTGTTGACTGTAGCCACATAATTAAAAGATGTCTGTTTCTTTGAAGAAAAGTTATGACCAATCTAGACAGCATTTTAGAAAACCGAGACATTACTTTGCCAACAAGGTCCATCTAGTCAAGGCTACGGTTTTTCCAGTGGTCATGTATGGATATGAGAGTTGGACTATGAAGAAAGTTGAGTGCCGAAGAGTTGATGTTTTTGAACTATGGTGTTGGAGAAGACTCTTGAGAGTCCCTTGGACTGCAAGGAGATCCAACCAGTCCATTCTAAAGGAGATTAAAAAAATAATAAATCAAAATAAATAAATAAAGGAGATCAGTCCTGGGTGTCCATTGGAAGGACTGATGTTGAAATTGAAACTCCAATACTTTGCCCACCTGATGCGAAGAACTGACTCATTGGAAAAGAGCCTGATGCTGGGAAAAATTGAAGGGAATGACAGAGGATGAGATTGTTAGATGGCATCACCAACTTGATGGACATGAATTTGAGCAAGCTTCAGCAGTTGGTGATGGACAGGGAAGCCTAGTGTGCTGCAGTCCATGGGGTCACAAATAGTCAGACACGACTGAATGACTGAACTGATACGTGCTCAGTCACTGAGTTGCGTCTCTGCAGCCCCATGGACTATAGTCCACCAGGTTCCTAGGTCCGTGGAATTTTCCAGGCAAAAATACTGAAGCAGCCTGTCATTTCTTCCTGCAGGGCATCTTCCCAACACAGGGACTGAACCTATGCCTTCTGCATTAGCAGGCAGATTCTTTACCACTGGTGCCACCTGGGAAGTCCCAATTATCTACATAGCACTGACCATTATCAGAATTTTATTTTTGTGTGCATTTTCACATGTAAAAATTTTATTTTAAATTTAATGTTAAATTGATATTTATATTTGAATTTAAATTCTCAATTACAATTTAAGGTCCATCAAGATGATGTCTTTTTTATTTCACTGCTATCTCCCCAGTGCCAGAGCTTTCAAAAAGTATTTATTGAATTTGATAAGTTATAAAGTAAGAAGGAGTAAATAAAGGGGTAAAAAAAATCTGGGACAATATTATGAACTCTTCAATTTGTTTGTACAAAAATAGCTTTGGGATTTCTGGTTTCAAGTGTAAAGGTGTAATATTCATTTTACAATTCCCACAAAATTAAACTCAAGATGTAGAAAAATAAAGGCAGCAACAGTCAAAGTAATGGGTCATGTCCACTTTTAAATTATTGAATGTGTCCACCTAGTGATGGTTTTTATCCCTGTCTATAGTTAGAAAATATATAGAGTGTTACAGTGGAGTAGAAATGGTTTAAATTGTTGAGCTAAAGGCTGGTTTTTGACTCTGTGATTCCTCATTTTATCAAAATGACACAATATAAAGTTTAGAGCATATAATGGCGTGAGAGGGAGAAGGTCTTCCAAATAACCTGGCAGGCATATCTTTCAATTTAATTCACCTGTCAGCCCAGGCAATAGTGACTGAACCCATTACTGGCAGTCCTGTCCCACAGTTACTTTCAGGCTTACTCCCTTCCTGTCTACATAGAGCAAGTCACCAAATCACTCTCCATTCTGTCTCTGTGACACTCTTTTTGAGATTCAGAGTAAAACTCTTGATCAGAATAAAGTGCTATGTCACATTTCTTCCCTTGTGATAAGGAGAGGTATTTAATCTTTACAGCATTGAAAAATAATCTTTTTAGTTCCAATAGTTTATCAATTTTATTATAAATGAGAGGCAATCTACCTATGCCTGTATCATTCATCATAATGAAATAATCATCTCATTTATTTTACTACACAGGAGAGAAAGCAATAAAGCAGAGAAGAAAGAATAAAGAGGATGAGAAGATTATAGAGAAAAGGAATGGTATTTCTGAACCAGGCAATCTCTCTTCTCCAGGTCAGAGGCTGGATTTACTATTTCTCACTGTCTGCCATAGCACTTGCCATGGTGCTCTATGTAGAAGCCCTGCTCATTAAATATGTGAGTGAGGAACACATCCAAGGAAAGATGAGAGAAAAATGGACTTGGATGTTAAAAGATAATTTTCAAAAAAAAAGATAAAGTCATGACTCTCATGAAGATATAAAAATGATCACATATTAAAGATTTTATGTAGCTCATTAATGAGGAAACCAGTGAGGTGTTACAACCAATTCAAAGGGGAACCCAAGGACAGACACCTTTATAGATAGGAATGTGAAAATGAGTATATGAATGAAGGCAAAACTGCTATCTCCTGGGGTGAAAGAGTTCTTCCTCTATCTGTTGGGATTAATTTGCCCTTTATGGAAAATAATTTTTTGCATTGCCATCAGGTGTCTGTGAATTCAGAGCTATAAGACAGCTGACAAAGAATTAATCTCAAAAATATACAAGCAGCTCCTGCAGCTCAATTCCAGAAAAATAAATGACCCAACAAAAATATGGGCCAAAGAACTAAACAGACATTTCTCCAAAGAAACGTACAGATGTCTAACAAACACACGAAAAGATACTCGACATCGCTCATTATCAGAGAAATGCAGATCAAAACCACAATGAGGTACCATCTCACACTGGTCAGAATGGCTGCCATCAAAAAGTCTACAAAGAATAAATGCTGGAGAGGGTGTGGAGAAAAGGGAAACCTCTTACACTGTTGGTGGGAATGCAAACTAGTACAGCCACTATGGAGAACAGTGTGGAGATTCCTTAAAAAACTGGAAATAGTACTGCCATATGACCCAGCAATCCCACTGCTGGGCATACACACTGAGGAACCCAGAATTGAAAGAGACAAATGTACTCCAATGTTCATCACAGCACTGTTTACAGTAGCCAGGACATGGAAGCAACCTAGATGTCCACTGGCAGACAAATGGATAAGAAAGCTGTGGTGCGTATACACAATGGAATATTACTCAGCTATTAAAAAGAATCCATTTGAATCAGTTCTAATGACGTGGATGAATCTGGAGCCTACTATACAGAGTGAAGTAAGTCAGAAAGAAAAACACCAATACAGTATACTAACACATATATTTGGAATTTAGAAAGATGGTAACAGTGACCCTATGTGTGAGACAGCAAAGCAGACACAGATTTAAAGAACAGACTTTTGGACTCTGTGGGAGAAGGAGAAGGTGGGATGCCTTGAAAGAATAGCATTGAATAATGCATATTATCATATGTGAAACAATAGAATGGGAAAGACTAGAGATTTCTTCAAGAAAATAAGAGATACCAAGGGAATATTTTATGCAAAGATGGGCTCAATAAAGAACAGAAGTGATAGGGACGTAATAGAAGCAGAAGATATTAAGAAAAGGTAGCAAGAATACACAAAAGAACTGTACAAAAAAAAAAGGAAAAAAAAGACCTTCATAACCCAGATAATGACGATGGGGTGATCACTCACCAAAAGCCAGACATTCTGGAATGTGAAGTCAAGTGGGCCTTCGTAAGTATCACTATGAACAAAGCTAGTGGAGGTGATGGAATTCCATTTGAGCTATTTCAAATCCTGAAAGATGATGCTGTGAAAGTGCTGCATTCAATATGCCAGCAACTTTGGAAAACTCAGCAGTGGCCACAGGACTGAAAATGGTCAGTGTTCATTCCAATTCCAAAGAAAGGCAATGCCAAAGAATGCTCAAACTACCGCACAATTACACTCATCTCACACGCTTGTAAAGTAATGATCAAAATTCTCCAAGCCAGGCTTCAGCAATACATGAAACGTAAAATTCCAGCTGTTCAAGCTGGTTTTAGAAAAGGCAGAAGAACCGAAGATCAAAATTGCCATCATCTGCTGGATCATCGAAAAAGCAAGATAGTTTCAGAAAAATATCTATTTTTACTTTATTGACATGTCAAATAGGAAAAGGAGTACATCAAGGCTGTATATTGTCACCATACTTATTTAACTTATATGCAGAGTACATCATTAGAAATGCTGGGCTGGAGGAAGCACAAGTTGGAATCAAGATTGCCAGGAGAAATATCAATAACCTCAGATATGTAGATGACACCAACCTTATGGCAGAAAGTTAAGAAGTAAAGACTCTCTTGATGAAAGTGAAAGAGGAGAGTGAAAAAGTTGGCTTAAAGCTCAATATTCAGAAAACTGAGATCATGGCATCTGGTCCCATCACTTCATGGCAAATAGATGAGGAAATGGTGGACACAGTGGCTGACTTTATTTTTCTGAGCTCCAGAATCACTGTAGACGGTGACTGCAGCCATGAAATTAAAAGACACTTACTTACTTCTTGGAAGGAAAGTTATGATCAACCTCAACAGCATATTAAATAGCAGAGACATTACTTTGCCAACAAAGGTCTGTCTAGTCAAGGCTATGGTTTTTCCAGTAATCATTTATGGATGTGAGAGTTGGACTATAAAGAAAGTTGAGTGCCAAAGAATTGATGCTTTTGAACTGTGGTGTTGGAGAAGACTCTTGAGAGTCCCTTGAACTGCAAAGGAGATCCAACCTAAAGGAGATCAGTCCTGGGTGTTCATTGGAAGGACTGATGTTGAAGCTGAAACTCCAGTTCTTTGGCCACCTGATGTGAAAAGCTGACTCCTTTGACAAGACCCTGATGCTGGGAAAGATTGAGGGCAGGAGGAGAAGGGGATGCCAGAGGATGAGATGGTTGGATGGCATCACTGACTCAATGACATGGGTTTGGGTGGACACTGGGAGTTGATGATGGACAGGAAGACCTGGCGCGCTGCACTTTATGTAGTCACAAAGAGCTGGACACAACTGACAAACTGAACTGAACTGAAATATATTGCCAGTCCAGGTTCGATACATGAGACAGGGTGCTCAGGGCTGGTGCACTGGGATGACCCAGAGGGATGGCATGGGGAGGGAGGTGGAAGGGGGATTCAGGATGGGGAACACATGTACACCCATGGCTGATTCATGTCAATGTATGGCAAAAACCACTACAATAGTGTAAAGTAATCAGTCTCCAGTTAAAGTAAATAAATTAAAAATTTTTTTTTAAATAGAAGGGAAAAAAATGACAGCTATCATATAATTAAAATCAAATAATCCAGAAGCCATACTTTAGACATGCACAAAGTTTTTCCCTACATAGATAAATCTTTATATGGATTCTCTACATTTGGAACTACCTACTTCTTACTCGGTTCTTCCACCTTCCTCAGAAATGTGATCACCACCAGGAAATTCTGTGCCCAGGGACAACTGTCAGCTAAGGTCTCATGATTATCTGAGGCACAAAACTACCAGAGAAATATGCAACTTAATAAAATTTTTGAAAGAGAAAATATAAGCAAAAATCATACATTTTATGGCCTGATTTTAGATAATAGAATAGATGTTTTATACAGACAGCTCTAACCTACATTCTCAATTCCTAGCACATTAAACGTTAATTGTATATATTTACAGAGTATCTACTTTTATAGATGAGGAAACAGAAGCTTGGAAAGGTAAAGAAAGAGGCCAAAGTTACAAATTATTCGGTGGTAAAATCAGTTCTCTTGGCTGCAGAAATTACTTTTGCTTCTTTCAGATTGAAAGATATGTGTAAGCACTGTTTGAAGTTCCACACTTGAGTTTAGCCACGGCAGTGGTCACTCTGTAGGTGATCCAGGAATAGACAAATACTCGTTTTGCACCTCACTTTGACTGCAAGTTTTCCTCAAGGAGGATGAAGTCAAGCACATACTAAGGGAAACGATGACTTCAGGCTTTATGAAATGCTGAGACAGAACTTTTGCCAGTATTACTAAAAATAACTCATGCAAAGTGCTTAGTACAGTGCTTGGCACATAATGAAAACTCAATGTTAGTTAATACAGTGAAAATTGCAAATATTCCTAGTATTAAATATATATATAACAAGAAAGATCTTTATGCTGAAAAAGTTTTTACAAGGTTTCCATGTTTATGACTCCTGTATGCCACTTTCAGGATGTGAGGAAAGTGGCGGGCTATACTACATCTTTTTTTTGTCCTAGTTTAGCAATGCCCATATCTTATACTCTGTGGCTTTCTTGCATATTTTTTACAGATGGAAATTTATAGATGGTTGACTGATTGCATGCAAAAGAGGTGTGTGGACGCCCCTGGAAACAAGTCAGTATTCCACAGAAAGGATGTGAAAGTCAGCCAGAAGTCAGATGTTCTCAATGACATTCTTCTTTCCTAATGAGCAAATAAGGTCTTCTTCTAATTACCTTATGAGAACATGGACCAAAAGCAATAATTGGGACACACAGAACCATGGCCATTGTGTAATTGAAGCATACATTCAGAACAACCATTCTGCCACAGAATTTCTGTGCTGATTGCTATAAATGATACTGAACTTCATTTTCTTAAAAGAGAAATATGAGCTGCCAGAGGCACAATCCATCTGTAGTATCTAGTAAAAAAAAAAATATATGTATATATATATATATATATATATATATATACACACACACATCTACTTTTAACTTGATATAATTAGTACCCCAATGACCAGAGCTATTGAAATCAGTTGGTCCAGATTTTCTGCCCAGTCTACAAAATGTGCTTTTATCCAACAAGGAGATTTTTATATTACAATGAAAATAAAGGGGAAGAAAAAAGTAACCTTTCACATGTAGTTTTTGTGTGTGCATGTAGTTAAAATATAAAGGAATAAAGTAACCTGTTTTGCTGTTAGATTTTTCTCCCCTGCCCCCCCCTTTTTTTTGTCTTTTTAATAAAGTGTTATTCAGATTTTGAAGTCATGCTGAAATCAGATCCACTGAAGGATGAAATTCATCGCTTCCTTTGCTTCAGTTCTGTAGTAAATAGCAGATAATTTTGTTAGTTCTTTAGTAATTGATACAGTCAAGAACAAAACTACTATTTATCCGCTTTACAAAATCCCTAGTTTTGTTATGGTGGAAGTACAATCTCTCTATCCTTGGGTCATCTTATTTCAAATTTTGCTAGATTTATTCATGATTTTGTTTCCTGTTTTGAAAAGTCATTTCCATGATACTCTCTGAGACTATTGTTTTTCCAGACTCTATTATCTCCATAAATTGAAATTCATTTCATTTTAGATAGAGAGATTGTTCTCTTATTGAGAAAATGCCAAATATTCATTTTTATTAATCCCATTAATATTTATTGCACAATTACACTGAATTAGAAACAATAAAATATACAGAGTATATTTTCACTAATACTGAGAGATTTGCATCTTAAAAGTAAAAAGATCAACAGTTCTCTTTTTATTTGATATATTTTCCAAGGGATTAAGAAAATATTTTGCAGAACAAGCTATATTTAGAAACAAATAGAAATGATTTAAAAGGAGAAAGAAGAAAAAAAAATCACTCAGGACAGATAAGGACTTTCTCAACATAAAACATGATCTCATTCATCTAAGGACAAATTAGTTGCAACAGATAAGAGAAGAAAATGGTTTTCAAGATACAAGCAAAGGACACAGGGCATCTTATCACCCAGTAGATCTAGAAAGATCAAGCCGTCTTTTTCCAACACCACACATATCACCCAAGTGGAACTGGTGGGTGATGAGAGGAGAGAGATAATCATAAAAGGAAAAAAACATTGTGCAACTAACAGAAAGTTGAAGAATCAAAAGCAAAGCAGGCTACTAGAGTAGCAAATAATTGTCTAAAAAGAGAAATGATTTTGCATGAAAAAAATCACTCACAGTTATAAACAGTCACTGGGCCAAGAACAATGAAGGCACCATATATCTTAATTTAAATATACCATATGCCCACTCCAGTATTTTTGCCTAGAGAATTCCATGGAGGGAGGAGCCTGGTAGGCTACAATCCACGAGGTCACAAATAGTCAGACACAACTGAGTGACTTCACTTTCACTTTTCACTGTATGCCAAGAACTCCACATAGAACACAATGCTTTATCTAATCATCTTATTTGTTTCCATATCTACTTCTTAAAACAAATCAATTTTAGTTTTTCCTGGGGGTGGGAGTAGGCATGGAGATGAAGTAAAGATAAGTCCAGTTTTTTATCATTATGATAAACTCAGTAATTAAACTTAATTAAAGCTCATTAGCCACCAAGTGAGAATAAAAATATATCTCCAAAAATGTAAAATTTCCTTTAGACACATTTTAGAACCAAAGGACATATTTTCATTACAAGCTAAACTGCTTTATCAAGTTAATAGAAATGCTCTTATGTTGCATTGGTGTGAAAATGCCATATTAAACAAAGGTAGTCCTCATTTCAAGTCACCCAAACATAGAAATTATTAAAGACACAAAATAAAAAGTGATTTTATTTGTATTCTTAGAACAAATATTTTTTATTGCTGATTTCCTTGCTATACAATAAAATAATAAGATATTAAGCAATTTATTTTTCACTTTATCAAAATATAATTGATTTAAATAATTGATAAATTGTACAAAATATCTGCTTTGTAAACACTGTCCCAATCAATATACACTGGGAGGATTTCTGTCCTCTCACAAAGTCCCCTTATATATTTTCAATCAAAATAACTCCCATTTCCCCCTCCAAGCAATCACTGATCTAATTTCCATCTTTATAAATCAATTTTGTTTGTTTTGTAATTCATATAATGGAATTTGGGCCTTGCCTGATGTTTCAGATGGTAAAGAATCTGCCTGCAATGCAGGAGACCTGGTTTCGATCCCTGGGTTGGGAAGATCCCCTGGAGAAGGGAATGGCTACCCACACCAATATTCTTGCCTGCAGAATCGCATGAGTAGAGAGGAGCCTGGGAGGTTACAGCCCATAGGATTGTAAAGAATCAGACATGCCTGAATTGACTTAGCACACACGCCAACATGCATAAAGAAATTTACAGTAGATGAAGCTCTACATAGTCAACAAAAACAAGACCAGGAGCTGACTGTGGCTCAGATCGTGAATTCCTTTTAGCCAAATTCAGACTTAAATTGAAGAAAGTAGGGAAAACTGCTAGACCATTCAGGTATGATATAAATCAAATCCCTTATGATTACTCAGTGAAATTGAGAAATAGATTTAAGAGACTAGATCTGATAGATAAAGTGCTTGATGAACTACGGAATAAGGTTCATGACATTGTACAAGAGACAGGGATCAAAACCATCCCCATGGAAAAGAAATGCAGAAAAGCAAAATGGCTGTCTGGGGAGGCCTTACAAATAGCTGTGAAAAGAAGAGAGGCAAAAAGCAAAGGAGAAAAGGAAAGATATAAGCATCTGAATGCAGAGTTCCAGAGAATAACAAGAAGAGATAAGAAAGCCTTCTTCAGCAATCAATGCAAAGAAATAGAGGAAAAGAACAGAAGGGGAAAGACTAGAGATCTCCTCAAGAAAATTAGAGATACCAAGGGAATATTCCATGCAAAGATGGGCTCAATAAAGNATTTAACTTATATTCAGAATACATCGTGAGAAATCTGAACTGGAAGAAACACAAGCTGGAATAAAGATTTCTGGGAGAAATATCAATAACCTCAGATATGCAGATGACACCACCCTTATGGCAGAAAATGAAGAGGAACTAAAAAGCCTCTTGATGAAAGAGAAAGTGGAGAGTGAAAAAGTTGGTTTAAAGCTCAACATTCAGAAAATGAAGATCATGGCATCCAGTCCCATCACTTCATGGGAATTAGATGGGGAAACAGTGGAAACAGTGTCAGACTTTATTTTGGGGGGCTCAAAAATCATTGAAGATGTTGATTGCAGCCATGAAATTAAAAGACAATTACTCCTTGGAAGAAAAGTTATGACCAACCTAGACAGCATATTCAAAAGCAGAGACATTACTTTGCCAACTAAGACCCGTCTAGTCAAGGCTATTGTTTTTCCTGTGGTCATGTATGAATGTGAGAACTGGACTATGAAGAAGGCTGAGCGCCAAAGAATTGATGCTTTTGAACTGTGGTGTTGGGGAAGACTCTTGAGAGTCCCTTGGACTGCAAGGAGATCCAACCAGTCCATTCTGGTTGATCAGCCCTGGGATTTCTTTGGAAGGAATGATGCTTAAGCTGAAACTCCAGTACTTTGGCCCCCTCATGTGGAGAGTTGACTCATTGGAAAAGACTCTCTGATGCTGGGAGGGATTGGGAGCAGGAGAAGGGGACGACAGAGGATGAGATGGCTGGATGGCATCACTGACTTGACGGACGTGAGTCTGAGTGAACTCTGGGAGATGGTGATGGACAGGGAGGCCTGGCATGCTGCGATTCATGGGTTCACAAATAGTCGGATAAGACTAAGCAACTGAACTGAACTGAACTGAATCTAGTATATCTGGCTACTTTCACTAAGAGCAACTTTGTGTTCTTCCATATTTTTTGTCTATATTTGTATTGGTGTCTCTTCCCAGCTAAGTAATGCTACACTGCATGAATATACTATAGTTTACTTATCTATTCACTTGTTGATTGAAGTATTTTAGCTTTCTTAATGCCTGTGAACATTTGCATACACGTCATTTTGTTGATATATATTTCTGTTCTCTTGAGTAAAAAGGAGTAAATAAGTAAGTATAAGTGTAATTTCTTTTTCATATGATAGCTATAACCTGAATTTTTAGGCCACTGTCAATCTTGCCAAAGTATTTGTACAATTTACACTCTCTCCCAGCAATGCATAAGTTCCAGTATCTTCTCATCCATGCCAACACTTGACACTGCCCACATTTTTAGTTTGAGCCATTCTGATGAGCAAGTAGGATGTATCTCATTGTGGTTTTAATTTACTAAATATATTGAGAATAATGCATGTGCTTATTTATCATTCATATATTTTCTTTTGTGAAATATGTTTTGGTCTCAAAATATTTGTTGTATAATTTGTCTTCTTATTTTTGAAATTTCAAAGTACTTTCCACATCTGGAAACAAAGCTACAGATAAATGTATTTTTTTTTAATTTCTCTATAAAGCAGTTTCTTATGAGTTTCATAATGATTTTTGTTGAATAACTAAAATGTTTAGTTTTGATGAACTTAACTTTAATGACATGTTTTGTTTATGTTACATTTTCTCTTTTGTTTAGCTTTGTTTCCCTTTTCATTGATCTCTAATCTTTATGGATATCTTCTTTTTACTTACCTTGATTCAATTTTTTACCCTAGGTTTCTATATTGGAAACAGAAATCACTGACAAACAAATCTTTATTTTAGTATTAATATAAGCATTAAAGGTGCAAATTTTCCTCTAATCTCTGCTTATCTTCATCACACAAATTTTGATAATATGTGTTTTCATTTTAATTCAAATAAAAATGCTTTCTAATTTCACATGTAATTATTTATATTTATGTGTATAAATTTATTTATATTTATACATAAAAACATATGTCTTGATCATGAACTCCTTATAACCAAATTCAGACTTAAATTGAAGAAAGTACAGAAAAACCACTAGACCATTCAGGTATGACCTAAATCAAATCCCTTATTATAAAGTAGAAGTGATGAATAGATTCAAGGGATTAGATCTGATAGAGTGCCTGAAGAATTATGGATGGAGTTTCATAAGACTGACAGGAGGCAGTGATCAAATTCATCCTCAATAAAAAGAAATGCAAAAAGAAAAAGAAAAGTGAAAGGCAAAGGAGAAAATGAAAGATATACCTATCTGAATGCAGAGTTCCAAAGAATATGAAGGAGAGATAAGAAAGCCTTCCTATGTGAACAATGCAAAGAAATAGAGGAAAACAGTAAAATGGGGAAGACTAGAGATCTCTTCAAGAAAATTGAGATATCAAAGGAATATTTCATGCAAAGATGGGCTCAATAAAGGACAGAAACAGTATGGACCTAACAAAAGCAGACAATATTAAGAAAAGGTAGCAAGAATACACAGAAGAACTGTACAAAAAAGATCTTCATGACCTAGATAACCATGATGGTGTCATCACTCACCTAGAGTCAGACATCCTAGAGTGCAAAGTCAAGTGTGGCTTGGGGAGCATCACTACAAACAAAGCTAGTGAAGGTGATGGACTTCTAGCTGAGCTACTTCAAATCCTAAAAGATGATGCTATTAAAGTGCTGCACACAATATGCCAGCAAATTTGGAAAATTCAGCAGTGGCCACAGGACTAGAAAATGCCAGTTTTCAGTCCAATCCCAAAGAAAGGAATTGCCAAAAAGTATTCAAATTACCACACATTGCACTCATTTCACATGCTACCAAATGAATGTTCAAAATTATCCCAGCTAGGCTTCAACAATATGTGAGCTGATAACTTCCTGTGTTCAAGCTGGATTTTAAAAAGGGAGAGGAAACAGAGATCAAATTGCCAATATCCATTGAATCATAGAAAAGTCAAGAGAAATCCAGAAAAACATCTATTTCTACTTCATTGCCTACAAAATCCTTTGTGTCAAAAATAAACTGTAAAACAACAAACTGGAAAATTCTTAAAGAGATGAGAATGCCAGATCACCTTACTTGCCTCCTGCAAAACCTATATGCAGGTCAAGAAACAACAGTTAGAACTGGACATGGAACAACAGACTGGTTCCAAATTGGGAAAGGAGTACGTCTAGGCTGTATACTGTCACCCTGCTTATTTAACTTCTATGCAGAGTACATCATTTTGCCTTTTCATACTGTTCATGGGGTTCTCAAGGCAAGAATACTGAAGTGGTTTGCCATTCCCTTCTCCAGTGGACCACATTCTGTCAGACCTCTCCACCATGACCTGCTGCTCTTGGGTTGCCCCACGGGCATGGCTTAGTTTCATTGAGTTAGACAAGGCTGTGGTCCTAGTGTGATTAGATTGATTAGATTTCTGTGAGTATGGTTTCAGTGTGTCTGCCCTCTGATGCCCTCTTGCAACACCTACCATTTTAGTTGGGTTTCTCTTACCTTGGGCGTGGGGTATCTCTTCACTGCTGCTCCAGCAAAGCATAGCCATTGCTCCTTATCTTGGATAAGGGGTATCTCCTCCCACTCATCTTCCTGACCTTCAGCATGGGATGGCTCCTCTAGGCCTTCCTGCACCCGGGCAGCCACCACTCTTTGGGCGTGGGGTGCTCCTCCCGGTTGCCACCCTGACCTCAGGCATGGGGTTGCTCTTTCTGGCCGCCACCCCTGGCCTCGGATGCAGGGTGGTTCCTCTCAGGCCCTGCCCCTGGCCTCAGACACGGGGTGGCTCATCCTGGCCGCCATCCCAGACTTTGGTTGCGGGGTAGCTCCTATCATCCGTTCCTGTGCTGTCATAGCCTGGCACTCTAGGCCACTGTCTCTGACCTCGGTCATGGGGTAGCTCTTGGCCGTGCTTAACGCACCATCTGCCACCGCAGCCGCCTACAGATGGTGAACACCAAAATCAGATGGATTATATTCTCTGCAGCAAAAGATGGGAGAAGCTCCAGATAGTACACAAAAACAAGACCAGGAGCTGACTGTGGCTCAGATCATGAACTCCTTATTACCAAATTCAGACTTAAATTGAAGAAAGTAGGGAAAATCGCTGGACCATTCAGGTATGACCTAAATCAAATCTCTTATGATTATACAGTGGAAGTGAGAAATAGATTAAGGGCCTAGAACTGATAGAGTGCCTGATGAACTATGGACCAAGGTTCGTGACATTGTACAGGAGACAGGGATCAAGACCATCCCCATGGAAAAGAAATGCAAAAAAGCAAAATGGCTGTCTGGGGAGGCCTTACAAATAGCTGTGAAAAGAAGAGAAGTGAAAAGCAAAGGAGAAAAGGAAAGATATAAGCATTTGAATGAAGAATTCCAAAGAATAACAAGAAGAGATAAGAAAACCTTTTTTCAGTGATCAATGCAAAGAAATAGGGGGAAACAACAGAATGGGAAAGACTAGAGATCTCCTCAAGAAAATTAGAGATACCAAGAGAATATTTCATGCAAAGATGGGCTCAATAAAGGACAGAAATGGTATGGACCTAACAGAAGATATTAAGAAGAGGTGGCAAGAATACACAGAAGAACTGTACAAAAAAGAGCTTCATGATCCAGATAATCATGATGGTGTCATCACTCGTCTAGAGCCAGACATCCTGGAATGTAAAGTCAAGTGGGCGTTAGAAAANTTTTCCAGTCCTGTGGCCACTGCTGAGTTTTCCAAATTTGCTGGTATACTGAGTGTAGCACTTTCACAGCATCAAGATCAGTAAGTATTAAATAATGCAGAGCATTTAGTAGAACAGTGCTGTTGTTATCATCAGTGTTATTGTAGTTATTACTGTTATTTATATCTATTAAGAATTTGGCTGCTAGAAATAGATGTATCAAAAATACAACAAAACAATTAGAGGTTTTCTTATTGTGAAACAAGAAGTGAGGAGACAGGCCATGATAGGCTTTGGTTTAGCAGCTCTGGAATTCAGTCCCCAGATCTCTGCAGTGCTCTTGTCCTTTCCCTTGTGATTGCCCCTTAGTTCCAAGGCAGCTATTCTGTCTCTGGCATGGTGTGCTCATTCCAGCAGAAAGAACTGAAGGGCAAAGAGCAACAGGATACTGCCAGATGAGTGTGCCTACTTTTAAGGAGCTTTCCTGTAAGCCCTACCCAACACTTTTGCTTATATGATATTAGTCAGAAATGAGTCATCATCCTCTCCTCCCCACCACCTGTAACAGAAGTTATATACTTGGTTATCCACCAACAAAATCAAAATCCTCTTTATGCAGGAGGAAGGGAAAATGAGTACTGGGTGGGCACTGGCAGTCTCCACCACATTATTTTCAGTGTTGTTACTGTTGTTATTACTGCTTTATCTTGAAACACTGACAGCTTTCTCTACTGTACAGTTCCCAGAGACAGAATCCATAGAAAACCTCTCTGTTTTAAAACACAGTCTATCAACATTATTCTTGAAAATAGCCCCAGAGGAATATGCCAACAGGAGGTCTCCTATATTTTAATTGATTGGATTCTGTTTAACCCTTTGACATCACTGTTCTGTTTTAAGCAATTTAAGAGAAAATGAAACATTAAATAAAATATCTAGGTTTTTGATAAGACCAAGGCCAGGTCTCATTCAAAATAAGGCTTAGAAACTAAGAACTAAGCTACTCTGAATGAAATCTTTAAAACTGATAAGATTTACATGAGTCATTCTTTTGTACTATTCTGGAAACTTAAAGAACTTTTGGAGTATTTATGGGACACTGATATTCTTGTTTGAAAATAAGATTAAGATTGATTCATGATATAAAAAGTACTTATCCGAAGCATATCTCTGTCATAATTTCCTCTTCATGGAACCCTATTTACTCTCCTTTTTTGATAGAAATATAGTCACTCATTTCTTATCCTCCTGAAATCCTCTCTAGTTCGTTACGGCCCTAAGCTGTTCACGGCAAACCAGCCATGGTCTTTGCTGGCTTAGAGACAGAGTGCTTTCCATTCTGCCCATGAATGTCAGTGTTTGTTTTTGTATCAGCATGATTGGCAGAAGTCAGTGATGGAGATTGTGTAAGAAACTTTTTTTTTAATGTATTGAAGTCTAGTTGATTTACAATGTTGTGTTAGTTTCTGCTGTATAGCAAAGTGGTTCAGTTATGCATATATATACACATTTCAGAGTCTTTTCCATTATGCTATATCACAGAATATAGTTCTCTGTCCTCTACTGTAATAAGAGCTTGTTATTTATCCATCCTAGAAATGATAGTTTTTCATCTGCTAATGTCAAACTCTCACACCCTCTCTCCCCCTTGGCATCCACAAGTCTGCTCTCTATGTCTGTAAGTCTGTTTCTGTCTCATAGATAAGTTTTTTCATGTCATTTTTAGATTTCTTATATTAATGATATCATACGGTGTTTGTCTTTCTCCTTCTGACTTACTTCACTTAGTATGATAATCTTTAGGTCCATTCCTATTGTAGAAAATAATANGTCTGTAAGTCTGTTTCTGTCTCATAGATAAGTTTTTTCATGTCATTTTTAGATTTCTTATATTAATGATATCATACGGTGTTTGTCTTTCTCCTTCTGACTTACTTCACTTAGTATGATAATCTTTAGGTCCATTCCTATTGTAGAAAATAATATTATTTCATTCTTTATTATGACTGAGTAGTATGCCATTGTATGTGTGTGGTAGGTGTGTGTGTGTGTGTATATATATACTATGTTTTCTTCATCCATTCATCAGTCAATGGACATTTAGGTTGTTTCCATATCTTGGCTGTTGTGAATAGTGTTGCTGTGAATATAGGGATGCATGTATAATTTTGAATTATGGTTTTCTCAGGATATATGCCCAGTTGTGGGATTGCTGGACGGCAACTCTGATTTTACTTTTTTGAGGAACCTCCGTGCTGTTTTCCATTGGCTGCACCAACTTGCATTCCCACCAACAGTGTAGGAGGGTTCCCTTTGCTCCTCCACACCCTCTCCAGCATTTGTTATTTGTTGATTTTATGATGGCCATTCCAACCAGTGTGAGATGGTAGCTCATCATAGTTTTGATTTGCATTTCTCTAATAATTAGTGATGTTGAACATCTTGTGCATCTTGGCCATTTGTATGTCTTCTCTGGAGAAATGTCTATTTAGGTAAAAAGCTTATTTTTAATCTGTAGCCAACTTTGAGAAAGATCGGGTGATAAGAAGAGAACTAGAGAATATGATACAGATATTTAATTATTGTCTACAGCCCAATACATATAAAGAGCTCTGACCTATAGAAAAGAATTAAAAGAGGCATCCTTTGCCCTGAAAAAATAAAAGAAAGGACATTTCAAGCAGTAAAGTCCTTTCTCTGCCCCTGAGCATCAGGACAGGGAGAGTGACGGGAGCCAGAAGCAAGCTGGTTTTAGGGGGTTGTAATGCTGGGCTTTATGAAAGCCACGCCAAGAAGTCTGATGTAATACAATGGGAAACAGGAGCCAGTGGAGCCTTTGAGCTGGGGAAGGTCTGTGAGGTTCAGAGGCTGCTTTGGGCAGTGACAGTGGAGTTGGCTGGAGCGCAGGTGGAGATGGGAGCCTGCCTGTCTTCTTAGCATTAGCTGGCAACTCATCTCATTCTCCTTGTGCAGCCATCTCCAGGTCACTGTCTGCCTACCCAGAGCACTGGCCACCTCAGCTCAAGGCCATTGTCTCAATTCATCTTTCCCAGAAACTATGCAACAAGCTCTTTACATATATAAGAAGAAGCTTGAAATTTCACTGGAATACATTTAGCCCAGAATAACTTTTGCAGTAGTACTAGGAAAGTTTATAGAAAAAGCATGGCAATTGCTTTTTATAACATTGTTATCAAAAACTAAAAGTATTCCTTCAACATCTCCAATTTGCCCTTCAAAAGATTGCATCCCAGCCATTTGACCCTTTAAATCTTTGAATATAAGGAGTTCTTTTTTCCTTAAATCTTAAATTATCTCACCATTTCTTAGATTATTTCAACATTTGCCCTCTCAAATTCTTTGTGAATTTAGTAGAAAAGTCCATCCCAAATATTCCATCATTATTTATTATATATTCTGTCTGCTTTGATCTGATTTAGCACTTAAAATTTTTTCTAATATCTCTTTATAAAAATGATGCCCTATCTTCTAAATAATTTTAATTGCTATTTTCTAATTTGTTCTTTTTCCTTTTGGAGCTTTTCAAACAGAAATGTATGTGAAGAATAGCAACAAGAACTTCCCAAGAAACAAGTACCTGTGGGTTTGGTTTTTCTTAGGGGTACTGTATATCCATGGGTTTGAATTTTCAGTATCCATTATGAGGTCAGCTGCAGAGAAAGCCTCCCAAACAGCATTGCCCCTTGGGCCCAAGTCTATAGAAGACCATCAGAACACACTCTAAAATCTTTTTCCTGAGTCACTGTGTATTGTTATAGAACTGTCTGTGAGGCTGCTTGATTTCTCTCTCATAAATACGCAAGATGACCCTGTCAAAGTTCACGGTCTCCTTTATTGCCCATCTCTTGGGCATATTATCCATGTCAAGGACCTCCAGTGTACTAGCAAATGCCAAGTAAACTGATCACTTATGGCAGAATCAGATAGGCATGGTTCCAGCCCTGATTTCTAGGTCACCTACTTTTACTAACTCTCTATCCAGGGCAGTGATTTGTAACCCCAGTTAACATCAGAAATATCTGTGGAGTTATTTGATGTGCATATGCCCAGGATCTTCCTGACGCCTAATGAATCAGACTGTCGGGGAATGGAATCCAACCATCCATTTCTTTTTTAAGTACTAAAGGATGATCCTGATCTATTGCCAGATGGAAAATAATTCATCTTAACAATTGATCATCATATTTACACTTTCGTGGGCTTCCCTGGTGGCTTTGATTATAAAGAATCTGCCTGTAATGCAGGAGACCCAGGTTTGATCCCTGGGTTAGGAAGATCTCCTGAAGAAGGAAATGAAAACCCACTCTGGTATCCTTACCTGGGAAATCCCATGGACACAGGACCCTGGTGGGTTGCAGTCCATGGACTTGAAAACAGTCGGACATAGCGACTTTCAGTTTCAGTATAGACTATGTTCTCTATCAGAAATCTTTTCTTCTGTAGGGAGGGAGCAAAAATGAATTTCTAACATGAAATGGAAAGTTCACCTGTGTTTTTTCCCCTGCTTGCCTGATATTCCCAATTGAGCCCCTGAGCCTCACTGAAACTGCCTTGTAGCAGAGTCCATGCTGAACTGCTTAGTAAAATTTATGATTTGTACAAAGCACTACAACTTTATAAATTCAGCCATGAATTTATACATATTCAGCATATACACATTTTTTCCCAGTGAAGTAGGTCTTATTAGTCTCAATTTTTAGATAGCTCAGATGGTAAAGCGTTTGTCTACAATGCATGAGACCTGGGTTCGATCCCTGGGTAGGGAATATTCCCTAGAGAAGGAAATGGCAACGCACTCCAGTACTCTTGCCTAGAAAATCCCATGATGAGGAGCGTGGTGCTGTCCATGGGGTTGCAAAGAGTTGGACATGACTGAGCGACTTCACTTCACAGTCTGAAAGAATTACATGCCATGCTAATGAACATAAGGAAATAGTGGCTAGAATTAAACTCAGTTCTTCCAACTCTGAATTCAGTCCTCTTTTACTGTACTGAGACAGGAAGGTGGCAGGACACAGCCTTTAAAAGAATGACATAGCCAGATATAAAAGAAGAAATACTGTATGACATCCCTTATACCAACAAGGACCTATTGTATAGGACATGGAACTCTGCTCAGTGTTATGTGACAGCCTGGTTTGGAGGAGGGCTTTAGGGGGCAATAAAGAACGTGAAAATGTTAGTCTCTCAGTCTTGTCCAACTCTTTGTAACCCCATAGACTGTAGCCCACCAGGCTCTTCTGTCTTTGGGATTTCCCAAGTAAGAATACTGGAGTGGGTTGCCATTTCCTTCTCCAGGGGATCTTCCAGACCCAAGGATTGAACCCAAGTCTCCTGCATTGCAGGCAGATTCTTTACCATGTAAGCCACCAGGGAAGCCCACTGGGGGAGAATGGATACACGTATGTGTATGACTGTGTCCGTTCACGCTTCACTTGGAACTGTCACAAGATCATTAATCAGCTTATGAAAGAGTTGGAAATATCAGACCACCTAACCTGCCTCTTGAGAAACCTATATGCAGGTCAGAAAGCAACATGGAATAACAGACTGCTTCCAAATAGAAAAAGGAGTACGTCAAGGGTGTATATTGTCACCCTGCTTATTCAACTTCTATGCAGAGTACATCATGAGAAACGCTGGACTAGAAGAAGCAGAAGCTGGAATCAAGATTGCCGGGAGAAATATCAATAACCTCAGATATACAGATGACACCACCCTTATGGCAGAAAGTGAAGAGGAACTAAAAAGCCTCTTGATGAAAGTGAAAGAGGAGAGTGAAAAAAAGTTGGCTTAAAGCTCAACATTCAGAAAACGAAGATCATGGCATCTGGTCCCATCACTTCATGGGAAATAGATGGGGAAACAGTGGAAACAGTGGCTGACTTTATTTTTCTAGGCTCCAAAATCACTGGAGATGGTGACTGCAGCCATGAAATTAAAAGACGCTTATTCCTTGGAAGGAAAGTTATGACCAACCTAGATAGCATATTGGAAAGCAGAGACAGTACTTTGCCACCAAAGGTCCATCTAGTCAAGGCTATGGTTTTTCAAGTAGTCATGTATGGTTGTGAGAGTTGGAC
>SJYV01015409.1:710233-724437 GCA_006410875.1 Neotragus pygmaeus | reverse complement strand
CCTAGACAGCATATCAAAAAGCAGAGACATTACTTTGCTGGCAAAGGTCTGTCTAGTCAAGGCTATGGTTTTTCAAGTAGTCATGTATGGATGTGAGAGTTGGACTATAAAGAAGGTCGAACACCGAAGAATTGATGCTTTTGAACTGTGGTGTTGGAGAAGACTCTCTTGAGAGTCACTTGGACTGCAAGGAGATCCAACCAGTCCATCCTAAAGGAGATCAGTCCTGGGTGTTCATTGGAAGGACTGATGTTGAAGCTGAAACTCCAATATTTTGGCCACCTCATGGGAAGAGCTGACTCGTTGGAAAAGACCCTGATCCTGGGAAAGATTGAGGACAGGAGGAGAAGGGGATGACAGAGGATGAGATGGTTGGATGGCATGACAGACTCGATAGACATGGGTTTGGGTGGACTCCAGGAGTTGGTGATGGACAAGGAGGCCTGGCGTGCTGCAGTTCATGGAGTCACAGAGAGTTGGACACGATTGAGCGACTGAACTGAACTGAACTGATTCCTAGTTCTTTCTAATCTTAACTTTCTTTATCCAGCGTTTGTGGATTAGCAAAAGAATAAAGAACTGATTTATATCTAAATACAAAGAAAGTGTATATATTGTAAAAAATAGGGTGATTGATTTAATTTTTTATATTGTTGCTGTTCAGTTGCTGAGTTGTATTGGATTCTTTATGACCCCGTGGACTGCAGGACAACAGGCTCCTCTGTCTTGCACTGTCTCCCAGAGTTTGCTCAGATTCATGTTCATTGAGTCAGTGATGCTATCTAACCATCTCATCTTCTGCCGCCCTCTTCACCATGTGCCTTCAATCTTTCCCAGCATCAGGGTCTTTTCCAATGAGTCAGCTCTTCGCATCAGGTGGCCAAAGTATTGGAGCTTCAGCTTCGGCATCAGTCCTTCCAATGAATATTCAGCATTGATTTTTATATTAGGTTAGAAAAAATTTCGGTATTTTGAAAGGTATTGTCTTGAGCAGCCTAGGGGGTCTCCAAAGTGAAATCTCATCTATGCTTGTAAAAAAGCAATGCATCTAAATGACGTGTAAATGTTAACACGAGAAAACGTGACTGCTGTACTGTAGCGAAGATCTCCATCACTTTTGTTATTGTTTCATTTCATGCTGGAGTTAAAAAAGCTGTCTGTGACATTAACTGGCATTCTTTTAGTTGTATATATGTTTTGTTTAAAACTTACAGTCCTTTGTCCACAAAATGGACAAAGAATTCAGTTCTTTGGACTTTTGCACAAATTATGTCAGTGACTTTGAAATATAAAGCGTCTCAATAAGTTTTGCTGGCATGACTATTGCAGTTTCATTAAAATAACATGGGCCAAGACATCTCCACGAAAAGTTAACATCTTGGAAGGCAAGGCATCTTGGCTTAGTTGTCCTTCTCTCATAAAACTTTTGACAGGGAAAAGAAAGGGTCAGAGTTCTGTTTAATGCTCAGAAATAGAGTTGATATTTTGAGCTGCAACCCAGATATCTTACAGTAATGGTTAGGTCCTGTTTATAACTGTTAAGTTCTCTGCACATTGATGTCTCGGATAGCAGACTGTTTTTGCTAACAGAGAAGGAGTTGCCTACTTCTCTCTTTCCTGTTTATAAAATTTGAATTTTTTTTTCTCCATGAATGAAACTAATTTTTATAAGTAAATACTGGGTTTTGTGGGCTTCCCCTGTGTCTCTGCAGTAAAGAATCCACCTTCAATGCAGGAGACGAAGAGACACAGGTTCAATCCCTGGTTCAGGAGAAGGGCATGGCAACCCACTCCAGTATTCTTGCCTGGAGAATCCCATGAACAGAGGAGCCTGGTGGGCTGCAGTCCATAGCGTCGCAGAGAGTCAGACATGACTGAGCGACTTAACGGCAAGTCTCTTCTGTAGGCTGCTGGTAGTTAGGGCTCTTTTCTCTCAGGTTACCATACTTTGAAATTGTCATAAATACCATTTCTTTGTTCTCTAGGTAAAAGCTCCACAAATAGTCCCTTACATTTAGTTAATCAACAGTGAGTTTCTGAGGGGAGTTTGGTGCAGTCCCGTTTCAAGAGGGACTACTTGGGTGACATTAACATTGATGGTTTCAGAAGTCATTTGACCCAGCTAATGGGTTTTGGTATTTCATTCATCTGCCACTCGGTACATGTTGAGAAAAGTCTCATAGATTCTCTCTAATATTTATTACCATAAAATGGGACTGTGAATAATCTAAAATTTTCATCCTTGAAAGTTCTTACCTATGTAATTTTGAGTTTGGGATGTCTGGAAAAGCTTAAATAATACTTAGTGGGGAAAGAAGGTAGTGAGTCTCAATATTGTATTAGGAGAATGATAAATGATTTCCAGGGATATTCTCCAGAGGTTCAGATACTGGATATAAATTTGTTTCAGAGGACTTTTTAAAGTTATCTTTCAATACTGAAATTTGATGGGTATTAAATGATAATAATAATTAATTATGTGATATTTGGGGTTTTAATAGAGTATTTTACTTTTGCACATCAACAATTGTGAAACATGAAGGTTTTTTAAATACAGCGGGAATGTGGGCTATCATCATAGCTGTTTAGGATACAAATTAAGAGGAATAGATAATTTCGGACAGTGTTTCTCAAACATGCAGTTTGTGTCAGAGCAATTTGAAGAGTTTGTTAACAGTGTAGATACTTAGCCCCTAGCCAGTATCCACAAAATCAGTCTCTGAAGTTGAAGCGTGATCATTTTTATTTTTGGATGATTCTGATGTATTTCAGAGTTTACATACCACTGCTTTAGGTCATAACCTTTCTGCCATTTTTGCAAGTGATCTACTTATACAGAAATACATTTAGAAAATCTTTGACCCTTTTCCATGAAAGGAAATAATAATAATAGCTGCCATGTATGGCCCACCAGGTAACTGCAGCCACAAAATTAAAAGACACTTGCTCCTTGGAAAGATAGCTATGACATATCTAGATGTATTAAAAAGCAGAGACATCACTTTGCCAACAAAGGTCCATAAAGTCAAAGCTTTGGTTTTTCCAGTAGTCATATATGGATGTGGAAGCTGGATCATAAAGAAGGCTGAGTGCCAAAGAGGTGATGCTTTCTAACTCAGGTGCTAGAGAAGACTCTTGAGAGTCCCTTGGACTGTGAGATCAAACCGATCCTAAAGGAAATCCTAAAGATCAATCCTAAAGGAAATCAACCCTGAACATTCATTGGAAGGACTGGTGCTAAAGGTGAAGCTCCAGTACTTGGCCACCTGATGCTAAGAACTGACTCATTAGAAAAGACCCTGGTGCTGGGAAAGATTGAGGTCTAGAGGAGAAGGGGACGACAGAGGATGAGATGGCTGGATGGTATCATCGACTCAGTGGACATGAGTTTGAGCAAACTCTAGGAGATAGGGAAGGACAGGGAAGCCTGGTGTGAGGCAGTGCATGGAGTCGCAGAGAGTCTGACACGAATGAGCACCTAAGCATAACACAGCATAGTCGATTTACAGTATTAGTTTCAGGTATACATATAACATAGTGATTTAATATTTTTATAGGTTATATACCTTAAAGTTATTCTAAAGTAATGCCTGTATTTGGTCTTTATAATTTTAAAGCCTCTCTGTATGCATGAAATGTGTCCTAAAATGAAGACTTTACATATTATACAGCACCTGGATTGGGACACAGTGAGTTAACATGGGTGTGGGGGCAGCAACAGGTCCTTCCATCAAAAGTGGGACCTTCCAGGTAAGGGAGAAGGCAGGACAGAGGCAAGGAGGGTGGGCACCGATGAAGAGTCCAGCTGTGCCCAGGGTGGCCTGGCCATCTTGTGCCACTGTGAGGGATGGGGGCAGCGGGGTGTGGGCTCCAGGAAGAAAACCCTAGAACCTTTCAAGGCTACTGTTCTGAGACCCAGTGGCTTATGCTTTCTCAAACTGGCAGAGTGAACACCTGGCATCTTACCTAATTGTGGATTTGAATTTTCTCAGCACCCGTCACGCCTCCCTAACTTTTACTTAAAAGGAAGAACTTATCCCTCATACAGACTCACAGGGCACAAACAGAGAAAAAGACTTGGTTTTGGTTCAGCCATTTTGTGAATTGATGAAACATCAAGTTCATTTCTCATATATATATGTAGAGAGAGGAACTGAAGTTGTATGGGATTCAGCCAAGGAAATAGATTTTGTTAGGAAAGTCAGTGATGAGCAATTGAACTATCACGGTAAAACATTTTAAAAAACATTTAAAAAATCAAGGACTTCCCTGGCGTCCAGTGGTTAAGACCCTGTGCTTCCAATGCAAGGGGCGCAAATTCGATCTCCCGTCAGAGAACACAAAATCCCACCGGCCATGCAGTGCGGCCAAAAAGAAGAAATTAAAAGATCGGTGATTACAAAGCACTTTGTAAGTAAACGTGGCATAAACAGAAGTGTTAAATACACAGTGCTAAGTTCATTGTTATAGTAAAATATTCTCCAGGAGACGTGGCAATCACTTGAGAAGAATATAATTATTTTTTATTTTGTAGGGTTTTAAAAAAATCTTTTTAAATTTTGTTTTTGTTTCTTTAAAAAATTATTTATGTATTTATGGCTGTGCTGAGCCCTCCTTGCTGCACGGGCTTTTCTCTAGTTACAGCAAGCAGGGGCTGCTCTCCAGTCGCGACATAGCGGCTCCTCTGGCTGAGGAGCACAGGCCCCAGAGCACGCAGGGTCCAGTAGCTGCAGCACGCATGCTCAGTAGCTGTGGCCCATGGGCTGAGTGGCTCCACGGCTCGTGGGATTTTCTTGGATCAGGGATGGAACCCGTGTCTCCTGCACTGACAGATGGATTCTTTGCCATTGAGCCACCAGGGCCCCTTTGTAGACTTTTTCTTTTTAAACATCGCTTTTTTGTTTTGTTTCCATGTAAATTGTCTTCCTAGACATGTTGCAGCAGCTCCATCAGCAGCTGGTAGAAGCTGAGCGGAGGTCCATGACGTACCTGAAACGGTACAACAGGATCCAGGCCGACTACCACAACCTCATCGGAGTCACGGCAGAGCTGGTGGATTCTCTGGAGGCCACGGTCAGTGGCAAGATGGTAAGGAGGTCCCCCATTGTCCACGTGTCTTCTTGAGATAAAGATGAGTTGTGGGCACGGATGATTCCTCACCACCCCCAGCCAGTGATACTTGCCCCACAACTTTACAAAGCCGGGTGCAACTGTTAATCACACTTCTGCAGTATCTCATCCATTTTTCCTGACACATTACCTACTGCGTCTTTATTTCTCTAGCCTGTTCTTAGTGTTAGCAAAGAGTAAATGGGCGGCAGAAAAAAAATTATGTTGTGGCATAAAAATGGGGGGAGGTATTCTTTTGGTATATAGGAGACCTATGGGTTTTCATATACTGATTTTGTATCCAGTAACCTTTCTGAACTCCATTAATCTGAGAGATTCTTTTGGATCAATTCTCCTGTATTCTAGATTGGCAGTCATATCACTTTCAAATAGTGATTTTTTTTTTTTCCCCTTGATATCCTAACTTTCTTTTTTCCCCCACTTAACTGATTAGCTAAGACTCTGGGAGTTGAATGAGTTCATGGGCATGTTTGTCTTATTTCCAACTTTAATGGGAGTGATTTGAGTGTTTTACTCAATAAAAAGATAGCATAATAAAATCACATTCTGGAAATAGAATTATTTTTTTGGAAGTAATTTTGGGTTCATGTATGATTTTAAGGCATAGTGCAGAGAGTCCTTGTATCCTCTTCCCAGTTTCCACCAGTTGTAATAGTTTGCAAAATGATAGTGCAGTGTCTCAGCCAAGATCCTGGCACTGATACAATTTATTGCTTTATCCTGATTTCCCCAGTTTTACTTGTACTCCTGTGTGTGTCTATATGTGTATGTTTTAAGCTTTATACAACTTTATCACCAATATAGATTTATGTGTTAAACTTGCTTTAGCACCTTAAAAATATGATTACAAAATGAAATGTATTCTAGAAATTTTCGAAAATATAGAACTATGCAAAAATAAGATTAAAATTACTGCCATTATCTCGCTTAGTAATAACACTTGTTAACATTCCAGACTTTTTTTTTCCCCCAAAACTTGGATACATGTGTTTTACAGAAATGGGCTCAGTTCACACAGTCTTCTAGTTTGCTTTTCTCCTAAATACCGACTTGTGCTTTCTTGAAGTCATAAATGCCCTCCTGCGATGCTCGCCTCTTGTGGCTGTTTTCTATCACGCTCTTTAGCATGTCGGGCCTCTATTGCTGGACATGGGCATGGTTTCCAGGTTTTCACTTTCATAAGGGCTCATTTAAGTAAACACTTGAAAGGAATCGGTTATGCAGTTCCCTGGGATTACCCCAGAACTCTAGGCCAGAGCAGCAACCGTGGATTGCTTTTTGCTACAATAGCTTGTGAAAGTGAAAGTCACTTAGTCATGTCTGACTCTTTGCCACCCCATGGACTGCACAGTCCATGGAATTCTCCAGGCCAGAATACTGGAGTGGGTAGCCTTTCCCTTCTCCAGGGGATCTTCCCAACCCAGGGATCAAACCCAGGTCTCCCGCATTGCAGGTGGATTCTTTTAAATATGTTTTAATACCCTACACCTAAACGTCTTTGCCCGGATGAAAACACAGCACACAAACGTTCACGGAACTGCTGAAAGTTGCATGGTGTGGCTAGAATGGCTGAAGCTAGGGGGTGGGGAGTGGCGCGTGTTGGAAGACGAGGCAGGGGAGGTGCATCAGGGACGGTCACGGAGAGATTTGTAGACTGTGCTTAGGAACTTGTGTTTCACCCTGCAGTTAGTGAGGAGCATTTGAAATGTGTATCTTGAAAATTGTTCGGGTTTTTTAGTTCTGAAAATAACACGCACCGACTTTTCTTTAATACAGAGAAGTACCAGAAACAAAACAAAAATGGTTTATATAATCACTGTTAACAAAAAAATGAAGAAGGCATGTACATTGAAAATTCAAATAGTACAGAAATAAAGGAAAACACATGTTTTCTTTTTGCCGTCTCTCCTATTAGACAATAACTGCCATCGTCATGGTGTGGCTGCCACGGCCAGGGTTGATGTGATGCCAGGCGTGGCCCGCTGACCACAGGTGGGACCTGAGCTCTTACTGCTGGAGTGTGGGAGCAGAGGCCCACACACCACCAGGCAGGGGGTTAGAAGGGCCTCCAGTATCAAGACAGGGAGACATGGGATTGGGGCAAGGGGCAGCATGGAATCTGAACAAGCTTATTTTTAATGTGAAAGAAATACATGCTCATAGTAAAAACTTGAAACACTTCAGAGGATTATATAGTTAAGAACAAAAGGCCCCTTCCACACAGAGTTCCTTAGTCTCGTTTTCTTGCAAGATTAACACTTGTGTATTAGTTCAGAACCCTTCTGCACATACATGTGCATGCGTGTGCATATACACATACTACTTGGGGTTATGTAACCCATTATCCTTCTCAAACTTGCTATTTCACTTTCAGCATATCTTGGAAATCTTTCCACATGACCACACACTGCTTCATTCTTTTTAATGCTTGTACATTATCCCACTGTAAGGGTGAGCCATAATTTGTCAGATCTCTGATGATGAATATTTAGATTTTTTTGTTTGCTATAACACAAAATGTTGTACATACTGTATATATCCTTATATATATAGTATACCCTTGAATGTAGGGAAGATAAGCACCTGAATGGAATTGCTAGGTCAGAAGTTATGGGCATTAAAGTTTTGATAGATGTTGCCAAATTATTTCCTCAAAGATTTTAACAATGTCTACCCACCCTCCACCCCCAGTAGCATATCAGAATATCTACTTCTTCACACACTTACCAACACTAGGCATGATTATACTTTGACATTTTTGCTGGTTGGGTAAGTCAGTCATTCAGTTCAGTCACTCAGTCGTGTCCAACTCTTTGCGACCCCATGAACCGCAGCATGCCAGGCTTCCCTGTCCATCACCAACTCCTGGAGTTCACCCAAACCCATGTCCATTGAGTAAAACTTGGTATTCTGAATGTTTCAACTTCAGTTCAATTCAGTTCAGTTGCTCAGTCGTGTCAGACTCTTTGCAACCCCATGAACCGCAGCACGCCAGGCCTCCCTGTCCATCACCAACTCCCGGAGTTCACTCAGACCCACGTCCGTCGAGTCAGTGATGCCATCCAGCCATCTCATCCTCTGTCGTCCCCTTCTCCTCCAACTTACATTTCTTTAATTATGTGTGAAGCCAAATATATTCTCATATGTCTTTATGCCATTTATATTTTGTCTTTTAGTCAACTATTGTATACATGGTTTTAAGCAAGAAGGTGTCAGAATCAGATTTCCACGTTAAAGAAATTGTTCTGGTACCAAAGGAGAGAAGCAATTTCAGAAGCAAAGGGTTGCTCCAAAGTCTCAGAAACCACAAAACTCCAGCAGTCCAGAACTGAAAAGTGTCCAGTGTGTCTGCCATTTAGAAAGTAATTGTTGGCGGCCTTTCCCATGGGAGTTTCTGTGGGGCGATGCAGACAGGGACTCAACTGGGGTGTGTGGACAGGTAAAGGGAAGGCGAGGCAGCAGACATCAGCTGTTCTCTTAAGGACTGTGGCTGTAAAGGAGGAACATCGAGAGGGTGGTTGATAGATGAGGACCTCGGGAGGAGAAAGGGGAAGGTATTTTTGAAATATGAAATGTATCTGGACACGTTTCTAGGTTATAGGAAAGGAAGTGGTATAAAAGGAAAGG
The DNA here is from genome assembly GCA_006410875.1 of Neotragus pygmaeus. Classification (NCBI taxonomy): domain Eukaryota; kingdom Metazoa; phylum Chordata; class Mammalia; order Artiodactyla; family Bovidae; genus Neotragus; species Neotragus pygmaeus. The sequence goes on along the minus strand of SJYV01015409.1, from coordinate 715,680 downwards.
TGAGATGCACAGGATGAACAAGGAATGTTTGAATTTTGATCCTATAGGCATTCAGAAGAGATGAGCTGAGGATAATGTAGGAGGTGCAGCCTTGAGATGGTCATCCAGCCAGATGACCTGAGAAATTCTCGACAAGGAACAGTCTTTCTTGTGGATGAAACAGACCGGAGGTTTCCAGGGGGCAGACAGGAGATCCACAGGGAGAGAAGGGGTCTAGTCCAGTGTTCCTGCTCCTTCCAACCCACCAGTTAGTTGAGTAATCGTCCTCTTGTAGGCATGAGTGAGAGCATTGGGAAGGGACGCCTGTTACATTAGCACGTGCGAGTTCACCACACAGAGTCAGGAGACTGGCAAAAGAAGTATAGAAGAAGTCTGGAAGGAGGTAAAACTGTCTGGTGGCTCAGTGGTAAAGAATCCACTTGTAATGCAGGAGACACGGGTTCGATCCCTGGGGAAGGAATATCCCCTGGAGAAGAGAAAGGCAATCCACTCTAGTATACTTGCCTGGAAAATCCCATGGACAGAGGAACCTGGTGGGTTACAGTCCATGGGGTTGCAAAAGAAGTCAGATACAACTTAGCAACTAAACAGCAACAACCTCTAGGGATTGGGTTGAGGGGCAGGGTGGACTGGGGACAGGTTGGGGCACTCTTACCTCTTTTTTTTTTTTTTTTGACCACATGGCTTGTGGTATCTTAATTTCCTGACCAGGGATGGAACTCGGGCCCTTGGCAATGAGAGGAGAGTCCTAACTACTGAATCACCAGGAAATTCTCATTTTTATATATATTAAAAAAAAAAAAGACATAAGAAGAAAACGTTTCAGAGATTACCACCTTAGATGCTAGATATCAGTGCTGAATTATGGTGGCTAATGACAGGCATGAGAGGTGCTAAGAAGGAGGGCATCGTGTCACTGCTTTGATGCAGAAGTGACCCAGCTCCCGTTGTCGAGTGCTGGGTGGTTCATAGCAAATCTCCATCACTTACTCAGTTACTGTTTACTGAGCGTCTGTTATGTGCTGGGCTCTCCCCTGGTCCCCGAGATGTAGGCCGCCTTCATCTCTTCCCACAGGTCTGGAAAGCAGGAGGCAGACCCGTTGGTTTTCTTGAGTCCACTGCTTGAGCCCAGATCTTCAGATTTTAAGCCCGGCATTCTTTTTATCATGACTTTCCATCCATTCTTACCGCTCCCCACTCCCCCTGCCCTACTATGACTTCACTGCTTGAGTTAACAAAAAATTGGTTTAAAATCAAGTTTATTTTATGGGAATTCCCTGGCTGTCCAGTGGCTAGGCGCTTTCACTGCAGAGGGCCCAGGTTCAATCCCTGGTCGGGGAACTAAAATCCTGCCAGCCAGGCAGTGTGCCCAAAAAAAAGAGTTTATTTTGCAGGACAGTGGGAGTATGTGAAGTGCAATTACATGACTTAAAATATACTATCCCGTGGTCACACCTGGAGAGTGTTAGTTTTCTCATCAGGTTCAACTCACTGGAGCTCCGATGTTAGAGCAAAATCTTACCTCCGTGGCCGTGGAGAGTCAGTGCCCACACCGGCCAGGGCGACACTCACCAGCAATCCCTCTCTGTCCTCTGCAGATCACTCCCGAGTACCTGCAGAGCGTCTGTGTCCGCCTCTTCAGCAACCAGATGCGGCAGAGCCTGGCGCACAGCCTGGACTTCACGAGGCCCGGCACGGTGAGACCCACAGATTTCACCTGTGTGTTAGTCGCTCCGTCATATCCAGCTCTTTGTGACCCCATGGACTGTAGCCCACCAGGCTCCTCTGTCCATAGGATTCTCCAGGCGAGGATACTGGAGTGGGTTGCCATAGATTTCACCATACCATAACTTTAAAAAATGAGAGAGCAGGAGAAAATACATTTGGGAGTCTGCATGTCAGCAGGCTTTGGAGATCTGTACTTTCCCAGAAGGAAAAGAAAGCTGTTTTTGGAGAGAGAGCAGCTGGAAGGCAGCCTCCTAGTCGGGGAGACAGGCTGATCTCTTCCAGATGGGGCCGCTCTGTGGGCCAGGACCAGTAACAGCAGCAGGTCAGGAGGAAACCAAGGCACCTTCATCCTCTTTTACAGGCAACTGCCAGGTCTCAGGGCCTTTCTTTTTCTCTCTTTTAACTTTATACTTAGAGTCATTGCAGACTTACAGAAAAGTTGCAAAAATAGCCCAAAGGACACTTGTATACCCTTTACCCATGTTCCCCAACTGCTGGCATTTAACTCATTTGTTCACTTCCTCTACACACACACGCACACACACACAATATGTTTTCTGAACCATTTGAGGATAAATTACATATTTTATGTCCTTTTCTCCTAAATACTTAAGTGTAGTGTGCATTCATTAATACGAATGTTCTCTTATGTAGCTGTGATTATCAGTCTCAGTACATTTAGTATTGATGCAGTATTTTACCTCATTACCCTCTGTGCATTTTCCGTTTTTGTCAGCTGAGCCATTAACATCCTTTACAGCATCTCCCCACCCCCACCCCATAGTGTGGGGTCAGGTGCTATGTTGACTTGTCCCGTATCTTTAGCCTCCTTTCGTCATGAAGGTCCTCTCAGTCTTTCTTTCTTTGATTTTCATGGCATTGACGTTTTAGAAGAAGATAGTCCTTCCCCTCCTTTAAAAACAGAACATTTCTCCTTTTGTGGTTGATGTTTCCTTGCGATTAGATTCAGGTTTGCATTACAGGCCAAAATACTCCATAGGCAATGTGTCCTTCCTAGGAGAGCTCATCTGGAGGTTCAGGGAGTTGGTTGCGTCCTTAACCAAGGGGCAGACAGAGTACACCAGCGTCTCCCGAGGGAGTTTTCAGTTCATGGACTCCTGTCCCGCGAGATACCAACCTGCCGCCTGGTCCAAAGGCCAGATGTGTGCAGCTGGGCAGTTAGGAGGGAAGTGGCACCCCCCAGGAGTTAGAGCCCCGTCATCTGAGGGTCAGAGCCCCTCCCCAAGGGTTAGAGCTCCCCCCTCCCCACAAGAGTCAGAGCCCCATCACCTGAGGGTCAGAGCCCCTCCCCNTTCTCCAGGCAAGAACACCGGGGTAGGTTGCCATTTCCTTCTCCAATGCATGAAAGTGAAAAGTGAAAGTGAAGTCGCTTAGTCATGTCCGACTCTTCGCAACCCCATGGACTGCAGCCTATCAGGCTCCTTCGTCCATGGATTTTCCAGGCAAGAGTACTGGAGTGGGGTGCCATTGCCTTCTCTGCCTTCTTTACATTACTCTACTTCAATGTCTTGAGTCCTATGATTTACCCTAATCCTCATGATTTTCTCTTAAAAGGACCTTGTGATTAGATTGGACCTACCTGTATAATCCAGAATAAATCTCTCCATCTCAAGATTCTTAATTAAATCTGTGAAATTGCTAGTGCTACATATAGCAAAGTATTCACAGGTTCTAGGAATTGAGGCATTGACATCTTGATAGGAAGGCATAGTTATTGGCTACCTAATTTGAAGAGCCAACTCATTGGAAAAGACCTTGATGCTGAGAAAGATTGAAGGCATCAGCAGAAGGGGAAAACAGAGGATGAGACAGTTGAAAGGTATCAACTCAATATACATGAGTTTGAGCAAACTCTGGGAGATAGTGAAAGACAGGAAAACCTGGGGTGCTGCAGTCCATGGGGCCAAGAATAGTCAGACACAATTAAGCAAACAATAATAAATCTAAGAAACAGAGAGATCTAGCCATGCAATATATTTACGGGAAAATTTTTCTAGGAAGTATATAGGATAAACTTGAAGGTACTGAATAGGAACGTTCCTTGTATGTTCAAGGAACAGGAAGAGAGCCATGGAAGAATTGTAAGAACAGAGAGATGAAAATGTGGAAAGGACAGGCAGAGAACATCTAGGATGTGGTTGTAAATCACACAGTACTTTGCATTTCATGTGAAGGATACATGAACACATTATTTTTGAAGAAAGAATGACATTATTCGAATTATATTAACAGGATCCCTCTGAATGGTAGATTGAGAAAAGTCTGAGAAATTTCAACATCAAAAATGTGAGACTTGGCAGAAGGATATTACAATAATCCAGGTAAGAAATTATGGTACTCTAGACAGAAATGATTGTAGTATGTATAAAGAGAAGTGGTCATATTCTGGATGGATTTTGGAGGTAAGACTAACATAATTCACTGAGAAGTTAGAGCATGAGAAATATCAAGAATGACACCACAGTTTGGGGCTTGAACAACTGAAAGAAAGAGAAAGTGTTAGTCGCTCAGTTGTGTCTGATTCTTCGTGACCCCATTTACTGTAGCTTTCTGGGCTTCTTCATCCATGGGATTTTCCAGGCAAGAATACTGGTGTGGGTCGCCAGTTCAATCTCCAGGGATCTTCCTGACCCAAAGATCAAACCTAGGTATCCTGCATTGCAGGCAGATTCTTTACCATCTGAGCAACCAGAGCAACTGAAGAAATAGAGATATCATTAAGTGACCTGAAGAAAGCTGTAGATAGACAGTTTTGAAAGGAAGATTAGGAACTTGCTCTGGGGCATCTTGAGTTTGAAGTTCTTATTGGTAATATAAGTGGAAATTCAGTTTGGAGGTATGGTATGGAGATAAAATTCAGAAATCATCAAAATATAATGATATCAAACCCAAGAAATAGGGTTAGATCATCTAGGAAATAGATGTGAGGAAAAAAGATAGAATGTTCCAAAAGATAAAATTTGAGAAACTTAAGGACACTCTAACATCAGCGATTGAAGAAGGTATGGCCTTGTGGACTTGATATCTGTGAAGTTGCATAAGGCCCCAGGGGAGCCAGAAAGGCTCCAAGCTTGCTGTAGGGTTCTGTTCTTATCTTGTGATTCTTAAAACTTTTGGACCAACAAGGCTCACATTTTCATTTGGCTATCATAACTATAATAACTAGAACATGCCGGGCACATATTAGATGTTCAATGAATATTTGCTAAAAATAATGAATGAAAAATTAGATTAGACATTTTATTTCCCTCTAAGCAGTGATTTATGCCAAAGCCTTTGACTGTGTGGATCACAATAAACTGTGAAAAATTCTGAAAGAGATAGGAATACCAGACCACCTGACCTGCCTCTTGAGAAATCTGTATGCAGGTCAGGAAGCAACAGTTAGAACTGGACATGGAACAACAGATTGATTCCAAATAGGAAAAGGAGTACATCAAGGCTGTATATTGTCACCCTGCTTATTTAACTTCTATGCAGAGGACATCATGAGAAACACTGGACTGGAAGAAACACAAGCTGGAATCAGCATTGCCGGGAGAAATCTCAATAACCTCAGATATGCAGATGACACCACCCTTATGGCAGAAAGTGAAGAGGAACTAAAAAGCCTCTTGATGAAAGTGAAAGAGGAGAGTGAAAAAGTTGGCTTAAAGCTCAACATTCAGAAAACGAAGATCATGGCATCTGGTCCCATC
>SJYV01015409.1:647258-708421 GCA_006410875.1 Neotragus pygmaeus | reverse complement strand
TGATGCTTTTGAACTGTGGTGTTGGAGAAGACTTGAGAGTCCCTTGGACTGCAAGGAGATCCAACCAGTCCATTCTGAAGGAAATCAGCCCTGGGATTTCTTTGGAAGGAATGATGCTGAAGCTGAAACTCCAGTACTTTGGACACCTCATGCAAAGAGTTGATTCATTGGAAAAGACTCTGATGCTGGGAGGGATTGGGGGCAGGAGGAGAAGGGGATGACAGAGGATGAGATGGCTGGATGGCATCACTGACTCGATGGACGTGAAAATGAGTGAACTCTGGGTGTTGGTGATGGACAGGGAGGCCTGGCGTGTTGCGATTCCTGGGGTCGCAAAGAGTCCGACATGACTGAGTGACTGAACTGAACTGAATCAGTGATTTTTATTCTTCCATGATGGTATCCATGAATCTTCTGGTCCAACAACAATGCACTCTAGCAGTGTGTGTCTGTATGTGTATGCTGCTTGCATTCATACCACAGTAGTATACTGCTGCTTCTGCTAAGTGGCTTCAGTCGTGTTCGACTCTGTGTGACCCCATAGACGGCTGCCCGCCAGGCTCCCCTGTCCCTGGGATTCTCCAGGCAAGAACACTGGAATGGGTTGCCATTTCCTTCTCCAATGCATGAAAGTGAAAAGTGAAAGTGAAGTCGCTCAGACTGTCAGCGACCCCATGGACTGCAGCCCATCAGGCTGCTCCATCCATAGCATTTTCCAGGCAAGAGTACTGGAGTGGGTTGCCATTGCCTCCTCCATTTCTATTGGTAGTATACCCATAAATATGCTATAGCTTTTACAAAAGAATCAATCACTTCCTAAGCATGGTAGTAGAAGGTCAGTATCTTAGATGGCAACCTTAAGAAAAACATAAATCTAGATGCTCTATTTTCATTTACATTTTTAAAAATATTTTCTTTGATGTGGACCATTTTTAAAGTCTTAGTTGAATTTGTTAGAATTTTTAAAATATTTTCTTTGATGTGGACCATTTTTAAAGTCTTTATTGAATTTGTTAGAATATTGTTTCTGTGTTATGTTTTGGTGTTCTGGCCACAAGGCATATGGAATCCTAGCTCCCTGGCCAGGGATTGAACCTGCACCCCTTGCATCGGAAGGTGAAGTCTTAACCACTGGACCACCAGGGAAGTCCCTTTCATATACTTTTATAGAACACCAAGTTAAGGGAACAAAAGAGTCTTTGAAATAAAGCAGACACTATATGTGAAAGCTGACTGCACTCTACATTTTATCTTTCACAAAGAAAATAAGAGTGATTTGTGTAACTATGTGCTGTCTTCATGAAAGTTACTTAAAATATTCCCTGCTACCATATTTAATAAACCTGAACTCCTAATCAGCTTGTTAGTCATTCAGTGTCTGTGGCATATCCAGGCTCATTACACTATGCCACAGGGAGTACGAGGAAGACATTTTCCTTGGTAATATTTTTATTTACTGACTGTAATATAGGAATTGATTAGGGGAAATGTTCCTTTTTACTACAGACTTGGAAACTATAACAATTATTTTCCATTTCTGCCTTTAGGGTTGACTTGGCAGTGTAAATTTATATTTAAAGTATATTGATAATTTTCAGAAAGCGGGGGTTAATCCTATTATTTGGGATCTCCAAATGGACTCAAGAAGGTTAAAACTAAAGCTTACTGTCCATCCTTTTTTTATTTTTCCTTGCATCACTATTTTCCTGCCAGCAGACAAAAGATAAACACTACTCTCATGTTACTGTAATTTTACTGGGCAAGTATGGCACTGGGGAGCAGAGTGGGTAAAAATAGACCATTCATATTTCAGTGTTAAGGTGGTTAGAACACATCAGTGGCCAAATAAAGGGATAGTGGCCTATTTCTTTGTTGATAGGAAATTAGTGTCACTGGCAGAGCCATGTTCAAGGGGGGGAAAAGAAGAAGAATATGCATTTCTCAAGCACTTCATGAGAAAAGTACACACGTTCTTTGAAAGAGGCTTATATATGTGTTCCACAGGACATGGGGAAACATACATCTCTGCATATCCCCTTACTAGAAGCTATTTCTCCTGCAAAACTGCACCATCTGAAAAATACAAAGTGACCTCACAACCAGCATATATAAAAATGCTTTTTAAGTATTACTGACAAGATCACACATAGAAATAGGTGTCAGCTTTGACCAAGTAACTCAAATCACGTTACAGAGTTTTCCTCTTTAAGTAACTAGCTTCACTATAGGTATAAGGAAACTGAGGAATAAAGTAAATTCCATAGGTCAGGAACAGAGCCAAAACTCGACCCTGCCCTCTAGAACAGATCAACTCCCTCACTTGAAGTTGGCATATTACACTGAAGGTAACATCATACAAGTATCGAATAAAGACTTTAAGCTATTATACTAGAGAGGCTTCAGACAAAATTCGAATTGATTGAAACTTTCCTCTGAAACTTGAATCAAAGCAAGCCCCATTTCTTCCCTGTACTTCTTCTCTTGTAGTGAAGGATCCAAAGATAGCACACAAATGGATGTTTCTCTGATACCTGTGGCTTATCAGTAAGAATAGAAGTAATGGAAATCTCATGAGAAAGCCTGCTCTTAAAAGATTTCCAATCCAATTTTTGAACTCAAAAGGCTTGAATTAGTTTCAGATTAACATCCAAGCCTTTCAAAGTACATCTTCCAGGATTGAGTTATCAAGAGGACATTAGATGCTGAATTTTAGGTTCAATTTTTGTGGCAAAAGGTGAGATACAGGCAAATATTCAGTTTTTCTTTTTCAGCAGGGTGAGCCCCATTTCCTACTTTTTCCCCCCACCTGTGATTTTTTTCTCAATTACACTTTCATTACCTTCTCATAAAATAATTACACGTGCACATGTGTATACACATACGCGACCACACATATGAAATACAATGCTTTTCAGTGTTTGGCTAAAGCAGTGGTAACTCAGCAAGTGGTCTTACTTCCTTTGTAAGTGATATTCCATAGATGCGACCCCTAGGAGAATTAAGAGTCCAAAAATATTTAGTTTCAATGTCCTCAAAATGCACTTCAGTGAAGGAAATGTCATTCTAGTTCCCCTGATACAGTGTGGCTGCCATTCTTTTCCTGTGTCTGATCCTCAGTTACTCCTCAGCACAGATGTGACTGGGCTGGTTGCCAACCTTCTTCTCAAGTTTCTTCTCCCAACTGGAGGTGAGCTACCATTGGTGCAAACATCTATCAGACAAGCAAGTGGCAAGGGTATTACACAGATGAGCCTACCTCAGTCTGCCCTGGAGAATTTGAAGCAAGAAGAAGAAATATGATTTATAATTCAGAGTAGAGGCTTTTGGGGACTCATGCATCATTTGTTGTTCAGTCACTAAGTTGTGTCTAACTCTTCGTGACCCTGGGGACTGCAGCACACTAGGTTCTCCTGTCCTTCAATATCACCAGAGTTTGCTCAGATTCATGTCCATCAAGTCAGTGATGCTATCCAACAAACCATCTCATCCTCTGCCACCCCCTCAATCTTTCCCCACATCAGGGGCTTTTCGAATGAGTTGGCTCTTTGCATCAGGTGTCCAAAGTATTGGTGCTTCACTTTCAGCATCAGTCCTTCTAATGAAAAATCAGGGTTGATTTCCTTTAGGATTGACTGATTTGATCTCCTTGCTGTCCAAGGGACACTTAAGAGTCTTCTCCAGCACCACAATTTGAAAGCATCAGTTCTTCAGTGCTCAGCCTTCTTTATAGTTCAACTGTCACATTGGTACATGACGAATGGAAAAACCATAGCTGTGATTATATGGATTGTACATAACAGATACAACTAAACATAGTGTATATTAGCTAGAGAAACAGAATCTATTATTTTTTAAGACGTCGCAGAAGTATTCCAACAAGAAGAATTTCATCCCAACCTACTTTCAGCAAGCCTATTCATCTGTGCCTTTTCCAAATCTTCCTTTTGAGGATAGTTCTCCTGCTGAGGTCTAGTGTCTATAGAGAGTTAGCACTCCCTTGAAGTTTCACACTGTAGCCCTGGGTGTTTTGTCAAATGCAAAAGAAGAAAGTGCTTCACATCTCATTGTACAAATTGAGGCAAATGTTAATATGATATATGTACGCATGTTTATTTTTATGGAACTAATATATAATCTGTTTTCATTAAAATCTACCAATGTATTACTTGCCTGCAGTCTGCACAGATTTGAAAGCTGATGGCCATTGTATGGGGGGGAGAGACATTTGAAAACATTTGAGTTTAGTACTGAGACAAGAGAAATATAAACTGAGGGTGGTTTCTGTTGGGAACTTGAAAATGCTTCTGCTATGGATAAGGCTGCTAATGTCAATGGGAAAGGAAAGAAAAGAGCAAAGATATGTATTTCTTTAGCTTTTTTCCACACCTAGGGAACTTTAATTCAGCATGCCTCTAAAAACTGACACAGATTCCAAGTTTCTTTGTAATATAACACCTCTCCACAAAAATGGTCACTTTCTCTGAAACTATCCAACTATTTCAACTGAGGAATGCCATTCAGCTGAGGGTTTTCCACATGCAGCTCAGTGGTAAAGAATCCACCTGCCAAGCAGAAGACTGGGTTTGATCCCTAGGTCGGGAATATGCCCCGGAGGAAAAAAAAAAAAAGAAAAGGCAATCCACTCCAGTATTCTTCCCTGGAGAATCTCAGGGACAGACGAGCCTGGCGGGCTACAGTCCATGGGTTCTCAAAGTCAGACATGATGCAGCAACTGTGCAAACATGCACACAGCATTAAGCTGCCTTTGTCCCAAACATTTGATTGAGTTATTGCTTCACTACATAAAACTAACCTGGTATTTGCTTACTACTGTGGAATGCAAGACTGGAAAACTTCAAACATTGTTATGAAAACATAGCTATATTTTCATTAACTCAGGTATTTATAATAAACAGGGCTAAAACATTTCAAAGGACAATTTTTGCTACATTTCTTCATTTGTCTCTGAATTTCCTGCTGTAAAGGACGATGGTAACTCCAAAATTAACTAAACTCTTAGAGTTGGGTAAGGATTCTGATTTTTAAACTCCTCTTATAATTCTGATTGATACTCAGCTAATTTGGAAAACTTTTGTTTTAGTTCAAGGATACTCCATGAAAAGCAAACCTCTGATTTATAAATATGTATTCCAAGATGGAGGAAGAGCCTACTAGACACATGTGTACGTTAACACCCATCTCCAAAGTATTACACATCCTTTAAAACCTCAATTTGGTTTCTCTGAAAGCAACCAGTGTTCTTACTCAATTGTAATACTAAGTAAAAGCTAGAGAAGAGCCTACTTCATTCTCTCATAGCCCACTTTTGTCCACAGCACTTTCCTTGTTTTACTTTTTCTCTTGGTAGTTTTTCTTCCTATACTTAGTTTATTACTCCACCACAAAGTATTATCTTTTGAATTTTCATCCTTATATACAAAGGATTCCTATTTGAATGCTCATAGTGAGTAGGACAATGACTCTTCTAAAATGTATGTCTATTTCCCAACCCCAAGAAAATGTCAGTGTCACTTACATTGGCAAAAGGGTGTTTGCAGATACATTGACATTGAGGAAACTGAGATAAGGTACTCCTGGATTATACTGATTGACCGAAATCCAAAGAAGAAACTTTACGAGAAACAGAAGAGAAGACACAGAGATAGACAGAAGGTCAAGCAGACAAAGATGCAGATTGGAGTAGTATAGTCACCTGCCACAGGGCTTCCCTGGTGGCTCAGATGGTAAAGAATCCACCTTTTATGTGGGAGACCTGGGTTCAACCCCTGAGTTGGGAAGATCCCTGGAGAAGGACAGGCAACCCACTCCAATATTCTTGCCTTGAGAATCCCATGGACAGTCCATGGCGTTGCAAAGAGCTGGACAAGACTGAAGAACCAAGCATACAAAGTTGCATGCCAAGGAACAGGTGGAACACAGGAAGCTGGAAGAGGCTGAGAAATAAAGTATTTCCTTCTGTATCAGTAAACAAGGATGTCACAATCACCAGTGATTGCAGCCACCATTAATGGTGAGCTGGCAAGCCCTGTGGGAACTTAGGAAGGAAAGAGTACTTGTGTTCTGGCAGCCATTAGACTGCAGCCATTCCCTATGGTGAGTCCTGATAAAGAAATCTCAGGATGTGAAAATAGGACAGTGGCCCCAGAGACCTGAGGTGCATATGAAAGGAATGATTGCAGTGAGCCCAGACTCTTGTATATTCCCATACACAGAAAAGTGCTAAATTCCTTAATTTAGGTTATATAGTTTTTTATCTTTATTTCTGTGGTTGGGATTTTTTTAAATTTTTACAATATTCTATTGGTTTCTGCCAAACAACAATGTGAACCAGCCACAATTATGCATATATCTCCTTCCTCTATAGCCTCCTTCCTCTCCCTGCACCCCGTCCCTCTAGGTCATCACAGAGCACCAGACTGGGCTCCCTGTGTTACACAGCAACTTCCCATCAGCCATCCATTTTACATCTGATAGTGTATATATGTTGATGCTACTTTCTCCATTTGTCCCATTCTCTCCCTCCCACCGGTCAGTTCTCTACATCTGTGTCTCCATTCTTTCCCTGAAAATAGATTCATCAGTAACATTTTTTCTAGATTCCATATATACGTGTTATATACTATATTTGTTTTTCTCCTTCTGATTTACTTTCTGTATAACAGGCTCTAGGTTCATCCACCTCACTAGAACTGTCTCAGATTTATTCCTTTTATGACTGAGTAATATTCCATTAATATTCCACTGTATGTATGTGCCACATCTTCAATATTTCACTGTGTATATTCACTATTCATTTGTTGATGGACATGCAGGTTGCTTCCACATCTTGACTACTGTAAACTGTGCTGCTGTGAACACTGGGGTGCAAGTGTCTTTTTCAGTTATGGTCTTCTCAAGGTAATGGGGTTGCTGGATCATATGGTGCTTTTATTTAATTAACAATTGTCTTTCGGTATTCAGACTACCTGCCCTTATTTGTGAAAATTCTATATAACCTGGCTCCTCCACTCACCTCTTCAGAGCAACTCTCTCAGGTCACTTGAGATACTGTCTCCTAGGCTTGAAGTCCTACAAATTCCCAATGAATACAACACAACTCTCAGCTTTTAGGTTGTGAATATTTTTTTTTTAAGTCAACAAAGTAATGAAAGAATCTTGACTAGATCTTTTCAGGAGAGTATGGCTCAAATATGTGACTTCCTACAGAACTGTGAGAAAATACATTTCGATTGTTTTAAGCCACCATGAAGTTTGTGGTCATTTGTTACAACAGCCCTGTTAGGATCTCTTTCCTTCCTTTCCTGTCTAGTCCAGCTCTCACCTATTTAATAAGCAAGAGAACTTTATCAGCCTCTCCAGTCTTTTTTCCTTGTCCTCTCTGACTACAGTTACACAGCATGAAACAATGTGACCCACAGACAAGGAGTAAAATTTATAACACATCTTTATGGGGAAAATAGAGTTATCACTAGATAGGGGCTATTTAAGGGCAGGGATTGAGTATTCACATTTGGGGATTGCTCACATCTAGCATAAATACAGACAGATGGTTGCTTTTAAATAAATAATTTCCATTAATAAATTTTAAAGTTCAGTTCAGTTCAGTTGCTCAGTCAGGTCCAACTCTGTGCAACCCCATGAATTGCAGTATACCAGGCCTCCCTGTCCATCACCAACTCCCGGAGTTCACTCAAAACTCACATCCATCGAGTCGGTGATACCCTCCAGTCATCTCATCCTCTGTCATCCCCTTCTCTTCTTGCCCCTAATCCCTCCCAGCATCAGAGTCTATTCCAATCAGTCAACTCTTCACATGAGGTGGCCAAAGTAATGGACTTTCAGCAATAACATCATTCCTTACTAAGAACATCCAGGACTGATCTCCTTTAGGATGGATTGGTTGGATCTCCTTGCAGTCCAAGGGACTCTCAAGAGTCTTCTCCAAAACCACAGTTCAAAAGCATCTTCACAGTCCAACTATCAGATCCATACATGACCACTGGAAAAAACATAGCCTTGACTAAATGGACTTTTGTTGGCAAAGTAATGTCTCTGCTATTCAATATGCTATCTAGGTTGGTCATAACTTTTCTTCCAAGGGGTAAGTGTCCTTTAATTACATGGCTGCATCACCATCTGCAATGATTTTGGAGCCCCAAAAAATAAAGTCTGACACTGTTTCCACTGTTTCCCCATTTTTTTCCCATGAAGTGATGGGACCAGATGCCATGATCTTAGTTTTATGAATATTGAGCTTTAAGCCAACTTTTTCACTCTCCTCTTTCACTTTCATCAAGAGGCTTTTTAGTTCCTCTTCACTTTCTGTCATAAGAGTGGTATCATCTGCATATCTGAGGTTATTGATATTTCTCCCGGCAATGTTGATTCCAGCTTGTGTTTCTTCCAGTCCAGTGTTTCTCATGATGTATTCTGCATAGAAGTTAAATAAGCAGGGTGACAATATTCAGCTTTGATGTACTCCTTTTCCTATTTGGAACCAGTCTGTTGTTCCATGTCCAGTTCTAACTGTTGCTTCCTGACCTGCATATAGGTTTTNTATTTCAAATCTTGGAAGATGATGCTGTGAAAGTGCTGCACTCAATATGCTAGCAAATTGGGAAAACTCAGCAGTGCTCACAGAACTGGAAAAGGTCAGTTTTCATTCCAATTCCAAAGAAAGGCAATGACAAAGAATGTTCCAGCTAGTGCACAACTGCACTCATCTCATACACTAGTAAAATAATGCTCAAAGTTCTCCAAGCCAGGCTTCAGAAATACACGAACTGTGAACTTCCAGATGTTCAAGCTGGTTTTAGAAAAGGCAGAGGAACCAGAGATCAAATTGCCAACATCTACTGGATCATGGAAAAAGCAAGAGAGTTCCAGAAAAACATCTACTCTGGATGGCATCACGGACTTGACGGATGTGAGTCTGAGTCAATTCCGGGAGATGGTGATGGACAGGGAGGCCTGGCATGCTGCGATTCATGGGGTCGCAAAGAATTGGACATGACTGAGCGACTGAAGTGAACTGAACTGAACTGTTTTATTGACTATGCCAAAGCCTTTAACTGTGTGGATCACAAAAAACTGTGGAAAATTCTTAAAGAGGTGGGAATACCAGACCACCTGACCTGCCTCTTGAGAAACCTATAGGCAAGTCAGGAAGCAACTGTTAGAACTGGACATGGAACAACAGACCAGTTCCATATAGGAAAAGGAGTACATCAAGGCTGCATATTGTCACCCTGCTTATTTAACTTATATGCAGAGTACATCATGAGAAATGCTGGGCTGGAAGAAGCACAAGCGGAATCAAGATTGCTGGGAGAAATATCAATCAGATATGCAGATGACACCACCCTTATGGCAGAAAGTGAAGAGGGACTAAAAAGCCTCTTGTTGAAAGTGAAAGAGGAGAGTGAAAAAGTTGGCTTAAAGCTCAACATTCAGCAAACTAAAATCATGGTCTCTTGTCTCATCACTTCATGGGAAAAAAATGGGGAAACAGTGGAAACAGTGTCAGCCTTCATTTTTTTGGGCTCCAAGGTCACTGTAGATGGTGATTGCAGCCATGAAATTAAAAGACGCTTGCTCCTTGGAGGGAAATTTATGACCAACCTAGACAGCATATTGAAAAGCAGAGACATTACTTTGCCAGCAAAGGTCCGTCTAGTCAAGGCTGTGATTTTTCCAGTGCTCATGTATGGATGTGAGAGTTGGACTGTGAAGAAGGCTGAGCACCGAAGAATTGATGCTTTTGAACTGTGGTGTTGGAGAAGACTCTTGAGAATCCCTTGGACTGCAAAGAGATCTAACCAGTCCATTCTGAAGGAGATCAGTCCTGGGTATTCTTTGGAAGGAATGATGCTAAAACTGAAACTCCATTACTTTAGCCACCTCAAGTGAAGAGTCATCTCATTGGAAAAGACTCTGATGCTGGGAGGGATTGGGGGCAGGAGAAGGAGGGGATGACAGAGGATGAGATGGCTGGATGGCATCACCGACCTCATGGACATGAAAATGAGTGAACTCTGGGTGTTGGTGATGGACAGGGAGGCCTGGTGTGCTGCAATTCATGAGGTCGCAAACAGTCAGACATGACTGAATGACTATACTAAACTGATCTCTAAGTAACAAAGTGATGTGATAAGAGATTTGATCCAAAGGAAACTATTACAATAGGTATATAGGAGAGCTACTATTTTGGGAGAAATTTTTTAATAGGGAAGAGAGATTCAACTCAACTCTGAATACAAGGAAAATTGATGTTATAACCAAGGAGCTAGGTGGGGATGAAAGAATGGAAAATTACCAATAGAACAAACCAGCATAAGGAGGGATTCAGGTTAAACCAGCTTAGCAAGATTCTTGCTAAATTGGACAATGTGGAGGTGAACATGGAAATATAAAAATCGAGGCCTAGTTGAGAAGAAAATTCAAAAGAGTCTGAGTAAAACCAGTCAAGTAGAGAATCTATCAGAACTTACAACATTAAAAGAGAATCTTATAAGAATTTATCATTTCCAATAACTTCTTGCTTCCCATCTTGCTTCTCTTGTCATTTGTGATTTTAGATGGAGAAAGCCTAATCCTCTGTCTTTCTTTTAACCAGTGACAAGGGGGTACTGCTTTCTTTTATGAAAATTGTCGACACTTATTCTTTCATTTCCTTTCTTTAGTCTTTGCTGTATGATTGCCTCCTACAGGACTCCTGTTTTCTGCCAAAGGACAGCAGATAACTTAACACCTTCTTGTAAGGTTCCTTTCACATTCTTTGCCTTTTTTTTTTTTCCTTTGCTATTTAGATTATGCTTCTCTTCTCTGGCTTCTGTTTCTACCTTATTTTCATCTCTAGACCACAGTATTTGTGTTTTCTCTTTAAAGCTCCCACTGTTTAACTTCCTCTTCCTGTTGTTTCCTTGGCCCACATTTTCCATTACCAGAATTAAGTGCTAGCTCCCTGCTGCTCAGATTCCTTTAGTCTTAACATCTCAGGAGTGTTTTCTTTCTTGCATTTGCTAGGGAAGTTTCTTACTAGAGTCCTCCACCCTGTGGCTTTGTGTTCTCTGAATACTCAGTAAACTGAAAGCATTGAAACCTCATATGTTGATTTGTAAATAAGAGGAAAGAGCTGCGATGACTGTAATGTCTCAGGTTTAAATAGCAATTGGTTTCTGAACTGACTCAGTGGACTCACTGGGTATGAATTTGAGCAAACTCTGGGATACAGTGGAGGGCAAAGGAGCCTGGTCTCAAAGAGTAGGAGACTTAGCAACTGAACAGCAACATGATCAACGTGTTGGCCTGAAAAATATTCAGGGGAAGAAACCAGGATATTCAATATCTTGAGGGCTAATACCAAAGAGAATTTAGAGAATTTAGGTGATTAATAAAATTTAACTGAGTGTTACAAAAATTATTATTTTGTTTTTATGTATTTTTCATGGTGTGTATCTTTATTCTTTGTGGCTGGCACATTAAAGTTTACTATAGAAATGGACTTGTATATTTGTTCATTCTTCTGATTCTTATAAATTTGTTCAACAATATTTATTACTTTCCATGATTTCTGTTCATTCAGAAAACTAAGACCATGGCATCCAGTCCAGTCACTGCATGGCAAATAGACAGGGAAACAATGGAAACAATGATAGACTTTATTTTGGGGGGCTCCAAAATCACTGCAAAAGGTGACTGCAGCCATGAAATTAAAAGACGTTTACTCCTTGGAAGAAAAGTTTTGACCAACCTCAACAGCATATTTAAAAGCAGAGACATTACTTTGCCAACAAAGGTCCATCTAGTGAAAGCTATGGTTTTTCCAGTAGTCATGTATGGATGTGAAAGTTGGACCATTAAGAAAGCTGAGTGCCGAAGTATCGATGCTTTTGAACTGCGATGTTGGAGGAGACTCTTGAGAGTCCCTGGACTGCAAGGAGATCCAACCAGTCTGTCCTAAAGGAAATCAGTGTTGAATATTCATTGAAAGGACTGATGCTGTGCGGGGGGCGCTCCATAGAAAGAGAGAGGCAGTGGAACTTCCCTCAGCAAAGCTGAGAGGTCCTGAGGAAAGGTGAGTCTGCTGTCCGCCACCCAGCCCCTTGGCAAGTGAGAGACAATCAGAGGCAACAGGGGTTCTGTCTGAGCAGTTCCGCTTTATTGTTGCAAGTTCCCAGCTTATACAGACAAACAGGGGGGTTTTAGGAGGGACTTTCCATAGTTGCACCAATCACATTAAAGGTCAAATCGTCATGCGCCTTCATTATAACAGGAGTCTATGGTGATCATGCACTGTTTTCATGCACGGAAATCAACAGAGCCAATCAAAAACTTTGACAGACAACATGGATCATGCCCCCATCTCTTCTGCTAGGCACCATCTTAGTTTCCGAACACAAAGCTAGCCCCTTTCTTCTTAAGGTTTCCCATTTAGGGCCCCACAATGCTGAAGCTGAAACTCCAATATTTGGCCACCTGATGTGAGGAACTGACACACTAGAAAAGATGATGCTACGAAAGATTGAAGGCAGGAGGAGAAGGAAATGACAGAGAATGAGATGGTTGGATGGCATCACTGACTTGATGGACATGAGTTTGAGTAAGTTCCATGAGTTTGTGATGGACAAGGAAGCATGGCATGCTGCAGTCCATTGGGTCGCAAAGAGTTGGACACACTTGAGTGACTGAACTGAACTGATGTCCTCTGTGCTCAAAATACCATGATGAGCAAAATCCTAGTATAGTAAGTCCCCTACATGTGAACAAATTCCATTTCAAGAGTGTGTTCCTAAGTTTAATTTGTAAATCTGACAAATTTAGCCTACGTATCCAACTAACACAACTGGCTATATAATATTTTAATAGATTTATAATATTTTCAAACAAATAATACATAAGAAATAAACACAAAAAAATGAACATTTTAAACCTTACAGTACAGTACCTTGAAAAGTACAGTAGTACAATACAACAGCTGGCATACAGAGGCTGGCATCAAGTGAAGAGGTAAGAAGAGTTACTGACTGGAAGATGGATAAAGGGTGGGAGATGAGAGAGCTGAAGGGTTGTCAGCAATAGGACATGGAGGACAAGCTGCAATTTCACTCACACCTGACAATGATGCTTCGAAGACCTTTTTTAAAGTTTGGAACTTGAAGGTTCATATGTTTAGACTCACTGTATAGGCAAAAATAGATATTGGTTCTCTCCTCTAGAGCTTAGACTATGACATCAAATCACTACCAAAATGATATAATTTTTCAAGTATGGTTGAAAATGAAGTGCTTCAAGTGTTGCAGATGAAATGTACATAGAACTTTAAAGACATGTAATGTACTAGAGAAATTTGACATATTCAGGCAGTTCAGAGAAGGTTCAATTGAGACGACATGAAAGGCAGAGGCGTGCTATAAGACGGAGCTGGGATGTAAGCAGATAATAGGACAACAGGAGCCTTGCTAAGGAAAGGGGTGACATGACTGGATTTGTGACACAAAAACATAAATCTGGCTGCAATATTGTGATGATTAATTTTGTGTGTTAACCGAGCCATAGTGTCTATATATTTGATCAAACATTATTCTGGAAGTCTCTGTGGGGATATTTTTGGATAAGATTAATATTTAAATCATGGACTTTGAGCAAAGAAGACTGTCTTCCAAATGTCAGAAAGCCAGAACCAGTCAGGTGAAGGTCTGAATAAAATTAAAAGACTAACCTCCCCCAAGCAGCAGTAATTCTGCCAGCCTGTAATTCTGCCAGCCTGTGGTCCTTCTGAATCAAATTTCAGATTCAGTTCCACTTTGGGTCTTTGGCCCACAAAGCAGATATTGGATTTGCCAACCTCTGGAATCTCATGAAGCATTCCCTAAAATAAATAGTTTTTGGATCTCTGGCTCTCTTTCTCATCTCTTTCTCTCTCTAAAAGAGATGTTGGTGATTCTCATATTCTAAGTGTGAGTTCATAATACCTTGGTGTTGGAAACTGAGAGAAGTAGATTGAAAAGCCAAATATGAAATAAAATATACAGAGAATGGTGATGTGCTGGATATTTCAGGCATGAAAAGGGACAAAACAAAGACTCTTATATTTCTGATTTACACATCTAAATCTGTGGTGGTGCTTTTCATTGAAGAGTGTCTACCAGAAGAGGACCAGTTTGGAAAGAAAGAATATGATTGTAGGTTGGGAAATAGTAAGTGTGAGATGCTTTGATAAATCCAAAAAGGCTCCATTAGTGGATGAATAAAGTCTAAGTAAAAGATACAGATTACACAAACTTGAAGGTTATCTTTTTATAAGTGGTAATGGAAGAAGTGAGCATAAATGAAAATATATGACAACAGAAGAAAGCAAGATTAAATCTTGAAAAAATAAAATATTTAATGATAGACTATGAGACTAGAAGCATATCAAAAGTTTAAATAATCTTAAGGTTTTAATTTTTTAATACAATATATAGAAGTGATGTGTGTGGAGGTCTTTGTGAAGCTCCATTGCTACAGGAAAGCATTGACACATCTTCTTCTTTGGATCTTCTTGCTTCATTCTTCAAAGAACAAGTTGGTTATTTACACTATTTTCTTATTTTCTCATCAATCAGGATTTCAGGACAAAATATAGTGTAATTATTATAATAGTACCTGCATCGAGGTTTTTATTATTATTGAAAAATTGTCTTTGAGTAGCACTTCCTAGACATATTCATGAGTGAGTTAAAGACTTCTTCAAGCTTATCAAGAAGCCAACTCTATGTTAATTTTTAAAAATGTGTTAGAAGCTATTTCTTTGATTTCTTTCATAATTTCTGCAGTAGCAAAATCACAAGTGTTTACCATCTATTTGAAAACATAATTTATAAAGTTTATAACATTCTCCAGATATATAAATTCTGAGAACATAGGTGTCTTGAATATTATTGGATTTATTGAATACTATTGGACTTCCTATGCTTTTTGTGATGTTTAAAGTTATATACACATGATGCTATCTGATCTGATAGCAATAGTGATTGATTTATTTATATACAATGTGTTACAATCCATGATAAAGATAGTTTATTAAGAGGACAAAGAAGAGGAGATAAAGAGCCCTACCTGAAGTGGGATACAGGCAGGAATCAGGGAAGTTTCAAAAGATTAGAAGATACTTATCCCACTAAGAGGGAATGATAGAAAATGCATTCCAGGAAGAAAAAACAACATGGCCAAAAGCACGAAGGCATGAAATATTTTGCTTTTTTTAAATCAATATTGCAGATGCATATAACATAAAGGCAGAAAATGGCAAGACATATAGAGACATAGGTAGTAAAGTATACATTCTGGAGTTACACAGATAGCAGGCTAGAGAATTTGGTGATTATCAAGAGCTGTGTAATGGATTTAAGTAGGAAAGTTATATTAACTAGAATTGCATAGTAAGCAATATTGGAATTTGAATCAACACAACTAGTGGCTTGCTGTATTCATAGTACCACTCTTTTCCTATTGCTATTTGTTTTAAAAAATACATAATTTATTTTCAAATGGTTCAGGAAAAACTGCATATATGTAATATATTATAGTAGAGGGAGAGAAAGCAAACATCACATGTTGAGGTCCTTTAATGGACCGGACCTTATCGGTCTAGAGTCGACCGATAAGAAAGTAGAGGAGAAAGAGGCTGATATTCCTTGGTTTACGCAGAAACCCAACAAAGCCCCTGGCATGGGGCTTGCTTTATTCAGGTGCCCTCTCAAGGGTGTAAAGGGGCAGATTGTCTTCTCAAGAGGGTCTTAGAAGCCCAGGCATGAAAGTGAACCCAGAGGACCTCTGTGCTTCAGGGGGTCAGCCTGAAAAAGAGAGAGAGAGAGAGAGAGAGAGAGAGAGAAAGCAAGACACGGGACCAAAGCTCTGATGGAGCAGAGGTGTTTTATTCAACATTGTGTAGGTATTTATACTGTCTTACAGGATAGCTATTTTCAGCAGAGATAAAATCACAACTTACAAGGAAACATGAGGTCATCCATATGAAAGAGAGAGGGTTGTAAAGAATCACTTTTACCATATGGTTCATAAAAAGGAAGAGGGTACTTTCACTGTATTGAAAAACTAATGAAGGAAATGCCTGGGTTTCTCAGCCCTGGGAGAGGCTTGCCTCTCCTCTTAATTCCTGAATATTCAGGAATTAATAAGGAACAGAGAATTCCTAACAGATCCAAAACAGCACACAGGAAGCCTCCTGTTAAATGCTTCCTGACAATCACAGAGTTAAAATAACGATTAAACCTAACTGCACTATTTTTTCAGGCTTTTTGTTTGTTTGTTTAAAATTTTAAACTTTGAAAAAGATTTTAATGGTAAATGGAAAGCCCTTTTAAAAATATTGGCAATGAACTGAGGGGGTGAGATGGGGTAGGGTGGGAGGGAGGCTCAAGGGGAAGGGGTCATGTGTACACCTATAGCTGTTTCACACCACTGTTCAGTAGAAATCAACACAACATTGTAAGGCAATTATGTTGCAATTTTAAAAAGTTATTTAATATAAAAAGTAAAAAATAAATAAATAAAACTACTTGAGTTACAATGAGCTCCTGAATCTCTAGCTATTTCTCCTAGGTTTTGAACTGAGCAAGTGCATGTGAATCTTGGGTGGAGGGGCCAAGAATACACAGAAGAGAAAGCTGTACTTCAGAGAGAGGCAGAAGGAGCAGATGCGCGGAAACATGCAGAGGGGAGAGAGCCTAAAACCCTGGGAAATGGGAGCATGGGGTGCATTCCTGACTGCTCGGCTCTGCCTCCAGAGGACTGGTTTTGGTGCAAGGTCCATCTCCTCTTTCTGTCTCAGAGGTTCATGAAATACCCTGGTATCCTTCTAATAAATTGCTATTATTTATTTTTTATTGTTGCTTATGATATCTTGAGTGATTCTGGCCCTTGTGAGTGAATAGACTCCCATCAAACCCCCTGGCAGATCTGCAATAATAGGTGCACGGGGACATGTATAAACCTTCTCCTCTAAGCTGAGATGGACAAGAGTGGCTTCACTGGAGAGTATGCCTTGCAGACTTCTAGCTTCTGCATTTCAATGGAGTTGACGTGGAATAAAAGTATTAACTGGAAGTATAGTTTTCAATCATACTTTACAGCTTTTGAAAGGATAAATCGCATGTATAATGGGAACATATCTTCAGGCCACCAACTCAGGTGTGGGCCAGAGGGTAAGTGGAAGTACATTTGCTCTTTTTCAATGTTGAATCTAAGTCCTATCTTCAGCTTTCCTTCTACCACAGCAGATTCTGAGTTTGCTCCTTGAGTTCAGTGGTTTTCCTCTTTTCCCTTGGGGAAGCGTGTTGGTGTGAAGAAGGCAATGGCACCCCACTCCAGTACTCTTGCCTGGGAAATCCCATGGGTGGAGGAGCCTGGTAGGCTGCAGCCCATGGGGTTGCGAAGAGTCGGACATTATTGAGAGACTTCACTTTCAATTCTCACTTTCATGCATTGGAGAAGGAAATGGCAACCCACTCCAGTGTTCCTGCCTGGAGAATCCCAGAGCTGGGGGAACCTGGTGGGCTGCTGTCTANGCCCATGGGGTTGCGAAGAGTCGGACATTATTGAGAGACTTCACTTTCAATTCTCACTTTCATGCATTGGAGAAGGAAATGGCAACCCACTCCAGTGTTCCTGCCTGGAGAATCCCAGAGCTGGGGGAACCTGGTGGGCTGCTGTCTATGGGGTCACACAGAGTTGGACACAACTGAAGTGATTTAGCTGCAGCAGCAGCAGCGTGTTGGGGATGGTGAGCTGTAACCCTGGGTCATCACCATTGATGCATGCCTGTCATCTTCAAAGACCTCCCTCACCCTCTCTTGGGGTCTTGACCTGCTGCCTCAGTTCACAAGGACTCTCTGAGGCAGCTTCCGGCCTCTTAGTCCATACCTTCTTGAGGGCCAGACCCTGCCACCGCTCCACTGCTTGCAGGGTAGAGTTATAGCACTCTACTCACTGGGCTCCTATTTCCCCTGTAGGTTCTGAGCATTCTGTTCACCTTCCTCCCTGACTTAGCATGTGGAAGGGCACAAGGGCCTTTCTCAAACCTTTATCTCCTTATTGCTATTTTTTTATTCATGACTGTTAAGGAAGCATGACACTATTTTGCTGCTCACCCAATATTCTGTTCTGGTGTTCACATGTGACTTTCTTTGTGGAAAAAAAAAAAGAGAGAGAGAGAAGAAATAACATTTCCTTCTAGACATGTGACATAGTTTTAAGAATTGGCATGTGGCATATCATGTGGCTTACCATGTTTCATTCTCCCTTGCCAAGGTGTCAGTGTTACTGTAAGTCATTTAGACATATGGATTGTGTGTTACTACAGCTAATTCAGGAGAACTTGACTGACACAGAATGTATATAGCATAATGACGCTTATTCTCAGATTGGACAATTTTTAGTAGCCTCCTTAATCTTACAACTCAGACACCAATAGGGTCTATATAATTTGGCTTCATCCAAATAAACTAAATGATACAGAGAGTATTAATTAAAGACAGAGGAAATTTTAACTTTATTTACATTGTTATTTATGATAATGAGAAATAGTAGCTTTATGTGGAATGTATTTACTCATGTACAAAAGAGACACATTATTTGTGGTGGTTATGATATCTATAGTATCATGAATACTGAAGTAGTGAATAGTGAACTACGGCTCTAAGGAGCAATACTGGGTCAGCATCTCCAAGCCTCTGGTCACATTTCATTAGCCAAAATACCATTTGGCTTATGGATCATTTACCAATATCTTTGTGAAAAAAGTCATCCTCATCAACACTGACAACCAGCTCTTCCAAGTAACTTTTTTCCTATATTACACTTAATAGGTATGTTCCAAATTCTTTCATAGCCTCCTGATCTTCAGAACCTGTTCCACCTGCAAGTTTTACATTTTTCATGCCATATTACCTTCAGAAACATGTGAACCAGCTGGCACAGAGTCGGAAGGGCTTACCACCCTCCTAACTCTGGCTAACATCATCATAAATTCCTTTGGCTTTCAGTCTTACAAAATGGCTGTCCACTATGTTTTAGTTGTTGTTGTTGCTACTGTTTGGGAATTTTTGCTTGTTTTATCTTGCTTTTAATCAGTCAAACCCACCAACTTAGCCACTTTTCTATATTTTTCATAGTTTCATCACATACCGTAGATGTTACTTTAGCATTTTCTGGAGCAGCCTGAAGTATAGATTAGTTAATTTTCTCTTCCTTTTTTTGGATGTGCCATATTGTTGATTCATTAACATTGAACTCACAGCCAAAGGCACTATAACTCATGCCTGAAAGATGCTTATCTACTATGCATTTTTTCCCCCATAAGGCACATCACAGCTTCTTGTATTTGGGAACTCTAGATAACACTTCAGTACAATGCTTAAATGCATTTTAAACAATGCAATCCTTTCCCTGCCTTAAAAAAAAAGTACAAAAATGCATAAGAAGGTGGCACTAAGTTGACTGCAAAATGAAAACTCATGTACAGTGTAAGACCTGGCACAAAAATGCAGAGTCTTGACTTGTTCAGTCTCAACTGGACAACAGGCACAATCAGATGACTCAAAATTTTGACCACTCAGCATGTTTGCAAATGATCTGAAAAGGATTCAAGTATTGATTTTGATGTTATGAATAAAAATAAGTCATCAAATTCACAAATATGGAAGTTCTGGCCACCAAATTCTAGAGTTCACACTTACTACAGGTGAAAATCGTTACGAAATTTTAGATTTATTTAATTAGGCTAATATTTATTAGCTACGAAGCAATCTAAAATAGCTAGATAATATTTTTGCTATGGCTAATAACATTAATGCATTGCTGCTGCTGCTGCTAAGTCACTTCAGTGGTGTCCGACTCTGTGTGACCCCATAGATGGCAGCCCACCAATTGACTATGATACATTTCTCTAGCAGAAACATTGTTGCAAATTCATTAAATATAGGGAAATCAACCAATCTGCTAACAGGGATTCACTGACATTTGACAACAACCAAATATATATATAGGGTAAATTACTATAATAAACACATCCATGTGTAGTGTGAGAAATTGAATTTATAGCTATGCATCTGATACCAGCATCTGACTAAGAAATGCAGAAGGTTTACCAAAGAGGTTTGTTTTTAAATGTTGCTTATAAATTGGATGGAGGAAAAGTATTTCTGATCCAAATAAGAGTATAAAATTAAAACATAGGTATGAGACCACAGCAGAATTAAGCTGAGTATTTCAGACCAAACAGGTGTCTACTTACTTGTCAACTACAGACATACAATAATGGACAATAAAATTATGGCTTTGAGCTGTGTAACTCTTCATATAAAATGTCAAATTTCTTGAAGAACTAGGAAGAATTTAGTGTCACTCAATCTGAAAAAAAGAGCACCACTGATTTCCAAAGTTTGGATACACAAATATAACTTACTTTAACATAATATAATATCCAACCTGTCATAGTATCTATCAGATGGATGATTAATTTTACCTTCCAAAATACACAAAATTAAGTCAATTAAGTTTGTTTTCTGTGCAATTATAAGAAATAATAGCCCCTTTTAAGATGACACTGATTGTGAAATGAAGAACTTTCCACTGGTAGCAGAATGGAACCTGCATTTTGCAAGATGAACTCTTCAGCATCAGGAGCTTCAACAGCTCTGGAGGAAAAGAAAAAGGCATTTTTATTCTCAATAGAATGTACAACCACAGGTATTGATGTAATTACAGCTTGAAAGCATATTCTTAAGCATTGAAAATGGCTCAGTAGGGAAATGGAGTGAGTTTAAGTTTTGATAATGCCACAGTAAAGAATAGAACAAGAAACTTAAATTATATGCACTTCAGTAAAGTAACAATGTACATTTACTTTACAGCTTTTGACAGGTAAAGCCATATATGACCCTCAGCTGACATACACAACTCCCACAGCACTGGCTAGATTAGAGTTTACCTGTTGGAAATTGTGTTTCTAGCCATGGTTAGCGACATTCAAGAGCCATGTGAGAG
This sequence comes from Neotragus pygmaeus, assembly GCA_006410875.1. Taxonomy (NCBI): domain Eukaryota; kingdom Metazoa; phylum Chordata; class Mammalia; order Artiodactyla; family Bovidae; genus Neotragus; species Neotragus pygmaeus. The sequence goes on along the minus strand of SJYV01015409.1, from coordinate 687,355 downwards.
GTTATATGACACAAAGATAAGACATCCTCCTCTCTTTAAGTCATTTCCTGAAAAATTATCACATTTTTATTCCCCTTGCCTCTACATCCTCTTTTGCTGTAAACTCTATATTCAGCTCTTTGCCCTGTGTGATTGTCGCTCCATAATTGTCAAAGCCAAAAGTTTAAAGAAATAAGAAAACAACAGAAAGGAAGTAGCATCCTCTCACCAAGTTTTTATAGCTGGCAAAAAGAAGAGTGTGAAGTTGCCTTTTCTCTTCTTTTTCTAAGAGGCTTTGAAAAGGACTCTGACCCTCTCACTAGATGCTAAATATGACAAATATGAACAAAAAGTAAAGTGGTCACTACTGGTTGTTTACATGAAAATATCTGTGAAGTGTTATGATTTAATTTAAACCTGATGGTCTCAGACAGTTTAAGCACCTGAGAATGTGAGTTGAGATGATGTCCAGACTTCTTTCCATCTCCTTTTCGGAGTCACATAACCATCAGGGGAAGTGAGTTAATAAGCTTTGAGAACACACCAGCAGCACAGCTTCTCCTAGGATCTAGGAGAAGGCAGGTGAGGGACCTCATTCTTGTGTCAGGGAGTGTCAGCAAGGAGGAGCTGAATAGAGGACTTGCCTTTCTCTAGGTCGAAATTGAACATGGGATTAGCAGATCTCCGGGCAAATCCAAATAGTAAAAAACAGTAAAATCCTTGGAGAGAGGGCTGCCTGTGATTCTGGGAAGACCAACCTTGACTGTCGAGATAGTTTTCAAGTTAGATTACATTAAAATCAATCTTAGTCCCATTGTTTGGGAAAGGGATGTAATTGCCACACAAGAAATCAGGCAATATCAGGTTTCTACACCATTGGCAACCCACTCCAGTATTCTTGCCTAGAAAATCTGATGGACAGAAGAGCCTGGCACGCTACAGTCCATTGGATCACAAAAAATCGGACATGACTGAGCTACATCACTTTCTTTCACTTTCACCCCATTCTTCAGCAGAAAGAAATACCCTCCAGTTTGTACTCAACTGAGCCACAAAGAGAAATTTCTGTACCTTCCTTCCAAAATTTAGCTGCTACTTTGTAGATCCATATGAATGCTGATGGAACGTATAAAGAGAAAAAAAATAATAATGGATCACTTTAAATGACTGAAAGAAGATCAAATATTAATTTGGAGTAGTTGGCAGTAACTGAAACAAAACTGATGGAAAGCAAGAAAAAAAAAAAAACCTGTAAAAGTTGGAATGCACAAGGACAACCAACGAATATTCTGGAACATGTATCATTTTTAAATATAAAATGTCAATAGAGGAACTGAAAATTAGAAATATCACTGTCAAGAACAGATCTATTGATCTTGAAGTTCAAATAGAAAATGAAATATCATAACACAGAACAGAATAAGAAAGAATGGAAATTGAGGGAAAAGGTAAAAGATAAGAAACAGATACTTAGAAATATAAAATGAAGAAAACAGGAGTATCACAAGGAAAAAAAAGCAAGTGTAAAACCAATAATTAGACAATAATAATAAAAAAGTTTCCTGAATTAAAAGAGTGTGATTCTACATATGGAAAAGATTCACAAACTTCCAGGCAGGATCAATATAAATTTCCAAAATTCCACATTAAAAAGAGAATATCAAACCAGGTTGAAAACAAGAGTAGGAGTTGGGGAGGGGATGGTATGTAATGTGAAAATCAGATTAATACTAGACTTTTCATCTGAAACATTAGGGGTTCATAAAATAACAGCTAAAGACTACTGAGCGAAGTGCTGCAACTCATATATAATCTGATCACAATCTAGTAGAATTAGTAAAATAATTTAGTAAAATAGCGAGAAATAAGATTAGTATCAAATATTAATAAGATTTTTTTAGAATAGCTCTAATAGTTGAAATGGAAAGTAACCCTATTCTAATCATATAGAAAGTATAAAATAATACTGTAGCAAACTATTCAAGGAAGATGAAGGGCTCATTTAAAAATAACTGTAGGGGAGTCTCTGGCACTCCAGTGGTAAGGACTCTGTGCTTCCCCTGAGGGACAAAGTTTCAATCCCTGGATGGGGAACTAAGATCCTTCATGCCTCGTAGTGTGGCCAATAACTAGATAAATAAATATATAAAGGTAACACTTCAGATGATACAGATAAGTAAAACTATAAATAAATAGAACTGTAAGATGCATCAAAAGATATGAAACAGACACTGAAAAAATGAAAAAACATGCTGTGTTTTGGCATGGCAACACCTAATCTCATAAAATGTCAATTCTTATATGTGTTTTATCATTTCTTTTTTCAAGAAATATTAACTTGTATTGGTCTGTATGTTGAGAATGAAGTAATGATAGAGGCAGAATACAGACAATAAAATTAAACAAATAAAACATATGTTGAACAGTGGTGAAATGTTATGGAGAAAATTAAAGCATTTGAATCAAATAAATAGAAACTGTTGTAGAGATAGCACTTTCTCATTGAGTGGTTGAAAAGGCTACAGTGAGAAAATAACAAATGAATATAGAATTTAAGGAGGTAAGAGAGCAAGCTCTGTGGCATCCAGATAAAGAAACCTCCAGGCAGAGGGAAAGGACACAGAGTCTCGGGGTGGACAGTGCGTAAGAAGGCTAATAGAGCTGAAGTGGAGGGTAGAGGTAGATGAGTCCCAGGGGGGAAGACCAGATCATGTTATTGGAAGTATTTTGCTTTTCACTCTAAATTGGACGGGGAGTCATTGGAAAGTTTGAATCAGAGGGGTGACATGATCTGACTCTTTAACAGTTATCCAAAGATAAACTGAGGTGTAATTAAACATTTTAAGAGTTTAAGCAATATTTGATTTGAATCAGGCAGCATCCAGTCTAACAGATACAAAGAAGCTACAAAGTGCTATGTGAAATGAAAGACAGAAGGCAACAAGAACAAGGAAGGAAAAACCTCTGTTAGTTATTGCAAGGGACTGCTGCCGCTGCTCCTAAGTCAGTCAGTCATGTCTGATTCTGTGTGACCCCATAGACGGCAGCCCACCAGGCTCCCCTGTCCCTGGGATTCTCCAGGCANGGAGAAGGGGACGACAGAGGATGAGATGGCTGGATGGCATCACTGACTTGATGGACATGAGTTTGGGTGACTCCGGGAGTTGGTGATGGTCAGGCCCATCTTTCCTCCGCCGCTTGGGCAGGGCTCCAGCCCCAGTCCCCAGCCATCTCTCCCCTCACCTGCCACATAACAGGGTCCCGTTCTGTGGGCACGCAGCTTCTCCTGCCCTAAAGAGGACGTTGACAAGGAGCAAGACGAGACTACACGCACTCCTAGTTTTATGCATCAAAAGCGAAGAAGGAAGAGTCGAGGCTGAGGTGCAGAAGCTGCTCACAGTTGAAGGCCATGGGCCTCTTTCGGAAGCACAAGGACCCTGCCGCTAACGGTGTGCGTGGTAAGCTGCTTCAGTCGTGTCCAGTTCTTCTGACCCCAAGAACTGCAGCCCACCAGGCTCCTCTGTCCATGGGATTCTCTAGACGAGAACACTAGAGTGGGTTGCCATGCCCTCCTCCAGAGAATCTTCCCGACCCAGGGACTGAACCCGTGTTTCCTATGGCTCCTGCATTGCAGGCGGTTTCCTTACCGCTGAGCCAAAGAAGAAAGCCCTTCCGACGGACACCTCCATTCAAACTCACAGGAGTGTGGGGGTCCAAAAGCCATAGGCCCTGGCAAAGCAAGCTAGCCTGTGATTGGCCAGAGCCCCACAGGCTGTCTGGTACCACCCTCTGATTGGCCAGTGGCCCATTGGCAGGTGCCTCCCCCTGATTGTCTGCTGACTTAGGGGCTGTCAGGTACAGCCCTCTGATTGGCCAGTGGCCCAGAGGCTGGCGGGTGCCTCCCTCTGATTGGCCAGAGCCCCAGGGGCTGTCAGGTANACTGCAGCCTACCAGGCTTCTCCGCCCATGGGATTTTCCAGGCAAGAGTACTGGAGTGGGTTGCCATTGCATTCTCCAACTGCAAGGGACAGCAGGGATCTATCATGCCGATGACCTAACTAGTGCTGATCAAGTGATTCCTGATTGACTGGTTTAAGGTTTCATTTTGAGAGAGCCAAAATTACAATCAATTGGTGACATGGGGTTTAGGATAAGTGACCCCATTTGGGGCCTGCTGTCTTATTTTTGACCCAAGATAACTTTCATTGTTCTATTGAAGGTATGAAAGGTTCTAAGGGCAGGAACAGGAAGTGAAGTTGTGAGGCTATTATAGCTGTCCAGGTGGGAAAAAAGGTAGTAGTCACAGAACTTGTGAGGAGTGATTATGTCCTGGACAGATTTGAAAACTAAAGCCCTGATACTGGATGATTGGTTTGAAGAAAAGACTGAAGTTAAGGCTGATGTCAAGGTCTGTGGCTTGAATTTACATAAGATATATTATCCTTCACTGGGATGGAAAAGGCTGCAGAAAGAGCTTGATATTAGATGTTTAAGTGTGATGTGCATATTTTAAGTTTCCAAATGGAAAGATAAGTGGTTATAGATGAGTCTTAGAGGAAAAAAGATCTAATCAAGTTAAAGTATTTTCCAAATATTACCCAAATGGAAGATATTTTGGAAACTTCATACATTCATTTTAATTAATTTTAATTTGAAAGAAAAAGTCTGGGGAATATATAAGAATGCTAGAAGAAAGAAATAGATATATTTGCCTTACCAGTTAGTAAAATTATACACCCATCAATCAACACAAAAATGTCAAGCTCATTGACATTTCCCATACCAAATTTGATGCAAATTGATTACTAACTAGTAACTAAGGTATAGAAAAATTAAGCAACTTGCCACAGTTAACACAGCTACAAAGCAATGAAGTAGGATTTGAACTCCAGCATGTTCTAAAGCAAATTCTTTTACTTCTATGATAAATGATGTGTCTAGTTTTTCTTGTAAAAGCTATATAATTACAAAGGTATCATTTGATAATATGACAGAGTAAGGAAATGATTCAAAGCAGATAAATAAGCTACCTGCAACCAGGAAAACACAAGATGAAGCTCTACTCCTATTTTTGATCCCAGTCTTTGTATTAAAACCATGATGCCCCACCCCCCACAACAGGCTGTGGTCATGTTCTATGAACTTTAGTAGACTTTTATAGGAAGCTCTGTGGTGCACAAATGAAGGGATGGTGAAATCTACTGGAAGGAGCAAAGAAGTTCTCAGGAAGAACATCTTCAAGGACGTGCCATTCATTTGGGGGCTTAAATGTGAGATTCTGAGCAGGTAAAGGTGTGATCAGTTCTGGCATGCAAATCCAATTTCAAAGATTTTCTCTACTGACTTCAAGTTCTTAGAGTTAATGAAATATTTGGCTCACCAGTAGTTCACTTCTCTGATCAACACTTACGTTGCCACTCAAAGGAATCCTTTTCCTTACATGAAGGCCACCTACTTCAGACTGACTTGTCCTGTCCTACTCTTTGCGACCCCATGGATGGCAGCCTACCAGGCTTGTCTGTCCATGGGATTTTCCAGGCAATGGTACTGGAGTGGGTTGCCATTTCCTTCTCCAGGTAAATGTAATGAGGTCTCTGTTTATGGGTTTGATTCCTGGTTTAGGAAGATCCCCTGGAAAAGGAAGTGGCAACCCACTCCAATACTCTTGCCTAGGAAATCTTATGGACAGAGGAGCCTGGCAGGCTATAGTGCATGGGATCCCAAAGAGTCAGACATGACTGAGTGTATACACACACACACACACACACAAACAAATACACATACTTTAGTATCTAATAGCTCTCCCTCGGTAAACTCTGAGGAAGAGTGCTGGGAAAGCTGTAAACCAGTGAGAAGAATCAGAAAGTAGTGTGATTATGGGAGATCACCACCTTTAAGAATTTCATTCTATCATCATAGCAAAGTTTGTATGCAAAAACCCAATTTCTGTCTCTAGGAATTAATTGGTTTTCCTCCTTCAAGCAAAATTAGGTAATTTCCCAAAGAACACTCCAAATATTTCATGGTTCCTGTTTGAAAAAGTACAAATTGTAATTCTTTCTAATACAGATAATATAGTTAACAAAAAGCTACTCTGGGAATAGTCCATGGTTGGGTAATATTTAATAAATTCCCAAATAGGTGAGTGACTTACTTTTCTCTCAGTACACTAGAAGTACAAATTTTTGGCTATGATCATTTTGTACTTTTCTTTTCCTCTTTGAAAGCATTTCTTTCATTAAGTTAATTAATTAACACATGGATCACCTCATATATTTACCCTTTTATTGGTGAGAAAAGTTCAATTCTACAGTACAGTGTTATCAACTATAGTCTATAGTGATCATATTACATGTTAGACTCTTATTTTGTAATTGCTTTTGATTGTGCCAGGTCTTAGATATGGCATGTGGACTCTTAGTTGTGGCATATGGAATTTAGTTCCCTGACTAGGGATTGAACCCAAGCCCTCTGCATTGGGAACCTAAAATCTTAGCCACTGGGCCACTAGGGAAGTCCCCTCATTTTGTACTTTTTAATGCATGCTATGAAATTGAATATGGAAATTCAAGAAGAATTGTATTATAATCAAAAGATTCATATTCTATATTCAAACAGACTATGAATACATTACAGACATTGATTCAATGTCTCCATCTACTTTAGTCCCTGGATATAATTATTAAATAGATTGTGACTCCCCCAGTATCCACATACTTAACACTTTTAACTATGGGAATTTTATAAACTTCCAACACAATATAGCTCCCTCTACTGTCATGAAATTACAAGACCATAATGTAAATAGAAGAAGAAAAAAAAACAGACTTTCCTAAATAAGATCTTTAAAACACTAGTTCCAGAAATAGAAAAATATATTTCCCCACAACAACAAGCCACACATAAACACAAAGCTACATAAAATGCACCAGTAAAAAATGACAGAAACTTTAATGGTTTGTACCATAAAATATCCTTGTTTCACATTTCATATTTCTTTGAGATAACCTGCAAACTTCCCTGGTAAATATGCCTATAAAAACTGGAAGTGAGTTATTTCACTTGATTTTACNGTCTCTTATACACATCTCCAGTAAAAAATGACAGAAACTTTAATGGTTTGTACCATAAAATATCCTTGTTTCACATTTCATATTTCTTTGAGATAACCTGCAAACTTCCCTGGTAAATATGCCTATAAAAACTGGAAGTGAGTTATTTCACTTGATTTTACTGGACACAGCTTTAAAATCATTGCCAAAGGAATTCCAGGATTTCCCACAAGTAATTCTGCAGAGTAACAGAAATGGGTTGATGTTCAATTGCAGGCTCTAGTTATGCAGGGAAACCAAGGCTACATCTCATAAAGTCTTTGACAGATCTCTCAGCAGAAACTACATCTTCTACACGTTATTTTGTATTTTTATGTAACATGATGGGCAGACTGTGTGTGTGCCACATCCATGTCCCTTTTACTGACCAGCGTTCTCAACTCCCCATGGGGGCTGGAAAAAATGGTTTATTAGACACAATTTTCTCTGAAGGCTTACCCTTCACTGACAGTCAACACTTTTCCAACTGCTCCTCTTGGGAGACTACATTTTTACCCTCTGAAAGGCTAATGACGTCTGACAACTTCGGGTACAAAAGTCTCTTCCCCTAGTCGCAAGGTGGATACCTCTACAATGCAATTTACCCTCCAGAACACTTCTTGAGTCAGGCTAACAACAAAATTAACCTGAGGCCAGTTCTTGTCAGTTTTTCCCTCTTTCTCATTTTTCTTTCCTCATTCCCCTACAGGTTTTTCTTAAATAGTACTAATTCAATAAATCCAGGCACCCAAATCCCTCTTTCAGGCAGGTTAAGCTTCCTAGAAAATCCGACCTAAGATGCAAACTATGTTTCTTCCTATTGGTATACATGTTGATCTTATAATATCTCAGACTTCTGAAGAAAGGGATAATTTCTGATTAATTTTATGAATTTTTTTCATTTTTTCTTTTAATACCTACCCTTCAGTGACTATTACATCTCCTGCTTTCTTTCCTATTTAGTTTTACACTCAGGGTGGCCCTGGAATGAATGGCAAGAGCCTTTATTTATGTTATATCTATATACCTAACAGTGAGCATGCTTATTTTCACTACTTATATTTTCTCTTTATTTATCTGCTTTTTCCCTGAAGCATTTCCACCTCCTCTAATCAGTTGCATATTTTAAAATGAATCAAATATTTAGCAATTGATCAAACCATATAGTTAGTGTGCATGTGTATATTCATGTTCAAAACATAAATCTCTTCTAACCACTTACAAAATAAGTACATATCAATTTTGACTTTGATAATTTTATATTGAGAAAAAGAAAGGAGCTGTGTTTATCTTTTGTTTAAAGTATTGTACATTGTACCTTCTAGGGATTTTCCACAATAGAATAACTTTGCACAAGCAGAAAAGGACAGAAAGACCATGGTAACACTTTTTTTGTATTGTTTCAATAATATTACTTTACAAAACTGACATATTTCACTGGTTATTTTAACAATTTGAATTAGTCATTACATTCTGTTTCAAGTTGTATTATGATTAACCTGAAAGGAGTGGCTGCCTCTTTTATTGATCACACCTCTTGGCATACTATTTTTACTTCTAGTACTTAGGCAAAGTATTGACATTCAGCAAATGTGTATTTAATATAAACTTGTTGTTTGTTGCAACGTTTGGCTAATTCTAAAGAGTAGTCGGTGATTATGCAGAGAAAGAAAAGGTTGTTTCTCCAATCTTATCCACAAAGTAAAAAAAGAAAGAAACGTACATATAAGGGAAAATTTTGTTCCAAAAATCTATGATGGTATTCTTTATCCACTCAGTACTAAAGAAGTGAAAACAGAAGATTGGAAGAATACAAATGCAAAGAATTTTAACAGCAAAGACATATTAAATTTAATTGTTCTCAAAAAATTTTTAAATAGACTTATTTTATTGAAGCCAGATATTTTGAAAGGTTACCAAGAATACTATGTGACCATCACTAGTGGCTCAGCAGGTAAAGAATCTGCCTGCAGTGCAGGAGAAGAAGAAACCTGGCTTTGTTCCCTGAGTCGAGAAGATCCCCTATAGATGGGAATGGCTACCCACTCCAGTATCCTTGCCTGGAAAATTCCAAGAACAGAGGAGCCTGGCAGGCTACAGTCCATGGTGTCACTAAGAGTTAGACACAACTGAGAGACTAACACACACACCTACTAAAAAGGGTATAGAATATTATGCCAGTTGATAATTGTATTTGTATGATTGCTCACATTTCTCTATCAAAATGTTTACTGTAATCTTCTTTCTAAAACTGTCTACCCAACTCTTCATAAGTTTACTAAATTGTATATTGAACAAAGACTATGCACTTTTTGAGGGGGTGGGCTGTTTCCTGTTTTCAATCTTAACTAGGATTATAAACATATTATCAGACAAGAATCACACACAGATGCAGCATCACCCTCTGATGGACCTCTGCTTCTACTCAATAATAGCATAAAAAAGATATCAGTATAAATCCAAAGCACAAATATGATTCTCCCCACAAAACTTGACAAAAGATCCTCAGGAACTTGCATATTCTAGAATAGAAAAATACCTATAAATGTGTATCAGCCCACTTTTATCACTAAAAATTCTTTTATTTACTTGTTGATATTATGAACTATGGATACATCTGTATAGAATGCAAATCATTGGTTTTCGTTATCATATATACTTAATACACACTCTGGTGAATAAGCAAGTGAATTAATAAATGCATTATCAAAGAAGAACAGTAATTTTAGTAAAAGTTAATATTTTAGGTCTTTATAAACACTGCTAAACCAGCACATAGCCATAAAAGATTGCATCATTGTTGCAAACAAGTGTAATGAGTTTTAGACATTTATCATCTCTTAAAATATAAGTATAAAAAGCAAGTTTCCAGTTTCACATTAAGGTGTTTGGAAGACACCCTACGTGGGTCCTAACAAGAAAAATACTGAAAACTCAGCAACTCTTTTTGGATTTGTAAGGCGAGGGAACACAAGGCACGTTGCTGCACCCAAAACTGGCGACAGAGAGAGAGGTGCAGCTTACCTGAGCAGAGACTCAAGAATAGAGGCTGCCATGGGAACCGGTGCTCAGCCATAAAACATGAACTGTAATTGACAAACTGTTGGAGGTTCAGTGTAAAAAAAAACTCTATGAGAGTTAAAAACTTCAGAGAGCTCTCTCATGGAGATTCCCACAGTACAGTAACATTTATCTTCAGGAGCTTGACCACGTTACCACAGTAGATATAAGAGAAAAATCTTTGAAGTTTTGGCAGAGCAGCAGGTAAAGGATCCATTCTGAAATACAACAAAGCATTCTGAGTCTAAAAAAAAAAAAAAAAAAAAAAAAAAAAACAAGGCCTGCCCTCAAGAGAAACTAATTAACCAGAACAAATGGAAATCCACTCCAGTATTCTTGCCTGGAGAATCCCAAGGACAGAGGAGCCTGGTGGGCCACAGTTCACGGGGTCGCAAAGAGTCGGACACAACTGAGCGACTTCACTTCAAACTGCTGGATGAGCTTCCCAGGTGGCACTAGTGGTAAAGAACCTGTTTGCCAATGCAGGATTCACAGGAGACACGGGTTTTATCTCTGGATCAGGAAGATCCCCTGGAGGAGGACACGGCAACCCACTGCAGTATTCTCGCCTGGAGAATCCCATGGACAGAGGAGCCTGGCGGGCTACAGTCCATGGGGTGGTGGAGAGTTGGACATGACTGACAGCATGCACACAACCTGCTGGGTATTATCAGAACCTAATTGAACTTGGAAAGTAAAATTCCCACTCTAGCTGGCTATAGAAATCCTGCCACATTTAAGGGAGGGAAAAATCTGAGAAATACTTGTCAAGTTTGCAGTTCAGAGGAAAAGCTCACTAAAAGCCTGAAACCTAATCATAAGACTACAAAATGCTCCCTTCTACCCTCACTGCCACATTACTAAAGGTCTGTTTATAGCAGTTCCTTTCACCCACCACATCATGTTTGACTCTCCAGAAAGAAATTACAATACATACCAAAAGGCAAAAAGATGCAATCTGAAGAAGCAGAGAAAGCATCAGAACCACACAGGCAAAGATACTGGAATTATCAGACAAAGAATTTAAGAGAACTGTGATTAGTATGCTAAGAGTGTCAATATATCACGAGAGAGTATTTCATTGCATTTCGCTAGCCCAGGGAAAGTTCAAAATTCAAAATTTAAAGTACAGTTTCTACTTAATGCATATTGTTTTCACATTATTATAAAGTTGAAAATTTGTAAGTCAAACCAAGTAAGTCGGGGTTTGCAAATGAAGGTGAAAGAAAGGTAATTTAAATGTGAAAGAAGAAAACATGTGAAATGTGTAACAGGCCCTTATGTTGAGAAAAATAAGTAGTCTGCTGTCATTAGAATGTAGATTATTCATAGGTAAAGGGATAACAGAAAACAAAAGCTGCGTTTAAGAGATAGAGAAAAAAAGCACATATAGTATGTGAAGTATGTATGCTAGAAAAATATATCTATGTACTTGTGTGTGCTTAAATAGTTTTAATGTACATTGTGCCAAGAAAAAAAAATGTTTTTTTTATGCTGCCAAGTTTATTATTTACAAATAGACTGTATCTTCCCACCTCGCTTCAAGTAGTCTGTGGTCATGAGATGGAGTTCTGTAGATGAAAGTGTTGAAACCTCATCAACTCCTAGCCTATAATTCTCTAACAAATTTCATAATTCTCCAGTTTCTCTTCCTTTGCCATTGTAACCTTAGAGGCAAGCAATGACAGAGCTTCACTTCTCCAACCTGTGACATCTTAGGTTGAAACAAAAGCAAAAATAAAGCAGAAAGGAAAACTTTTTTCTTTTTTAATGGAAAGCCACAGAGTGCTTAAGCTTTATTTATAGCAATAGTCTTACACACATACCCCTTACTAATGAAAAAGATACAAAAAGTTGTCTCAAAGAGTTAAAATAACTCATTCATTAAAATTAGTAGATACAAAATACAAAAAAAATACAAAATTTTTCTGTTAATAATAATCAATTAGAAAATGATTTTGAAAATACTATTTAAAGTAATTAGCCTCCAATTAAAATAAATTTAAATTTAAAAAAATTTAAAAACAAAATACTATTACATTTAAAATAACAATCATATAGGTTAGAGATTAGGACCCTGCTCGCTCTTCAACAGCTTTACTATGGATGCCCATTATCAATGTAGACTTTTAAATATAATTCTCTTTTGACTGGAAGACTTCCTTGCAGCTAATCCACTACCTTCTTCTGAGTAACCCCTACTCTATTGTTTTTGTTTTCTTTTTCACATCTCTTAGGTGACTTTTTCCCAAGGAAGACTTCAACAAAAGGTGTGTATTGGTTTAGGACTCTCTTCTATGCTACCTTTCTACCCTATCTTCTTGCTTAATAATCTCTCTCATATCATATATTTACTATACCAAAGTAGGTACAGTTATGTTTTGATTACAATCATATACATCCTTAACATGAAGCAGCATCTGGCATATAGTAGATGTTAAATATTAGTATCTTGCTGAAAAAAGAAGTTATAAAATAGGACTGAAATGTATGAGATTTATATAAAGAATGCAAAAATATTTACTAAGAAAAACATGCCTATGAATGAAAGCCATGAAAATTCTAAAAATGTTAATATTTCTCAAATTAAATAATATGTTATCTCAATCAGAGTTGTGATCCTTTTTACAGGTGAACATAAGTGTTTAAAGTTTAGCCAGAAACACTATATATTTGTAATATTATTTACAATAATAATATTCTTAACACAATTTATGAAGGAAAAATTAAAATATAAAAATGAAGAGTTTCCCACCCCAATATATAAGCACCATAAATTTTAAATAATATACATATTATATTTAATAAAGAAACAAAAAACATATCAATAGGCCAGGATATTGATAGCACAGAATTAAAGATTGTACATACAATAATTTATTATATTGCAATTCTACTCTAATATAGTCTCTTGTCTTAGGGTTTTTGAGTTTTGTTTCACCACATGTAATCATACTTAATGTCTCCCATACTCGTGTCTCTGCTCAAACATCATTTTTTTCTTTCCAATGAGGTCTTTCCTGACCAACTAGTTTACTATGAGAGCATCCATCTCCTCAAACCATTACCTATTAATTGTTCTTTTCTCATAATATTTCCCCTAATCTAGCATATTACAATTCTTATTCAATTGTGATTGCTTGTTTATTTATATCTGCTTCTCCATTAAGCCTCATGAGGGCAGAGATTTTTGACTACTTTATCTCCAGCAGATAAAATAGTATCACAATAAACTAGATAATAAATATTGGTGAAATTGGGGAATAAATGATTCTCATTTTTAAAAGTTATTTTAATGGATGCAATTTAAAAAAATGTGCTTCATTCAAATTTTCTTCTATTATCCTGTGCTCAAATTGGCAACAAAATTAATTAAGGTGATGAGAAAAAAAAGTTTTGACAAAAATTGTTAGCGATGAAGTGCATTTACTGCAACTTTCATCCTCAATGTTTTGTCAAATTTTTGAAAAACATTTTAAATGTATTTTAGAAGTAATTAAATGTTTGTGTGTACTTATAAAATTTAAAGTAAATTTGTGTTTTAATCTATCATGCAGTGTTTTCATTTATATGCATTTTATTTCTTATATATGTATATCCTGACATTTAAATCTTCACCTTAGCTTAACAAGTTTATCTTCAATATTCTGTAGCTAGGACAAAGCATACTCAGGCTTTAGAAATATTTTTGGTGTTGAGAACTTGAAATCTGCAGTATGAGAATTAAATCTTGTTATATTTTTACGAAATTTAACTTAGAAAAACATTTGGGGCGATATGAAATATTGACTAACTCCAAATGCTTCAAAGTTGGGAGACATTACAAGTAAGACATTGTACTCCTAAGAGAATTTGATAGGCTAAGACACTGAGTTAAAACTAATAAAACAAAAATGAATGAAAACAAACATCAATTTCTGATGTTCAGGCTAGTAAAAAAAAAAAAAATCGACAAGTGTGAGATTAGGAACTGAAGTGTAGCAATTTTCTGAAAACATGTGGATTTAAGAGACAAAAAATTAAAGAGAAGTATTATATTTCTGCAAAAAAAAAAAAAACAAACAAATTACTTTTCAAGTATATTAATGAAAGAGTTGAGTGAAATGAGGATGATGTTCTGCTCCGTGCTTCACACCAACCGCCTATCTGCAGTATTTATTAAGTCCTTGGAACATAGATAGAGCCAACTGAAATGTACTTAGAGATGAGCCTTTGATCTCTGAAAAATGTGGAAAGGAGATCAAAGTGAGACTCCCTCTCTCCTGCGTGGACATAAATTTGGAAACCTCAATGGAGTCTCCTTCTCAGTAAAGGTATGGGCAGTAAAAATAGCCTCCTGTCTGTAGCCAGAAGAAAGGAACAGAGGGGAAAGTAACCAGAGCAGTAGCAGTAACAGTCTCCTCTGAGAATTACAGTTATAAGCTCAACTTCAGGTCTGTCTATTTATTATGGCAATCAGAGGAAGACTGAAGTCTGAGAAACTCCAAGACGAGAAACTCCAAGACAAGATACTCAACTAAAAATAAGCCTAAGAGAAGCCCAAGATAAAGAATATACAAAAGAAATATATAAAAAAAGATCTTCATAACCCAGATACTCATGATGGTGTGATAACTCATCTAGAGCCAAATATTCTGGAATGTGAAGTCAGTGAAGCTTAGGAAGCATCATTATGAACAAAGCTAGTTGAGATGATGGAATTCCAGTTGAGTTATTTCAAATTTTAAAAGATGATGCTGTGAGAGTGCTGCACTCAATATGCCAGCAAATTCGGAAAACTCAGCAGTGGCCACAAGACTGGAAAAGATCAGTTTTCATTCCAATCCCTAAGAAAGGCAATGCCAAAGAATGCTCAAACTACTGCATGATTGCACTCATCTCACACGCTAGTAAAGTAATGCTCAAAATTCTTCAAGCCAGGCTCCAACAGTGTGTGAACCATGAACTTCCAGATGTTTAAGCTGGATGTAGAAAAGGCAGAGGAACCAGAGATCAAATTGCCAACATCCGCTGGATCATCAAAAAGCAAGAGAGTTACAGAAAAACAACTATTTCTCCTTTATTGACTATGCCAAAGCCTTTGACTCTGTGGATCACAAGAAACTGTGGAAAATTCTGAAAGAGATAGGAATACAGATCACCTGACTTGCCTCCTGAGAAATCGCTAGGCAGGTCAAGAAGTAACAGTTAGAACTGGACATGGAACAACAGATTGGTTCCAAATCGGGAAAGGAGTACCTCAAGACCTTATATTGTCACCCTGCTCTTTTAACTTATATGCAGAGTGTATCATGAGAAATGCTGGACTGGATGGAGCACAAGCTGGAATCAAGATTGCTGGGAGAAATATCAATAACCTCAGATATGCAGATGACACCACCCTTATGGCAGAAAACAAAGAAGAACTAAAGAGCCTCTTGATGAAAATGAAAGAGGAGAGTTAAAATGTTGGCGTAAAACTCATTATACAGAAAACTAATATCATGGCATCTGGTCCCATCACTTCATAGCAAATAGATGAGGAAACAATGGAAACAGTGTCAGACTTTATTTTTTGGGCTCCAAAATCACTGCAGATGGTGACTGCAGCCTAAAAGACGCCTGCTCCTTGGAAGAAAAGCTATGACCAACCTAGACACCATATTAAAAAGCAGAGGCATTAACTTGCCAACAAAGGTCCATCTAGTCAAAGCTATGGTTTCTTCCAGTAGTCATATATGGATGTGAGAGTTGGGCTATAAAGAAAACTGAGTGCCAAAGAATTGATGCTTTTGAACTGTGGTGTTGGAAAAGACTCTTTAGAGTCTCTTGGATAGCAGGAGATCCAACCAGTCCATCCTAAAAGAAATCAGGCCTGAAAATTCATTGGAAAGTCTGATGCTGAATCTGAAATTCCAATAATTTGGCCACCTGATAGGAAAAACTGACTTATTTGAAAAGACCCTGATGCTGGAAAAGTTTGAAGGCAGGAGGAGAAGCGGATGACAGAGGATGGGATGGTTGGATGACATCAACAACGGATGACATGAGTTTGGGTAAGCTCCAGGAATTTGTGATGGACAAGGAAGCCTGGCATGCTACAATCCATGGGGTTGCAAAGAGTCGAACATGACTGAGTGACTAAACTGAACTGGACTGAACTGGTACTCGACTGAAACAAACACTATTCCACTCAAGAAAGAAGACTGTCATTTTAAGCTTCTTAAACTATGTACAGATTAAATTCTGTTAAATATAGATTCACAATAGAAACAAAACTATCAAATACACAAGGAAGTGAACCATCATAAGTGAAAAAATTACTAGGAAAATAAACACTAAAAATTAAATTTAGATCTTATTTGAAGGGCTTCAGATATTAGAATCGTTTAACACAAAATATAAAGCATACATTAAAAACATTCAAAGAAATAAATAATGGCTCTAAAACATGAACATGGAATCAAAGAGTGTTGAAAATGCTCAAGAAGATTTGAAAAAGAAACAAACAAAACTACTGGAAATGAAACAGATAATCATTGGCATTAAAAGGCACAGCTAACTGAGGAAATGATGACTAGAGAATGTAGCTGAAGAAATCATTAACAGTGCAGCCAACTGAATTAAGTTAATGGAAAATATGCAAAAGATTAAGACAAGTAGCAGGTAGAAGGGAATTTAAAGGTACTATCTTTATAATCACAGAATGAAAGAAGGAAGAATGGAGGAAAGGCAATGTTCAAAAAGTGAGTAGGTAAGAATTATTTGGAATTAAGAAATCAATTCTCAAATTTGAGAATGCCAATGAGTTCTAAGTAGGTTAAATAAAGAACAAATTCAGATATATCGATATTGTAAAATTTCAGAAATGCCCCTGACCTCTATCACAAAATATCTAAAGGTCTCTGAGAGAAAAATCTAAGAAAAGCAATTACACAGCAGAATTCCAAAAGTAGTAACTTAAGTAGCCAAAAAGCATTAGGGTAATGCCTCCACAGTCAGTCAGTCAGTCAGTTCAGTTGCTCAGTTGTGTCCAGCTCTTTGTGATCCCATGGACTGCAGCACACCAGGCCTCTCTGTCCTTCACCATCTCCTGGAGTCTGCTCAAACTCATGTCCATTGTATCAGTGATGCCATTGAACAATCACATCCTCTGTCTCCCTCTTCTCCTCCTGTTCTTAATTTTTTTTCTAGCATCAGGATCTTTTCCAATGACTCAGCTCTTCACATCAGGTGGCCAAAGTATTGGAGCTTCAGTTTCAGCATCAGTTCTTCCAAAGAACATTCATGGTTGATTACCTTTAGGACTGACTGGTTTGATCTCCTTACCTTTCAAGGGACTCTCCAGAGTCTTCTCCAGCACTACAGTTTGAAAGCATCAAGTTTTCAGTGCTCAGCCTTTTTTATGGTCCAACTTTCACATCCTTATGTGTGGCTGGAAAAACCATAGCTTTGTCTATACAGACCTTTCAGCAAAGTGATGTCTCTGCTTTTTAATCCTGATAAGGATATGTAAATCCAGGTATAGCAGCTTGGGATTGAAATCCTTTTACTTGATGATACATCATTGTTTTTTACTTATGCATATTATATTCATGCTCTGTGGGTTCCTATTTTCATTACAGCTGAGTCCTTCAAAGCATGACATTGTGTTTCCTTCTGTGAATCATGGTCTAAATACAATAGACAGTGTTAGATTTCATGCATGTGTGGAAGGAAGTTTATACTGTCAAATACAGTATAAACTTTATCTTTATCTCAATACATTGCCTACAATTTGTCCTAAGCATATATCTCTAAGATTTTTCTTTCCAAAATATGTATTTTTAATATTTTTATTATTTGTCTTTAATTTCACTTTAAATAATTATAAGATCATCAAAAATATACACAATGTGTAAGTATAACAAGAAGATAAAATAAATATCATCCAAACTTATATCACACAAACCCAACAACAGATTTTTAAAAAATAATTTCTTTCTATACCTCCTTTTCATTCTCAACATGGATTTTTTAACATGGATTATATTTTTATTGGCTTCCCTGGTGGCTCAGCAGTAAAGAATCTACCTGCCAATGCAGGAGATACAGGTTCCATTCCTGGAGAAGGAAGATCCCGCGGAGAAGGAAATGTCAGTCCACTCCAGTATTGTTGCCTAAATAATCGCATGGATAGAGGAGACTGGCAGGCTATAGTCCATGGGATCACAAAGAGTTGGACATGACTTAATAACTAAACAACAACAACAAATGCTATACAACTCGAAATTCTGGTTATTGGGGAAAATTAGCAGCCTACTGACATTTTAAAGTACAATCCTGCTGATATCCCACTCAAGACCAATTAAATCAGAATCCCTAGAAGTTGAGGTTAACCATATTTAATTTTTTAAGAGTTCCTTCATTGATTGTAACATGCAACCAGGTTTGAAAGCTATTGGCATAATGTATAAGCATTGTCCATATTACTAAATAATTTTATAAAGATTATTTTAAATGAATGCTTGCATAGCACAGACATACAGAAACATAAACATCCTCATACTGTTGACTATTTAGGCTTCTTTTAAGTATATATTTTTTTACATTTGGATGGATCCAAATAGATGTAAAAAACCCAATCTTCCTAGATATTATTATAAGGTAGAGATATGTTGGTCTTTTGAGTAGAAATGAATTATGAAATGAATCTGATACCCTGTGGTGGCATATTTTTCTTTTAGCTCTTTTGGTCATTGATTAACCGACAGTAGCTGGAGTCTATAAAAACAGGGAGAGGCATCGTAATTCACAA
The DNA here is from genome assembly GCA_006410875.1 of Neotragus pygmaeus. Taxonomy (NCBI): domain Eukaryota; kingdom Metazoa; phylum Chordata; class Mammalia; order Artiodactyla; family Bovidae; genus Neotragus; species Neotragus pygmaeus. Next base: position 668,449 of record SJYV01015409.1, on the reverse strand, counting down.
TTTTGCTAAGAATCTAAAATCAGTTAATTATAACTCTAAGAAGCTTTTAGTATATGTCTTATGTTTATTGTTTTGTGCATTGCATATAGAAATACATATGTAAATAGAAATAAATTTAATTGTATAACAGTTTTTTGGAGAGGATTAGAAAATTTTTATAACCTTTAGTTCTTGAGAATTGTGAAAACTACAAATGCCACACAATTTATGGAAAAATAATTTATTTTAAGAAATAGAGAAAAAGCACATTGTATTTGATCAGAGGGGTTGTGATGAAGAGAGGTAGTTTGTCAAAATCCAATTCAAACATCCCTATGGAAAATTAAGACAGTTGGGATTAGATAGTATCCACTTATCCAATTTCTGCCTCACTGCCTCACTTTTTTATTTGAATTAATCTGGGTAATGAACACCCAAACCAAATTATTGTGGGTTGATTACCCATGAAAAGTGGGTTAATTGTTTAATATCCAAGTGTGCAAGTGGGTATAGGTATTTTAATATACATAAACTTCTAATTGGCATATTTAATAGTAGCATAAAATACATATAGAATGAAATCAACAATACAGTTTCACATTAAAAGTTGATTGATCTTCTTGTGCATAATTTGCCTATCAAATTGGTTGCTAAATACTGGAAAAAATAGTCATCTATTATAACTGTTCCTGTTTAAAAAACAAGGATAAATAAGCGTTCTCTGAGTACTAAACAAATCTTCATTTTGAGATAATATTGGAAGAAAAGTGATATTTAATGTCACTTATAATCAAAGGAAAATGTAACACATGGTTGTTTTCATTATCAGCTCAGCTTATTATCAAAATTGGGTATACTCAGATACAGCCATCCACATTCCTATGCAGTTTAATGTTAAATCTACATAAAAGTATTCAATTTCTAAGGAAGAGGTGGCATCTAATTGGATAATGCTAGCATTTACATCCTTTGGGCAAGAAAAATTGACCCAATCAAGAAACACCAGATGTAGCCATTTTTTCTAATTTACCCTCTAAGGTCATTAAGGGGAAGACCTTATTAGAATATAGCTGCCAGAGTCATTATCTTTCACTGTCAACAAAAGGTGCAAAGATCTCAAGGAAAAATGCTGGCATTCAGCTCTCCTCTCATGGCAGAAGGAATGGACCCAATTAAAAATCCTGTGAGTGGATCCATTACAGTGTGCCCTTTCATGAGACAAAAACAACAACAATGGAACCCAAGGGAATAACAAAATAACAACAACAACCAAAAAGGATGAGAGAACAAGAGTGAGCATGCCGTATCAGCAGGGAAACTGCAAATATGGGCCAAAGGTTACCATCAAGTTCACAAAGCTAACAATGAAGCCAATCAAGGCTTTACGTGATTGTCAAATTATCACTAATTCACTATTTGTTTCTCTTGTTCCATTTTCCTCTTTTCTTCAAATTATACGTCAGCTAATTCCTTTTGCTTCTTATGAAGAGCCAGCCTGACATTGCTTTTCATTCTCCTAAGAGATGAAGAAGAAATGATATATTTTCATTTAGCATTCATTTTAGGATGCAAGTCCTGGTGATGACTGAGAGCCATCATTTTGGCATAGCTCTGCTAAATTTTTTTTTTAGCTAAATGTTATTGAAAATTAGCAAGATCACAGAAACCTTGATAAGTCTAGGTTTGGGTGAAAACCAGAGAGAATCTCCCTATTGTTTTGGGGGTACCTATTCCCGTCTCTCATGGATTAACTTTGTCTCATGATTCAGCAGCTTGAAGATGACTCTTGGTCCTGCAGCCCATGGGGACTTCAGTTCAGTTCAGGCACTCAGTAGTGTCCGACTTCTTTGAGACCCCCATGAATCGCAGCACGTCAGGCCTCCCTGTCCATCACCATCTCCCGGAGTTCACTCAGACTCACATCCATCGAGTCAGTGATGCCATCCAGCCATCTCATCCTCTGTCGTCCCCTTCTCCTTCTGCCCCCAATCCCTCCCAGTATCAGAGTCTTTTCCAATGAGTCAACTCTTAATCACAGCTTATTTGCCATTTCCCCTTCCTTCTCTTATTTCCAGTACATAAAGGCTCAGAGTTCACAGCCATGTCATTTTTCTAGACTATTCCTTGGAGACAGCCAGGCTGAGAACCCTTCACCACTGGTCCCGAAGCCAGGTCAGATACAGTAAGAGCAATAAATACTTACAAATGCAGACACTTAAAAAGGAGCCAGAGACTTTGAAGAGGATGAAAGAGATGGTCAATTGGGGAGCTGCAGTTAAACTTAACCTAGAGAAATAGAAAAACAATACATCAGAAATAAGCAAGAGCAGGCTGACTGTGCCTGGGATTTCAGAAACCTTACCCAAGGAAGCCCACGGTCAGAGGAGGCTCGGGCCACTCAGCTCTGCTCCTCTGCTTCTCCATGCGTACCAGCCAGATGACACTCCTACACTACAAGATGTATTCCCACTTGTACATATTAACTTTGATGCTTGCCTAGAGCCACAATTTCTCAGTCTCTGTCAACCAGTGTGGTTAATTATGTACTGTAATATTTAAATTACAATTCTGATTGTTTGGGAAAGATAATTAGTCTAAGGAAAAACAAGGAGACAGAGTCACAATGAAGGTTGTTTGGAAGTTCTGGTTATAACAGGAAGACAATATAGTCTCCCAGAAGTGAGAATCATCTGTGGCACAGCTGGGCCGTGGGGAGACTACTATGAACTCTTTGGAACCATGTGTTCATATTAATTAAGAAGGGCCCATCTGGTTCAGAAATAAAGAGAATATATGATCAAATTTATTAGATGACGTGTCAAAGTTTGAGTTACAGGTGCACTTCCCAAATAAATTCACACCTTCTGTATTTTTCATCTATTTGTTTCAGAACTTACTTCTCTTTTGCCCAAAACATAAGAAGGACTTCTTGTCTTGTTCATGTCCTTTGTTTACTCAGAATTTTAAACACATTTGATACAAAATCTGATTGTTAGTATACAGGTATTTCATTGGTTCAATCTCTTATGCTATCACTTCCAAATTATTACAGTTACAGTTCAGTCGCTCAGTTATGTCCAACTCTTTGTGACCCCATGAACAGCAGAATGCCAGGCCTCCCTGTCCATCACCAGCTACCTAAACCCATGTCCATTGAGTCAGTGATGCCATCCAACCATCTCATCCTCTGTCGTCCCTTTCTCCGCCTGCCCTCAATCTTTCCCAGCATCAGGGTCTTATCCAATGAGTCAGTTCTTCGCATCAGGTGGCCAAAGTATTGGAGTTTCAGTTTCAGCATCAGTCCTTGCAAAGAACACCCAGGACTGATCTCCTTTAGGATAGACTGGCTGGATCTCCTTGCAGTCCAAGGGACTCTCAAGAGTCTTCTCCAACATCACAGTTCAAAAGCATCAATTCATTGGCCAAATTATTATATAGCATTAAATAGTGCAGAGTATTGTAGATTCTTGTCCTTTTTTTCCCCAATAATGGAACTGTTCATGTCAATTTAACACATGCACTCATATAATTATTGGACCTATTAGTAGATGAATTTGTGCCAAGTAGGGAGTAAATATTCAATTAAAATAAATTAGCTCTAAATGTGTTTCTCTGACAATATCAAAAACATATTTGACAAGAGGCAGTAACACTTTTATTTTAAAATCTGCTTCTACTAATTTTTTATACACATTTCTAAAGTCAAGTACACATAATCAATAAAATAAAGTAAAAAAAAGCATAAAAAATAAATAAATAAAGTCATATATTCAAAGAATAATCTTCAAGAGCTAAAGTACACTCTAGGGAGCAACTGTCCCATGTATTATTCATTATTCTTTTGCTTTTTCTCCTCCCTTCCTTCCTCTTCCAAACCTCTCTTCCTTTTCTCCCTCCTTCCCTTCCTTCCTTTTTTTTTTGAACATTTGAGCCATTTCTGTGTGGAGTACAAGTTTAGGCACTAGGGAATCAAACAAACAGAAAAGACATAGTAGCAGAAAGAGAAACAAGTAATTGTGCTTTTACCCAATGTAATAAATATTATATCTACTATGCTAAAATGTATTTTATTGAAAACAATTCAGTAATTTATTCTAGCTGGTCAGTGTTTAAGGGTAGCTGGACAAAGGCCAAATTACTGAGAGACACTGAGTACCAAACCAGAAAAGTGGTCTCCAATTTTTATTATCATGTGAAATGAACTACATTTTCTGAACATTAATAAAGCATTTTAAAGTATTAGTAGTAGCATAACAAAATGGATAAAAGGCTTTGGTGTCACACATATTTGGTTCTTAATAGCAAGGTCAACACTTAATAGTGGTGTGACTTTGCATAAGATACTTAATTGGTCTAAGTGTCAGATTTCCTTATCAATAAATGGGATACAGCTGCTTTGATCTAAGGATTAAACAATGTAATTTATGTGTGCTCCCAGTTAGGCCTGGCCAATATAATTAATAACCATAATATTATTTCTGTTATAATTTTTATTTCAAAACTTAATATTCATTCTGCTTGTTCAAAAATCACCATCAGACAATTTTGTAATGTGTATAAATAGCTACCCAATGGTGGTTTTCCCAACAGGAATCCAATCCAGTATGATTTAAGAGAAAGAGTTCTTTATGTTCTCTTAGTTCTAAAAAGGACACTCCAGATTTCTTTGAACGCAAAATTTGGAAATACGATAATGTCTTTAATGGTTACATAGACTCACGACTAAATCAATACTAATGCAAAGAAAAAGGGACTTGTGAACAGATGCGGGAATGTAATCTTTACATCCCATTGATTATAAGTGATTGCACAAAAAGCAAAAGAAACGGATGGCTCTTTTGAAGTGTCTAGGTTAGCTTCTACCTAACCAATCAGGGATAACCCTTTGCTCTACTGAGCTCTGTAAAATGGTTTGCCAGGAAAAAGCTCAACTCTCCAGACAATGCTTACTGTATGTCTGTCTGTTGTCTAGAGAAGATAATAACCAGGAAGGTCAGGAGAACACAGGGAAAAAATAACCAGGTTTTCACAACTTTCACAAAAGAGGATCCAATCAAATCTCTCAATAATAAAATAAATTGCATCAAAAGGATTTAGAGCAATATGCAGAATAATGTCTTTGTTGTTGAATAACCTCATGAAAATATTCTAATGTCCAATGGGCATTACCCTAGTTCCCTCACTGGAGTTATTATGGTGACCAGATAGTACTATGTACTAACCTGATTATTCTTACCATAAAAATCTTATCTCCTGTTAGTAATTCAATTCCAATTCCCACACTAAAATGCCAATCTTGCATAGAAAGTTAATTCCTTGGGATTCTTAAAATATTTTCTGAAAAGACAACATAGTTTCCAACAGCTGGAATCTATAAATTCTGTTTATAAATTGTGTAGTTCGTTCTTACAACTCAGTTCTAAAAAGGAAGCCACAAAATGGACTTAAAAACAAAAAGAAAAAACAAAAAGCCTCTAACATTTTTCTTCAATGAGCACATGCAAGAAATCAGTGAAAACCAATTCAAATTACAGAAGTCTCATTGCATAGACCACAAGTATGTATAGGAAAGGATTCATCTTAGGTCGCCTCCTCTGACAATGTAAAGCCTACAAATGTCAGCGGCCATATGAAAGAAAACAGACTATCTTCATGTCAAAACCAACAATGCAAAATAATAATAATAAAAATAAAATACCACTGTTGCATCCTGGAAAAAAATTAATTCAGTTAGAATTGCTATCAGCTTCTTGAATGAGAGCATAGCACCTCTCATACATTTTATCTTGAGTGAGAATTCTAGCTACTAATTTGTAAATTGGATCACTGCCCAGAGAGTTTAGATCTTTTACATGACTTTGTTCTGGAGCAAGTTAAATAATCTTTCTGCTTGCTTTCTTTTTTTTTTCTTTTGGTAACAGAGTTTCAGCTTCTTCCCAAGAAAGTTACTAGATTAAGAAGAATTTGGGGTAACATATTACAAGGAATGTCATAAATATCTCACATTTTAAATTTAGTTTTAATAAGATGCTTAATCTCTGTTGATCACAAATCATTTGAATATTAAAAACACACATTGAAAAATTGAACTACTAAGAATAAGATAGAGTAGATAACTATTACATAGTTTTTACCATTGTGTAAATAAGCCTGAGAGGGGGGAAAAATCCATATTTATTCAATAGCAGCTATTTTTATTTGAAGGGTTAGAATAAATACAGTCATTTTGGTATAGAATGTTAAAAACCAATAGAATATTCAAAGCATATTAAGTGAGATTTAGTAACCATAAATTTGATATGTGTCTATGATATAGCTGCTCATCTTCAATAAATAGGTTTTTAATAAGCAGTTGGTATTTATTCAACAAACGCAACTGTTATGATGAATAAATTAAATGCCCATTTAAGACACTTCATCCAGCATAAAGAGGTAGCACAATTTCCCTGCAGTACCAGAAATGATTGTGTTGATCCTGGAGTGAAGCCAGTGCTCTAGGACTGCGTTGTCAGTGGGAGCACAGCACGCTCTGCACTGCAGCATGACCAGCGTTACAGAATAGAGGGGACACAGCCATGAAGAATCAATCCAGGAACTGTGACGGCATCCTGCTGGCTGAAATCACTGGGATTCTTAAACATCAACCCAGAGGACATGAAAAAGAGACCAAGTCTCCATTTCTTTGCAATAAATCTGGAGAAAAAAAGGACTTCTGTGTTAGCTTTAATTTCATGTCTGTGTGCTTTCCAGTTATCAAATACGTCACTCAGCCTTGGCAGTGCTTTGCCAGTTCACAATTTGGCATGTGTATGCAATTTAGTAATCATGGATGCTGCTTCACTACCCTGAAGCAAGAGATTTCTGAAATTACTCTGACCTCCACTGATATACATGTATTTCCAGTTGACTTGCCAGGATCATTCTTTTTTTTTCTTATGCAAGTGTTTTTACAGGAGAATAGTATATTTTGAACATTTAATGTTATCACTTATTATACTATGGGCTTAAATGATAAAGAAGAATCATATTGGCTACCAAATTCTCCCTCCAACCAGTAATACCTACCTTAAATAGATGAAAATATTTTTAGATAGTACCTCATTGGTTGCTAAAGTTTAGATGAATGGATAACCATCATAAACAAAGAGAGTTCTATTTCTGTTTTTATTTAAACTCTTCATACCAAGCATCTTATACAACTTGAAATCACTGTCCAAATTTTGCAACCCCATGGACTATATAGTCTTTAGAATTCTCTAGACCAGAATACTGGAGTGGGTAGCCTTTTCCTTCTCTAGGGGATCCTCTCAATCCAGGGATCAAAACCAGGTCTCCCATACTGCAGGTGGATTCTTTACCAGCTGAGCAACATGGAAAGCCAAATGCAGTTATTAAAATGTTGCTATCTTCCAGTGAACAGGAAAGTCATTATAAAGCAAAATGCATTTCTATTTATTATTGTCTTTTTTAACTTCTGACTACCCACAACATTTTTTTTGACAACTTTTCTATATGCAAAATGAGACTGTACTGATAAGATCCAAGAGAATTATTCTTAAGTAACTCGAGTTATCTATTATAGGACTTCTTGGTGAAGTAAATCATGGCTTTTCCTTAACTAACCTGCCAGGCCTAAAATTATAAGTTTGTACATAGCCTAGCGTGTTTTTTATATTCATAGTCTTTGAATACAATAAATATATAGATAATACAAAGAAATTCACTTCCAAGTTTCTTAAATTACAAAATGTAATTCTCAGAAAACTCTTTGAATAGCTTTTCCTTGAAAGTAGGAAAGCAGAGTCTGGGTAAAGAGAGTCACAGTAAACTTTCTGTTAAGGAACCTATTAAGCATGCACACACACACACAGAGAGTTCAGAAAAGACAAGGAAGAAAATATTAGAGATGTTGAGTTTCCAATAAATGAAAAAAACTCTTGCTTCTTGGAAGGAAAGTTACGACAAACCCAGACAGTGTATTAAAAAGCAGAGACATCACTTTGCTGACAAAGGCCCATATAGCAATGGTTTTTAAGTAGTCACGCATGGATGTAAGAGTTGGACCATTAAAAAAAAGGCTGAGTGCCAAAGAAGTGATACTTTCAAACTGTGGTGCTGGAGAAGACTCTTGAGAGTCCCTTAGCAAGCAGATCAAGACAGTCAACACTAAAGGATATCAACTTTGAATATTCATTGGAAGGACTGATGGCGTGAAGCTGAAGTTCTAATATTTCAGCCACCTGATGCAAAGAGCTGACTCATTGGAAAAGACTCTGATGCTGGGAAAGATTGAAGGCAAGAAGAGAAGGGGGTGGCAGAGGATGAGAAAATTAGATGGCATCACTGAATCAATCGACATGAGTTTGAGCAAACTCCAGGAGATGGTAAAGGACAGGGAAGTCTGTGTGCTGCAGTCCATGGGGTCACAAACAGTCAGACACGATTTAGCCACTGAACAACTACAGTCTCTTTTATGTCACTTTTTGACAGTTTGAGAAATAGAGTAAAATATAAAGATGGAGGCTGCAGTAGGCAGAATTCTAAGATAATCCTCAAGATTTCTTGCCTTTCCCTCCATGAAGTGAAATGAAAGTCATTCAGTTGTGTCTGACTATAGAGTCCATGGGGTTCTCTAGGCCAGAATAATGGAATGGGTAGCCTTTCTCTTCTCCAAGGGATCTTCCCAACCCAGGAATCAAACCCAGGTCTCCAGCATTGCAGGCGGACTCTTTACCAACTGAACCACAAGGGAAGCTATGAATTATATCATCTCTGGGATTAAATATGATGGGTTTTACTCCTGCAATTACGTTTTACTATATGGCTCAGGAGAAATTATTTGAAAGATTATCTAGGTAGGCATTACATAATCAAATGAGCCCTGTAAAAGCACAGAGTTTTCTCTAGCTAGTCACAGAAAAGAGATTCAAAGTACATGGAAGATTCAATTTGTAATTGCTGACATGAAGATGAAGAGGATCCTATGGTAAGGAAATGTGGATCAGCTCTAGCTGCTGAGAGCAGCACCCAGCTGTAGCCAACAAGGAAACAAAGAACTCCATCCTAGCAGAAGGAAAAGAATTCTCCCTACAACCCATTAGTGTGGTTGAGAAGTCCAAGTGCAAGTGAGTACTGCAATACAGGCCAATGTCTAGATTTCAGCTTAGCAGACAATCCCAACATACCACACCTAGGCTATTCAGTCACAGAAACTATGGGAAAATGAATGAGTGCTTTTTTACACCTCTAAATTTATGGTAATTTGTTATACACCAATAGAAATAATGCTGAAGCTCCAATACTTTGGTCACCTGATGCAAAAAGTCAATTCATTGGAAAAGACCCTAGTGCTGAAAAAGATTGAGAGCATGGGGAGAAAAAGGTGACAGAGAAATAGATGACTGGATCGTATCACTGACTCAACAGACATGAGTTTGAACAAACTCCAAGAGACAGTGAAAGACAGGAATGTGTTGCAGTTCATGGGGCTGCAAGAGTCAGATAGGACTTAGTGCCTGAACAACAACAGCAACATAGAGGCAAAAATAGAGTGTTTACTATTGATAGAAGTTATATTGAAGAAGTTTGACTAATGTGGGAGCCAAATGAGCTTGGTCACTGAACTCCAAAGTCAGAATGATTTGCAAACCCAGTCACAGACAACACTGAACTGGAATAGCCTCCCCAAGTGGAGGAAATTTACACAGGAAAGAAGAGCAGAGGAGAAACTGACCTCACAAAAGTCAGGTTTCCTCTTAAAAGAAGAAAGGTGGAATAAGTCTAAAAAAATTAGTTATTTTTCCCAGATTAACAGATCAGTTGCATCATCCCACCTCCCTGGAAACACAACAAGTAAAAAAAAACTTAAGAGATTCAGAGTTACATTAATTGACCTCATTTCACTGGAAGGACATATAGAGAACTGGGGTTTCCCTGATAGCCCAGTTGGTAAAAAATCTGCCTGCATTGCACAGACCCCAGTTCGATTCCTGGGTTGGGAACATCTACTAGAGAAGGGATAGGCTACCCACTCCAGTAGTCTCAGGCCTTCCCTGTGGCTCAGCTGGTAAAAAAATTTGCCTGCAAAGAGAGAGACCTGGGTTTGAACCCTGGGTTGGGAAAATCCCCTGAAGAAGGGAAAGGTACCCACTTCAGTGGTCTGGCCTGGAGAATTCCATGGACTATATAGCCCATGGGGTCGCAAACAATAGGACATGACTGACCAACTGCAAGGAGATCCAACCAGTCCATTCTGGAGGAAATCAGCCCTGGGATTTCTTTGGAAGGACTGATGCTAAAGCTGAAACTCCAATACTTTGGCCACCTCATGTGAAGAGCTGACTCAGTGGAAAAGACTCTGATGCTGGGAGGAATTGGGGGCAGGAGGAGAAGGGGATGACAGAGGATGAGATGGCTGGATGGCATCACTGACTTGATGGACGTGGGTCTGAGTAAACTCCAGGAGTTGGTGATGGACAGGGAGACCTGGCATGAAGCGATTCATGGGGTCACAAAGAGTTGGACATGACTGAATGACTGAACTGAACTGAGCAACTATCACTTTATTTTTAAAAGAAATAAGTAATAAGGGCAATGGCTCTATCTTAACCTACTTAATATCTAGTTTCTGTGTTTAGTTTAAAATCATTACTTAATCAAAGTTTAAGAAAGGTTGAATGGTTGAATGAATTACTAATGTATGTTCTTTTAAACGTAAAATAAAAGATCTTCATGACCCAGATAACCATGATGATTTGATCACTCACCTAGAGCCAGACATCCTGGAATGTGAAGTCAAGTGGGCCTTAGGAAGCATCACTGTGAACAAAGTTAGTGGAGGTGATGAAATTCCAGTTGAGCTATTTCAAATCCTGAAAGATGACGCTGCACTCAATATGCTAGTAAATTTGGAAAACTCAGCAGTGGCCACATGACTGGAAAAGGCCAGCTGTCATTCCAATCGCAAAAAAGGCAATGCCAAAGAATGCTCAAACTACTGCACAATTGCACTCATCTCACACACTAGTAAAGTAATACACAAAATTCTCCAAGCCAGGCTTCAGCAATACATAAACTGTGAACTTCCAGATGTTCAAGCTGATTTGAGAAAAGGCAGAGGAACCAGAGATCAAATTGCCATCATCTGCTGGATCATCAAAAAAGCAAGAGAGTTCCAGAAAAAAACATCTATTTCTGCTTTATTGACTATGTCAAAGCCTTTGACTGTGTGGATCACAATAAACTGTGGAAAATGCTGAAAGAGATAGGAATACCAAACCACCTGACCAGCCTCTTGAGAAACCTGTATGCAAGTCAGGAAGCAACAATTAGAACTGGACATGGAACAACAGACTGGTTCCAAATAGGAAAAGGAGTACGACAGGGCTGTATATTGTCACCCTGCTTATTTAATATATATGCAGAGCATATCATGAGAAATTCAAGGCTGGAAGAAGCACAAGCTGGAATCAAGATTACCAGGAGAAATATCAATAACCTCAGATATGCAGATGACACCACCCTTATGGCAGAAAGTGAAGAAAAACTAAAGAGCCTTTTGATGAAATGAAAGAGGAGAGTGAAAAAGTTGGCTTAAAGCTCAACATTCATAAAACGAATATCATGGCATCAGGTCCCATCACTTCATGGGAAATAGATGGGGAAACAGTGGCTGACTTTATTTTATGGGCTCCAAAATCACTGCAGATGGTGACTTCAGCCATGAAATTGAAAGATGCTTTCTCCTTGGGAGGAAAGTTACGACCAACCTAGACAGCATATTAAAAAGCAGAGATATTATTTTGTTAACAAAGGTCTGTCTAGTCAAGGCTATGGTTTTTCCAGTAGCCATGTATGGATGTGAGAGTTGGACTATAAAGAAAGCTGAGTGCTGAAGAATTGATGCTTTTGAACTGTGGTGTTGGAGAAGACTCTCAAGAGTCCCTTGGACTGCAAAGAGATCCAACCAGTCCATCCTAAAGGTGATCAGTCCTGAGTATCCATTGGAAGAACTGATGATATTAAAGCTGANTGCTGAAGAATTGATGCTTTTGAACTGTGGTGTTGGAGAAGACTCTCAAGAGTCCCTTGGACTGCAAAGAGATCCAACCAGTCCATCCTAAAGGTGATCAGTCCTGAGTATCCATTGGAAGAACTGATGATATTAAAGCTGAAACTCCAACACTTTGGCCACCTGATGCGAAGAGTCGACTCATTTGAAAAGACCCTGATGTTGGGAAAGGTTGAAGGCAAGAGGAGAAGGGAACGACAGAGGATGAGAATATTGGATGGCATCACCAAGTCAATGGACATGAGTTTGGGTAAACCCTGGGAGTTGGTGATGGACAGGGAATCCTGGCATGCTGCTGTTCATGGGGTCGCAAAGAGTCAGACACGACTTTGCAACTGAACTGAACTGAACTGAATCATATTTCACTTTACAATAAAGACCTAAACATGTAGTAAGAGAAGCATTATAATGTAGCAAGGACACAGATCTTAGAACTATAAATACCTATATTTAGAAATGAACCAGGTAACAACTTGAGAGATAGCTTTATGCTCCATCTGTATTTAAGAATCAATATTAACCCTTAGGATCTTTGGGAAGATAGAAAAATTACGACTACTACTCAGCACAATGGTTAGCAGAGAGAAAATGTTTATTAAATAGAAGTCTTAAATCATCTGTTAACTAGATCTTCCATGCCTATAGACTCAAACTTTCCACTGATACACAGTCAGAGTAGGTTTTAGAAAATATAAAAGTTGATGACACTCCATGGTGGCAATTCCCATGTGGTTCAGTTCAGTTCAGTCACTCAGTCGTGTCCGACTCTTTGCGACCCGACGAATTGCAGCACACCAGGCCTCCCTGTCCATCACCAACTCCCGGAGTTCACCCAAACTCATGTCATTGAGTCGGTGACACCATCCAGCCATCTCATCCTTCGTCGTTCCCTTCTCCTCCTGCTGCCAATCCCTGCCAGAACAAGGGTCTTTTCCAGTGAATCAGCTCTTCACATGAGGTGGCCGAAGTATTGGAGTTTCAGCCTCAGCATCAGTCCTTCCAGTGAACACTCATGACTGGTATCCTTTAGGATGGACTGGTTGGATCTCCTTGCAGTCCAAGGGACTCTCGAGTCTTCTCCAACACCACAGTTCAAAAGCATCAATCCTTCAGCACTCAGCTTTCTTCACAGTCCAACTTTCACATCCATACATGACCACTGGAAAAACCANGCATAAGGATAGCATAAGAAAATGCTTACAAACAATTTTTCTACATTTATTCTCTTATTTTCTCTTCTACTATTTTTTCCCTTTGTAGTTATTCTTTAATATATATAAATCTTGTTTGTCTACTACTATCTATCTTTGCATTTATCCTCTTTCTGTTCTTTCTTTTTCTCACCATGTTAATTCTTTTGTTGTGATTTTGTTCCTTTATTCACCACTTGACACCTTGATTTAGTTTTGTTTTCAGTTTGTACTTTAATTATTTTTGTTTTTAACTAGTTGATATCATTTTTGGTTTCCTTTGCTCCCCAGGTCAATCTACTGCATTTTATATTTTTTGAATTGTTTTGGTTTTGTTTATGGGTGTACATGTATGTGTATATATTCCATCATTTTAGTTATTATTTACCTGACTTTATAACTGCCATTTGTCTTGGGTGTGTATTTTGTTGTTTGTTTTACTGCCAATCAATTCCATAAAAAACCACCTGTGGAATCTTCACTCCCTAGCCAGAGATCAGTCCCTGAACCTTTCAAAAGGGAGCACTGACTCCAAGTTGCTAGACAACTGGGAAACTCCTAAATTTAGGGAATATTAATTAATGAAAACTAGCACAAAGGCAACCACCTGTATACAAGACTTGGTATCACCCAACTGCCAGCAGCACTGTAAAGGACACCTTATCTAAACAACAAGCAAGGCAAAAAAATAAACCCAGTCATCAGCAGACAGCATTACCACATCACACAATGTTGTCCATCAGAGGAAAACAAGCAAACAAACAAACAAAATAAACAACTCACCTCCTTCCTCCAGAACTCAAGCACAAGTCACACTCTACATGAAGCTTACACAAACCACATGACCAACATTACACACTGAGGGTAGAAGCCAAAAGGAACAAAAGATTCAACCCTGAACCCTAGGAAAAGAAGATGTTAAGCACAATAAGTTTTAAAAAATGAAAAGGCAGAGAAATATTGAGCAGATGAAGAAACAACAAAGAAGCACACAAGTCCAAATAAGTGAAGAGAAAATACGCAAACTACCTGAAAAATAATTCAGAGTAGGATACTTAAGATGATTCAAAACCTAGAAAACAGAATGGAGAAAATTCAAGAATCAATTAACACATTTAACAAAGACCTAGAAGAAATAAAGAATAAACAAACAGAGATAAACACAATAACTGAAATTTAAAATACTCTAGAAGGAATCAATACCAAAATATCTGAGGCATAAGAATGGAAAGTAGAGATGGAGGATAGAACGTTGTAAATAACTGCTGAAGAAGAGAAAAAAGGCAAAAAAATAAAGAAAGAAAGAAAGAAAGAAAAGAAATGAGGACAATTTCAGAGACCTGTGCAGCAATATTAAAAGCAGAATATTTGAACGATAAGGGTCCAGGAAAAAGAAAAGAAAGAGTATGAGAATATTTTTGGAGATTATAGTTGTAAATTTCCCTAACATGGGGGAAAAAAATAGTCACTCAAGTCCAAAAAGGGCAGAGAGTACCATGAAGGATAAACCCAAGGAGAAACATGGCAGGGCACATACTAAGCAAACTAAAAAAGATTAAACACAAAGGAAAACATGTTAAAAGAAGCAAGGGAAAAGCCACAAGTAACATACAAGGTAAACCCAACAGATTTAACAGCTGACCTTTCAGCAGTATCTCTGTAGGCTAGGGAGAATTGACAATATTTATTTAAAATATTGAAAGGGGAAATTTGTAATGAAGATTACTCGAAATGGGAAGGATCTCATTGAAAATAGCAGGAGAAATAAAAAGTTTTATGGATAACCAACAGTTAAGAGACTTATTTAGATGGGAAATACAAGAGAACAAAAAGACATACAAAAGCAAACCCCAAACAATTAAGACAATGGCAATAGGGATATATATATATACACACACATATACATACATAAGTTCAGTTCAATTCAGTAGTGTCCAACTCTTTGCAACCCCATGAGCCGCAGCACTCCAGGCCTTCCTGTCCATCACCAACTCCCGGAGTCCACTCAAACTCATGTCCATCGAGTCAGTGAAGCATCCAGCCATCTTATCCTCTGTGGTCCCCTTCTCCTACTGCCCCCAATCCCTCCCAGCATCAGAGACTTTTCCAGTGAGTCAAAACTTCACATCAGGTGACCAAAATATTGGAGTTTCAGCTTTAGCATCAATCCTTCCAAAGAACACCCAGGACTGATCTCCTTTAGAATGGACTGGTTGGATCTCCTTGCAGTTCAAGGCACTCTCAAGAGTCTTCTCCAACATCACACTTCAAAAGCATCAATTCTTCGGTGATCAGCTTTTTTCACAGTCCAACTCTCACATCCATACATGATCCTGGAAAAACCATAGCCTTGACTAGACGGACCTTCCTTAGCAAAGGAATGTCTCTGCTTTTGAATATGCTATCTAGGTTGGTCATAACTTTTCTTCCAAGGAGTAAGCATCTTTTAATTTCATGGCTGCAGTCACCATCTGCAGTGATTTTGGAGCCCCCCAAAATAAAGTCTGACACTGTTTCCACTGTTTCCCCATCTATTTCCCATGAAGTGATGGGACCAGATGCCATGATCTTTGTTTTCTGAATGTTGAGCTTTAAGCCAACTTTTTCACTCTCCTCTTTCACTTTCATCAAGAGGCTTTTTAGCTCCTTTTCACTTTCTGCCATAAGGGTGGTGTCATCTGCATATCTGAGGTTATTGATATTTCTCCCGGCAATCTTGATTCCAACTTGTGTTTCTTCCAGTCCAGCGTTTCTCATGATGTACTCTGCATATAAGTTAAATAAGCAGGGTGACAATATACAGCCTTGACGTACTCCTTTTCCTATTTGGAACCAGTCTGTTGTTCCATGTCCAGTTCTAACTGTTGCTTCCTGACCTGCATACAGATTTCTCAAGAGGCAGGTCAGGTGGTCTGGTATTCCCATCTCTTTCAGAATTTTCCACAGTTTATTGTGATCCACACAGTCAAAGGCTTTGGCATAGTCAATAAAGCAGAAATAGATGTTTTTCTGGAACTCTCTTGCTTTTTCCATGATCCAGCGGATGTTGGCAATTTGATCTCTGGTTCCTCTGCCTTTTCTAAAACCAGCTTGAACATCAGGGAGTTCACGGTTCACGTATTGCTGAAGCCTGGCTTGGAGAATTTTGAGCATTACTTTACTAGCATGTGAGATGAGTGCAATTGTGCGGTAGTTTGAGCATTCTTTGGCATTGCCTTTCTTTGGGATTGGAATGAAAACTGACCTTTTCCAGTCCTGTGGCCACTGCTGAGTTTTCCAAATTTGCTGGCATATTGAGTGCAGCACTTTCACAGCATCATCTTTCAGGATTTGAAACAGCTCAACTGGAATTCCATCACCTCCACTAGCTTTGTTCGTAGTGATGCTTTCTAAGGCCCACTTGACTTCACATTCCAAGATGTCTGGCTCTAGATTAGTGATCACATCATCATGATTATCTGGGTCATGAAGATCTTTTTTGTACAGTTCTTCTGTGTATTCTTGCCACCTCTTCTTAATATCTTCTGCTTCTGTTAGGTCCATACCATTTCTGTCCTTTATCGAGCCCATCTTTGCATGAAATGTTCCCTTGGTATCTCTAATTTTCTTGAAGAGATCTCTAGTCTTTCCCATTCTGTTGTTTTCCTCTATTTCTTTGCATTGATCGCTGAAGAAGGCTTTCTTATCTCTTCTTGCTATTCTTTGGAACTCTGCATTCAGATGCTTATATCTTTCCTTTTCTCCTTTGCTTTTCGCCTCTCTTCTTTTCACAGCTATTTGTAAGGCCTCCCCAGACAGCCATTTTGCTTTTTTGCATTTCTTTTCCATGGGGATGGTCTTGATCCCTGTCTCCTGTACAATGTCACGAACCTCATTCCATAGTTCATCAGGCACTCTATCTATCAGATCTAGGCCCTTAAATCTATTTCTCACTTCCACTGTATAATCATAAGGGATTTGATTTAGGTCATACCTGAATGGTCTAGCGGTTTTCCCTACTTTCTTCAATTTAAGTCTGAATTTGGTAATAAAGAGTTCATGATCTGAGCCACAGTCAGCTCCTGGTCTTGTTTTTGTTGACTGTATAGAGCTTCTCCATCTTTGGCTGCAAAGAATATAATCAATCTGATTTCGGTGTTGACCATCTGGTGATGTCCATGTGTAGAGTCTTCTCTTGTGTTGTTGGAAGAGGGTATTTGCTATGACCAGTGCATTTTCTTGGCAAAACTCTATGAGCCTTTGCCCTGCTTCGTTCCATATTCCAAAGCTAAATTTGCCTGTTACCCCAGGTGTTTTTTGACTTCCTACTTTTTCATCCCAGTCCCTTATAATGGAAATGACATTTTTTATGGATGTTAGTTCTAAAGGGTCTTGTAGGTCTTCATAGAACCATTCAACTTCAGCTTCTTCAATGTCATTGGTTGGGGCATCATCTTGTATTACTGTGATATTGCATGGTTTGCCTTGGAAATTAACAGAGGTCATTCTTTTGTTTTTGAGATTGTTTCAAGTACAGCATTTTAGACTCTTTTGTTGACCATGATGGCTACTCCATTTCTTCTGAGGGATTGCTGCCCAAAGTAGTAGATATAAAGGTCATCTGAGTTAATGTCACCCTTTCCTTTACATGTTAGTTCGCTGATTCCTAGAATGTTGACATTCTAGGAATCTCCTGTTTTATCACTTCCAATTTGCGATTCATGGACCTGACATTACAGGTTCCTATGCAATATTGCTCTTTACAGCATTGGACCTTGATTCTATCAGCAGTCACGTCCACCACTGAGTATTGTTTTTGCTTTGGCTCCATCCCTTCATTCTTTCTGGAGTTATTTCTCCACTGATCTCCAGTAGCATATTGGGCACCTACCGACCTGGGGAGTGCCTTTTTCAGTATCCTATAATTTTGTCTTTTCATACTGTTCATTGGATTATCTGCAAGAATACTGAAGTGGTTTGCCATTCCGTTCCCCAGTGGACCACATTCTGTCAGACCTCTCCACCATGACCTCAGATCTAAAGACACACATAGACAAAAAGTTAGAGGATGGAAACATATATTCCATGCAAATGGAAATCTAAAAGTTCAAGCTGTTAAAGCTGTGCTCAATATGCCAGTGAATTTGGAAAACTTGCCAATGGCCACAGGTGTAGGAAAATCAGTTTTTATAACAATATCAGAAAAAGACAATGCCAAAAATAGTTCAAACTAAGGCAAAATTGTACTCATTTCACATGATGGCAAGGTAATGCTCAAAATCCTTCAAGTTAGGCTTCAACAGTATGTAAACTGAGAACTTCCAGATGTACAAACTGGATTTAGAAAAGGCAGCAGAACCAGAGATGAAATTGCCAGCATCCACTGGATCATAGAAAAAGCAAGAGTATTCCAGAAAAACATCAACTTCTGCTTCATTGACTGCACTAAAAACTTTGTGTGCATCAAAACAAACTCTTGAAAACTCTTAAAGAAATAGGACTACCAGGCCAACTTACACATCTCTTCAGAAACCTGTATGCAGATCAAGAAGCAACAGTTATAACCAGACATGGAACAATGGACTGGTTCAAAATTCAGAATGGAATATATCAAGGCTTTATATTGTCACCCTGTTTATTTAACTTATACACAGGGTACATCATGTGAAATCGGAGGCTAGCTCAAGCACAAGCTGGACTCAACATTGCAAGAAGGAATACAATAACCTCAGGAATACATATGACACCATCCTTATGATAGAAATTGAAGAGTAATTAAAGAACCTCTTGATGAAGGTGAAAGAAGAGAGTGAAAAAGTTGAGTTAAAACTCAACACTCAAAAAAACGAAGATTATGGCATCCAGTCCCATAACTTCATGACAAACAGTTGGGAAAACAATGGACACAGTAACAGATTTTACTTTTTGGGGCTCCAAAATCACTGCAGATGATGATTATAGCTATGAAATTTAAAACTCTCGCTCTTTAGAAGAAATGCTAGCTATGACAAACAAGGACAGTGTAGTAATAACTCATTTGCAAACAAATGTCTGTACTGTAAAAACTATGGTTTTTCCAGTAGTCATATATGTATGTGAGATTGATCATAAAAAAGACATAGCTCTGAAGAACTGATACTTTGAATTGTGGACCTGGAGAGGACTTTTGAGAGTTCCTTTGACTTCAAGGAGATCAAACCAGTCAACCCTGAAATCAACCATGAATATTCTTTGGAAGTACTGATGCTGAAGCTGAAGCACCATACTTTGGTCACCTGATGTGAAGAGCTGACTCATTGGAAAAGACCCTGATGCTGGGAAAGATTGAGATCGGGAGGAGAAGGGGATGACATAGAATGAGATGATTGGATGGCATCACTGAATCAACAGACATGAGTTTGAGCAAACTCCAGGAGATGAAGGACAGAGAAGCCTGGATTTATGTCCACGGGATCACAAAGAGTCAGATTGACTGAGTGACTGGACAACAAACCAAAGACTTTGTGGATTCAATCTAATCTCTATTAAAATTCAATAGCTTTTTTGACTAAAACACAGAAATCCATCCTAAATTTAGGTGGAATTATAAGAAATGTCAAATAATCAAAATAATCTTGAAAAACAATAAATACTTTGAAAGTCTTAGGCTTCTTAATTTAAAAACAATGCAAATAATGATAATCAAATGTCTGATATTTCCATTTAAACATATATACACCATAGGAAAGGCACATATAAGCTCTTCCTATATCTCTCCATATATGTCCTAGTGATTTTTGAAGAATGACAATATAATTAAATGCAGAAAGACTGTGCCTTTTCAAGCAACTAAAGAGAGTAAATCAGTAATCAAAAACTAGCCACCAATAACAACAATAAGGAAGTCCAGAATCAAATGGCAAATATTATCAGATATTTAAAAGCACCAATATTTCAAAAACTCTTCTAAAAATGGAAAAGAGACAATTCTTAATACTTTTTGTAAAGATAGCATTACATTACCCTGATACCATAGTCAGATACTGGACATGGAACAACAGACTGGTTCCAAATAGGAAAAGGAGTACGTCAAGGTTGTATATTGTCAGCCTGCTTATTTAACTTATATGCGGAGCACATAATGAGAAACGCTGGACTGGAAGAAGCACAAGCTGGAATCAAGATTGCCAGGAGAAATATCAATAACCTCAGATATGTAGATGACACCACCCTTATGGCAGAAAGTGAAGAGGAACTAAAAAGCCTCTTGATGAAAGTGAAAGAGTAGAGTGAAAAAATTTTGCTTAAAGCTCAACATTCAGAAAATGAAGATCATGACATCTGGTCCTATCACTTCATAGGAAATAGATGTGGAAACAGTGACTGACTTTATTTTTTTGGGCTCCAAAATCATTGTATATGGTGATTGCAGCCATGAAATTAAGACACTTACTCCTTGGAAGAAAAGTTGTAACCAACCTAGATAGCATATTGAAAAGCAGACACATTACTTTATTATCAAAGTTCCATTTATTAAAGATTATGGTTTTTCCAGTGGTCATGGATGGATTTGAGAGTTGGTCTGTGAAGAAAGCTGAGTGCCAAAGAATTGATGCTTTTGAACTGCGATGTTGGAGAAGACTTTTGAGAGTCCCTTGGGCTGCAAGGAGACACAACCAGTCCATTCTAAAGGAGATCAGCCCTGGGTCTTCTTTGGAAGGAATGATGCTAAAACTGAAACTCCAATACTTTGGCCACCTCATGTGGAGAGTTGAATCATTGGAAAAGACTGATGCTGGGAGCGGTTGGGGGCAGGAGGAAAAGTGGACGACAGAGGATGAGATGGCTGAATGGCATCACCAACTCGATGGACATGAGTTTGAGTGAACTCCTGGAGTTGGTGATGGACAGGGAGACCTGGCAATTCATGGGGTTGCAAAGAGTCGGACATGACTGAGTGACTGAACTGAAGTGATAGCAATACTTTTTATAAA
>SJYV01015409.1:630859-647148 GCA_006410875.1 Neotragus pygmaeus | reverse complement strand
GTCCATTCTGAAGGAGATCAACCCTGGGATTTCTTTGGAAGGAATGATGCTAAAGCTGAAACTCCAGTACTTTGGCCACCTCATGCAAAGAGTTGACTCACTTCAAAATACTCTGATGCTGGGAGGGATTAGGGGCAGGAGGAGAAGGGGACGACAGAGGATGAGATGGCTGGATGGCATCACGGACTCGATGGACATGAGTCTGAGTGAACTCCGGGAGATGGTGATGGACGGGGAGGCCTGGTGTGCTGCGATTCATGGCATCACAAAGAGTCGGACACGATTGAGCGACTGAACTGAACTGACTGACCCACTCCTGTATTGTTGTACTTCCCTTGTTGCTCAGCTGGAAAAGAATCCTCCTGCAATGTGGAAGACCTAGCTTTAACGTTTGGGTTGGGAAGATACCGTGAAGAAGAGAAAGGGTACCCACTTTCTAGTATCCTGGCCTGGAGAATTCCATGGGCTATATATAGTCTATGGGGTCACAAAGAGTTGGATACAATCAGTGACTTTCACTTTCAAGTATTATGAACTGTAATATAAATGAAACAAAAGTGAATAAATAATAAAGAGATAGATATATATATGAGATGATTTCAGTGTACTGTGGATTTTCTGAAAGAGCATCAAGACACAATTACAATAAAAATGCAATCAAGTTTTCTAGGATTTTATATATAAGGAGATACTTAGTTTTAAAAAAATATGCAAGGAGATAATTCTTCACATAATAAATTGGAAATTGATTGAAAGCTTTTTCTAGAAGAAAGTGATATACCAGATGCTGCTTGTGCCTCACACCACATTCCTCTGGCTTATCTATGATTATTTCAGCTATAGATACAGGGGGCAATGCTCAAGCTAACTGGCAGAATTTCATTTCAAGGACATTGTAGTACCTGGAGATACAGGGCAGTTGACATGTCTGATAACCTTCAACCAAAAGTTCCAGGAGCTAGTAGAGAAAAGGTTCAGCCTCTTGATTTCAAATGAACAGTTTTGCAGGGTAGTTTTTATATCTCTTCAGGGCATTCCCAGGTGCTCATGGTTGTAACCAAGGCAGTCATACACTCTAGTCTTTCCTTCTTTTCTGCTTTATTTTCCCCATGTCTTCACTATTGCTTTCCATAATTACCTGTAAAATAAACTCCTGCACAGATGTGACTTCAGGTTCTGCTTTAAAGGCAACTCTTACAAATACAGATGATGTAGTATTAAAAAATAAATTCAAGAATAATTTAGATAAATTAAGGGCTGATAAATGTATGAGGATGTTAGTTTCTATATCCACCACGAAATACTGAATATCACTGATAAGACCACATACAAGGTAAACCTGTTGTTTGCAGAGTATCGTTTTTCAGGTTGATGAGACAATGTTTCTATATACTGTATTATGAGAAAAATAATTTCAATTACAGTTCAGTTAATATATATTTTCCCGAGAAGGTGACAATAGCCTTTCTTATCACTATTGAAGCAAATTTGAGATTTGTCTTTAATATTGGTATTTACAAAGTTTGTTTAAATGATTTTTGTAAGTCTCATTATTTAAAAGTCTAATGTAATTCACCTAAAATTACAAAGGGATAGAATGGAAAATAGATAGAAAAGAGAATGCAAATCAGCAGAAGTTTCTTATCCTGATTTGGAAATCAATCTTAGACAAAATTTCAGTGATGGTTATCTGCAGAATATTGGTAAGGCACTCATTTTATTTAGTGTGAAAAATAAAATAACCTAACACAATACAGTGTTCTAGCTTTGACACTACCTTCACAATATTGAAATTAGCTATGGCTTTAGATCCCTGAAGGGCGCTTAAATATAATTTGGTTAGCTACCTCCCTCAAAACTTAATATAATTCATGGATATTTTAGGCTTTCAGGGAAGTGGTAAATGTATTATCTCTATAAATATCTTAGTCAATAATTGTTCCAACAAAAGTGTATGCACTCAGAATCTAGTCTTTCTTGCTAATTCTTTCTATAATAGACAATTTTCATTTAAATTATTTTTATTTTTATAAATTCATGTCTTGACAAGTTCAATTAGAATTCTAATCCTAATATGCAGTTTATGTTTATGGAAAATTTAGTTCATTTCCTATGAAAAACATATTTCAGATTATGATATAAACTTCATGAGGTCAGAAATGCCTCAATTATTTTTCTGATAAAATTTGCAATGCTTCCATTTCATACACAGCATATAACAGATATTTAATAAATCTTATTAAGAAAATATTGAATTTTTTCAATGAACACTGAAAAATACTCTGTTTTACAGATCTCAATGACTCAAAGGTATAGTGTAAAATTCAGTGTGATACTGAAATGTCTGTTGTAGTGATTATGTTTTTTACTTTGTTAAACATTAGTCATAGGTTAGGTTGGGTTGTTACAGTTTTCACTAAAGTATATTTTACTGAATGTAATTTTCAGGTAGAATCTTAAACTATGATACTAGAAAATAAATTTGATTACTTTCTTGTGGGAGAAAGTTAACAGATTACCTTGTAGGAAATACAGGCATGCAAAGTAACATGTTCAGTGAACTGAAGAGCTGAATATTTTTGCCATTAAAATTTTCTGAGCTTGACTGTCTAGTGAGGACCTATAGTCATACTAATCCAAGTGCTGTAAGCATCAAGAATCTGTCTTATTAATTAGGATTCACAAAGAATCCACAAAATCTTTATATAATACATTAAAATGATTCATAGTATTCAAACCCTCATCAGCTTACTGCTTTATACTAATCTAACACTATATATACATATATACAACTTGACATTATATATATATATATATATATATATATATATATCTTATTTCCACCTGTATTTTCCAAATTCCATTGAAGAATTTTAACTAAATATAAAAAATAATTATAATCTGATGGATTAAAAGAGGCCATAATTCAATATATAGGTTCCTGACACACACATCTATCAAAAGAATCTCTTGTCTGCAAATTTCAGCAATTATGTACCCAAGTGACTCTTCCTAACTCTCTGTAGTCCTTAACCCCAAAACATAAAAATCACCACAAAGAAAATAAGTTTATCAGATTATATCACTATCTATATTCTGGAAATATCAGGAACACCTTTCAAATATCCTCTTTTTAAAAGAAAGGAAAATTAGGAAAGGAATCACTTATCTTCTAAGTTTCTTGGCTCAACAACTCCTACATTCACAATACTCATACATACTATAGGCAAAGGCTCGACTTCTGATATACATGGGACAAAATTCATGGTGTGTCCTGTGCAGTTGCATAGAGCCACATGCTTAGGATCTCACGCTTGTTTTAAGAGTCCACCATCACCATCTTGAAAGTCTTAATATTTTAACTAAAGGGACTCTCATTTTTCACTCTTAACTGGGTTGTGAAAATTATGTAGCTGGTAGTATAGAGACATATCTTTCTTTAATTTGATTAATATTATCTATGAAAAATTAGACACATTAGACTGTTTCCTGACCATCTATGTTGGTCAGGATGAGCTAAATTATGTTGTAGTTACAAACTACTAAAATCTCAGTGACTTAAACAACAAATAAAAGATTGATTTCTTAGCCATGTGGGGATTGATTTCTATGAAGATCTGGGGATTCATACTATCTTATTATTCCTGATATCCATTTCTAAAATATTACTAAGCCATTAAAAACAGATTTTAACCTCTAGAGATTAAAGGTCATAGTGATCAGACTTCCTTGGCAGGAGAAGACAAAACTTCTTCAATAGTGACAAAAGTCAACTCCCCCTTTATCAAAACTCAGACTAACTCATTACTAATAAGTGAATGAAAGATAAGAAGGGAACTTATGAAATCTGTGCTGTTGAAGACAGTCTAAAATGCTAAATGAGAGTATTTTTGAATGATTATACCCCAATAATCTGGAGAAAGGAATGGCTATCCACTTCAGTATTCTTGCCTGGAGAATTTCAAGGACAAAGAAGCCTGGCATGCTATAGTTCATGAAGTTGTAAAGAGTCGGATGCAACTGAATGAGTAACACACACATAGCAAACCTACTATAGCACTGTGAGGTTAGGTTCTCACAGCTATTTGTTCTCCAAGGTAAACACTATTTTCAATGTTTCAACAGGATTTATTACTTAATGTCATTAAGCATGCTTTAGAAAAGTTAGATGTTCCATGCTAATTTGACCCAGTGTCCGTGCCCCAGTCCATAACCAAGCTATTTACCACTGTATTCGTTTCAGAATTATGTATTTTCTTCTCTTCACACATGCTATTCCTTCTGTCTCAATACTTTAGCCTTTCTTTTCCTATATCCTTAACAACTCCAATCATCTTGTGTAAATATTGCATTCTTCAAGTTTCCTATGAAAAGTGAATTTCTTAAGAAATCCTGGTAGAGTGGGTACTTTGGATTCCCATGCTACACCATATTATTCCTACTATGCATACAGTTTTTGATCTGTTTTCAAATGTGTGCATACTTGCCTATGGTCATTAGGTGATTAACTGTGAGTGGAGAGGGGCCTGGTTACAATTTTAATCACCAAATTTCTAGCACTTATTATAGTAAATATTATTTCAATTGAATTAAGTAAATCAGCTTGTGAAAGATCCTAAGAATTGTAAAATAATTTTTAATAATTTTAAAATACTACTCTTTATTTTATGTAATTCTCTATATTCACATTTTTATGGGAGTTTTGCTATAATTGAAAGGAAAAAGGAATTGTTTATGGCCACTTTTATTCCATTACATATAAGCAATGCAAAGAATGTTTTACTGGAAGCCATTATGCCTAGGGAAGCAATATCCAACAGCAGCTTGGAAGTAAACTGATAATTCAAATGTTGATGGCTCTATTACCTCTGCTTCTAAGATGTACAAAAATATGTAACCATTCTCTGTTCTTCAGACACATTTTGCTTATTTTAAAAACAAGAATGATAGAAAAGGATATATAGATATAATGGCATATATAGTATAAATAGGTAACTGGAAGTTTTGAATTTGTCTTTGTATATGATCTGGGAAAATATGTACTTTCATTTTTAGTTCCCTTTCCTTAAAATGAGTATAATAATATTTAACTCACAGGAATATTATGAGCACCACATGGTGAAACATGCATGGACATAGTGTGTGAGCTGAAAAGATTTGTATACACATGAAAAACAAATAATTAAAAAGTTTTGCTTAAAATATATTAACCTACCAAAACTTATACTATTCACTAAAAAAATATAACCCTGTGTTTTCAAGAGTATAAAATATATCACACTGGGTTAATACATGTGTTCAAAAAGACACATGCATAAACACCCTATATGCATACATATGGGGAGCATTTATTGAAATTAAAAGTCCAACTGATAAGTGCATATACATATATATTAGTATATATACATATATGTCCATTATTCATAGTTAATTGGCTAACAAAAGCTTATGAATAATGATTATAATGAGCTACTTATTTTCTATGTAACTGTACTGAGTTATTAGTTTTCTTAATCTTGACAATAATTTTACTGCTGTCAAAAATATGTAAAATCATTTTGAAGTGTTTAGGAAGCTATAAGAGGAACATAGATACTTAATGACTTAGTTTTCTTATCAAATTCAACACAAAATCTGAATTATTATGTTTTTTTCTTTTTGAATACAATACAAAGATATTA
Organism: Neotragus pygmaeus; assembly: GCA_006410875.1. NCBI lineage: Eukaryota > Metazoa > Chordata > Mammalia > Artiodactyla > Bovidae > Neotragus > Neotragus pygmaeus. The sequence continues at coordinate 641,467 of SJYV01015409.1, read as the reverse complement.
TTTATATTTTTATAAATTTTATATGTTTTGCTTGTACTATTAGAAAACATTTGCTTTTAAAGACTCATACCTATCACAGGATGATATCACAATTTAAAAAAACAAGAAAATAGTATTTACCTCGTATCTAATAACTCCTCCAGAACTGTCACTTACAGGACAGACAGAAATTTTCAACCTTAAGAATTCTTATCTTTTCAGCTAACTATGTAAATCCAAACCAACTGTATAGCTTTAATGAAAAAATAACTGAAGAGAGGTCATAGTGGTCAGACTGTTGATACTGTCATACTGTCATACTGTTGATGTGCCAGAATCATATTTTATCCTAGTGTCGGGATTTTTAGAAACCAAATAAGACCTAAACTAAATCAAACTTTCAAAGCGTACCTTTAGCATTATAGTACTTTTAGAGTCAGTGTGCTTTTTGAGGAAAGGTAAACTTTGGTAACAACCTTTTTCTTTCAAAAATTCTAGTCCATTTGCAATTTTTTAAGGAATCTCCACACTGTTTTCCACAGTGGCTGTACTAGTTTACATTCCCACCAACAGTGTAAGAGGGTTCCCCTTTCTCCACACCCCCTCCAGCATTTATTGCTTGCAGACTTTTGGATCGCAGCCATTCTGACTGGTGTGAAATGGTACCTCATTGTGGTTTTGATTTGCATTTCTCTGATGATGAGTGATGTTGAGCATCTTTTCATGTGTTTGTTAGCCATCCGTATGTCTTCTTTGGAGAAATGTCTATTGAGTTCTTTGGCCCATNCAGCCATTCTGACTGGTGTGAAATGGTACCTCATTGTGGTTTTGATTTGCATTTCTCTGATGATGAGTGATGTTGAGCATCTTTTCATGTGTTTGTTAGCCATCCGTATGTCTTCTTTGGAGAAATGTCTATTGAGTTCTTTGGCCCATTTTTTGATCGGGTTGTTTATTTTTCTGGAGTTGAGCTGTATAAGTTGCTTGTATATTTTTGAGATTAGTTGTTTGTATTGTTGAATAACACTTTTGAAAATCTAGCTCTTCAAAACAAAATGGAGGAAGTTAAAAGAAAAGCCAAAAGGTATGAGAAAGAGGAAGATTGGGGGCGGGGGAGTGAAGATATCAAAAATTACAAACAATTTGTGGCAGAATTGTTGGCAAAAGGTAAACAACAGAAATATTGATATAAATCACAAACTCACATGCCTATGGGGTTCAAAAATAACATAAGTGAAGGTGGAAAGCAAGGTGATTTAAGCTATGATCCTGAAACATTTCTGATTTAAATCCATAGAATATTTTTTTTCTCCTGCAAATAAACCTGCTCTCTCATTTATGTTTTGTGTTCTGCCCATTATTTTTCTACTTTTGATAGAGCTATGGGCACAAGGAGGAATTCAGTTTCCTCAAAGCTGTGTTTGAGGAATAGTGCACCACACTCCAGTACTCTTGCCTAGAAAATCCCATGGACAGAGGAGCTTGGTGGGCTGCAGTCCATGGGATTGTGAAGATTCGGACATGACTGAGTGACTTCACTTTCACTTTTCACTTTCATGCATTGAAGAAATGGCAACCCACTCCAGCGTTCTTGCCTGGAGAATCCCAGGGACGGTGGAGCCTGGTGGGCTGCCGTCTGCGGGGTCGCACAGAGTTGGACACGACTGAAGCGACTTAGCAGCAGCAGCAGCAGCAGCAGTAATAGTAGAAGGGTTCTGATAATGGATCATTGGCACAAGGCCTCTGTGCTGGGAAAAGTAAAAATAATAGCTGCTAATGCAATGCTTTTAAAAGTATGGTATATTGAAAATTCATCAAGGGTTGGAATATTTATTATCCATCCTCAGCACTTCTTGTGCTTGATCCACAAAGGCAATTATCAAAACTTTAATGAATTAAATTAATTTTTTACAAATAGCAGGAAAACCTAGGACAGAATTGACTATGATGGCTCCACAAAGAATGAGAGTAGAAGAATAAAATGTAATTGGAGAAAGAAATGGCAACCCACTCCAGTATTCTGGCCTGGGAAATCCTATGGACAGAGAAGACTGGCAAGCTACAGTCTATAGGGCTCCAAAGAAGCTGGACATGACTGAGCAACTAAACAAGGGGAAGAAAATGTAATCATGTCCGTCTCTATATTGTAGCGTTTGAAACCCATCTTCATTCACTGAGCATGTGTTCTTGAGTATGTATATATTTAAATGTGTGTGCAAATTTTCATCTATAACTCAGAAAGCCTCAGGTCCTGCCACTGTGTGGCCACGAAGGTGTACTTATTAGGATAATTTAGCTGCGTGAGGAGGGAATGACAAGCTTATGCCATCTGCTCCCAGGCCCATATCAAAGTTGTTTGTTTAACTTTTTAAAGTTTTTCTGTTTTGTTTTTTAGTATTTTAAGTGTTTATTGAATTGGTCATAATATTGCTTCTGCTTTACGCTTTTGGTTTTTCGGTCACAAGGTATGTGGGATCTTAGCTCTCCAACCAGGGATCGAACCCATACCCACTGCACTGGAAAGTGAGGTTCCAAACCCTGAACCACCGGGAAAGTCATACTGTGTATTCTGTGACTCCCATAACGTACTCCCATAATGTGTCACCAAGAAAGTCTAAATTATGCTTCCTGGATTAAAGTTAAGTGAACAAAGAAATGAAGAATGCATTTTTCAAAGATCTCCAGTTAGAACTGTGAAGGCTCAAAGTGGAGGAGAAATAATCCAATTACTCCTGAAAATTTTTATGTAAACTCTTTCATGTCCTAATGGCCAAGTTAACAAGGTTCACAATAAAGCGTCCCTATAATTGATACCTCACAGCAAGCCTTGAGGGATGCAGACATTTTACTTGAGAGAAGCATTAAGCGCAAGTCTCTAGCCACATTACGATTAGTAATTTACCTTTGAAATGTTTCATTATATGTGAAACTAATAGCCTGTCCTATGTAGTTCTGAATAGAAAGAGAGGAGTGTGCAACATCATGATTGCACTGGTTTTGCAGGGTCAAGTGAAATAGGAAACAAGGTTCTTTTCCATACAAGTCAGTTAAGAGATTTCTACTTGTCTATGTGCAGGTTTGGAGGAAGTGTCATATACCCAAATCACTGACCTCCATGCTCAATTATTGTTAGTTTGTTCAGAACCCATTATTATATTCTCTAGGTTTCCTGATTTGTTTGAATTCAGTTATCAGTTCAGTCACTCAGTCATGTCCAACTCTTTGCGATCCCATGGACAGCAACATGCCAGGACTCCCTGTCCATTATCAACTCCTGGAGTTTACTCAGACTCATCTCCATTGAGTCGGTGATGCCATCCAACCATCTCATCCTCTGTCGTCCCCTTCTCCTTCTGCCTTCAATCTTTCCCAGCATCAGGGTCTTTTCAAATGAGTCAGCTCTTTGTACCAGGTGGCCAAAGTATTGGAGTTTCAGCTTCAACATCAGTCCTTCCAATGAACACTCAGGACTTATTTCCTTCAGAATGAACTGGTTGGATCTCCTTGCAGTCCAAGGGACTCTCAAGAGTCTTCTTCAACACCACAGTTCAAAAGCATCAATTATTCGGTGCTCAGCTCTTTATAGTCCATCTCTCACATCCATACATGATTATTGGAAAACCATAGTCTTGACTATGGAAAAGCCATAGCCTTAACAATTATATACTGGAAGTGAGAAATAGATTTAAGGGACTAGATCTGACAGAGTGCCTGATGAACTATAGATGGAGGTTCATGATACTGTACAGGAGACAGGGAGCAAGATCATCCCCAAGAAAAAGAAATGCAGAAAAGCAAAATGGCTGTCTGGGAAGGCCTTACAAATAGCTGTGAAAAGAAGAGAAGCAAAAAGCAAAGGAGAAAAGGAAAGATATTCCCATTTGAATGCAGAGTTCCAAAGAATAGCAAGGAGAGATAAGAAAACCTTCCTCAACAATCAATGCAAAGAAATAGAGGAAAACAATAGAATAGGAAAGATTAGAGATCTCTTCAAGAAAATTAGAGATACCAAGGGAACATTTCATGCAAAGATGGGCTCAATAAAGGGCAGAAATGGTATGGACCTAACAGAAGCAGAAGATATTAAGAAGTGGTGGCAAGAATACAGAAGAATTGTACAAAAAAGATGTTCANGCAAAAAAGCAAAATGGCTGTCTGGGGAGGCCTTACAAATAGCTGTGAAAAGAAGAGAAGCAAAAAGCAAAGGAGAAAAGGAAAGATATTCCCATTTGAATGCAGAGTTCCAAAGAATAGCAAGGAGAGATAAGAAAACCTTCCTCAACAATCAATGCAAAGAAATAGAGGAAAACAATAGAATAGGAAAGATTAGAGATCTCTTCAAGAAAATTAGAGATACCAAGGGAACATTTCATGCAAAGATGGGCTCAATAAAGGGCAGAAATGGTATGGACCTAACAGAAGCAGAAGATATTAAGAAGTGGTGGCAAGAATACAGAAGAATTGTACAAAAAAGATGTTCACAACCCAGATAATCAAGATGGTGTGATCACTCACCTAGAGCCAGACATCCTGGAATGTGAAGTCAAGTGGGCCTTAGGAAGCATCACTACGAGTAAAGCTAGTGAAAGTGATGGAATTCCAGTTAAGCTGTTTCAAATCCTCAAAAATGATGCTGTGAAAATGCTGCACTCAATATGCCAGCAATTTTGGGAAACTCAGCAGTGGCCACAGGACTGGAAAAGATAACTTTTCACTCCAATGCCTAAGATAGGCAACGCCAAAGAATGCTCAAACTACCGCACAATTATTTGAATTACCAGGGGGCATTATCACCAAATCATTTAACTGCACATTATGAATTATTTCATTTGATAGATAAGATAGAGAGATAGATAAGGGGGCTTCCCTGGTGGCTCAGTGGTAGATAATCTGCCTACTAATGCAGGATATGTGGATTTGATTCCTAGGGAAGGAAATGGTAACCTACTCCAGCATGCTGGCCTGGGAAACCCCATGGACAGAGGAACCTGGCAGGCTACAGTTCATGGGCTTATAAAAGAGTCAGACATGGCTTAGCGACTAAACAACAATAAACAACATATAGATTATTCAGAAAAAATTTGAAAACACTTCTTCATTGAACAATTGACCAATTAATTACTTCAGCAATACTGTTTTTTAATATAAATTTATTCATTTTAATTGGAGGTTAATTACTTTACAATATTGTATTGGTTTTGCCATACATCAACATGAATCTGCAACAGGTATACACATGTTCCCTATCCTGGACCCCCTCCCTCCTCCTTCCCTGTACCATCCCTCTGGGTCATCCCAGTGCATCAGCCCCAAGCATCCTGTATCATACATCGAACTTGAACTGGTGATTCGTTTCATATATGATATTTTACATGTTTCAATGCCATTCTCCCAAATCATCCTACCCTCTCCCTCTCCCACAGAGTCCAAAAGACTGTTCTATACATCTGTGTCTCTTTTGCTATCTCGCATACAGGGTTATCATTACCATCTTTCTAAATTCCATATATATGTGTTAGTATACTGTATTGGTGTTTTTCTTTCTTACTTACTTCACTCTGTATAATGGGCTTCAGTTATATCCACCTCATTAGAACTGATTCAGATGTATTCTTTTTAATGGCGGAGTAATACTCCATTGTGTATATATACCACAGCTTGCTTATCCATTCATCTGTTGATGGACATCTAGGTTGCTTCCATGTCCTAGCTATTATAAACAGTGCCGCGATGAACATTGGGGTACACGTGTCTCTTTTAATTCTGGTTTCCTTGGTGTGTATGCCCAGCAGTGGGATTGCTGGGTCATAAGGCAGTTCTATTTCCAGTTTTTTAAGGAATCTCCACACTGTTCTCCAAGCAATACTGTTTTAAATAGTGAGTACAGGGCAGGCATTATGTGGTTATTGGCAGTGCAAGGACCTTAGTCCCTGCTTCCCTGGATCTGCAGATAGCCTTGGGCTAGTTAGTCGGTTTTAAAGTTTGTGACATTAAGAATTTTTATTTTTCCAAATGATTTCTTTATTTTAAAAACCTATTATTTGCATCTTCTTGTTTATGGCAAGCCTGTGCATAATAAACTCTGATTTTTCTTTCTAGTGTTGGGAAAACCATACTGTCCCATGAGGTAAAACATCTGTCTGTCAGATTCACTGTTTTAGAGAATTTCTGGACAACACAGCACTTCTGTGCCAAGGAATTCTATTATTATGGTTTATTAATACTTCCTGCAGAATCATTATCTCCAAATTCAATATGAAATAAAACTATATTTTTATATATGGCACAAAGTGAAATATGCATAGAAATCAATCACATCATTCTGATCAATTATTAATTTATATATTTAAGAAGCTTAAACATTGCAAGTCAAAATAATGTGCTATGATCAACTTCTAATTCCTTCTTCAATTATTTCCCAACTGCTACTAGATAGGAGGAGAAGACTGCTCCTTCTGCTGCAAGATACATTATCTTCACTGTTTATTTTAGGATCTAAATGGAATTTTTGAGGCAGAAAAGGAAAAGAAGAGAATAACAGAATAAAAAACTCAAAGCTCCTTTTCCTAAAACTACCCTTCCTGGGATAAAAGTGATTTTGCCTGCTAATTTAAACAATTCAGGGGTTTACCTTTAAAGTAATAATGTGCTTTCAGAGGATTGGAGAGAAAAATGGAGCCACCTTAGTGGTAGTTCATAAGCAGGGACAGTCATTGTAAATTAATATTTTCACTTATTTGGGCCATTTTTCGAGATTACTTACTAGATCCACCTTTCTCCAGGCACTATAAAAGAGCTGGATTTTAGTCCTGAATCTGCCATAAACTATGTTATAACAGCAGTTGAATTTTGTTTGTATGTCTGATTTTTCAAATTTATTCAAAGCTTAGTTTAGTAAAGAGTGATACTACATAATCTTTAAAATATTTTTCAGATCTCTGAATCTAAATCATATTGCTAATTTATTTACCAGTTCACAATAACAGAATGTACTATTTTATCAGATTCTTGCCCCAGCCGGTTCACCTTATCTGACTTTAAGGGGAGCTGTCTGGGAGAGGGGTGGTGAATATATTAAAATATTTCATTACAAAAAAAAATCTCAGACCAGTTTTCCAGTCATAAAATTGATGTGAATCTTGAACCTGTAACTAATCTTTTCCAGATACTAACACTTTACAAAAAATAAAATACACTAATGAGGTACTGTTTTAATTCCACTAAATTTTTTCTGTTTCAAAAGAGCATCAATATCTTGTTCATAGTAAAAACATGAATTGCCTTAATACTTAGCAATAAACTTGTTCTACTTTTGGACATTGTTCTCTAAGGCAGAATCCTTTTTTTTTTTTTTCCTGAGTACATTTAGCATGTGACAATTTAAAAATGTATGAGATCAACACCTTTCCATAGGTACTTTGCACAGTGCTCAAACTCTTACAAGTAATATTCTCTTACAATGTTGAAAACCCAATTAGTAAACAGTTTAGTACTCAGTTCTCAAAGCTCTCCCACAATAGAATCCTCTGCAAGGACTTGTACTGTACAGTGTTTTAAATAACCGAGCTCATCATAAGGATTGTAACACAGAAATGAGTTCTCTGTAAATATTAGAAATTATTTGGCCCTCATAAGTGTTTACTCTGCTTATTATCTGCAAACTTCCTGGGTTAAATGTTTAATATGAATATGTTACTATCCACCAAAGATTGATTCTGGCAGGGTACATGTTGATACCAGCAAGAAATAAATAGAGAGACATTAAAAGGTATGAAACTTTAAAACAATAGCTTAAAGGTGTTTAATAAACTACAGATGGCTTACACCATTTAAACAAATATTTGGTGGGAGATCGGAAACAGTCAAGACCAATAAAAAAGGAAATCATTTGAAAATAATGTCTCCCATGCAATATGTTGTAATTAAAGCTGGATAAGCAATATAGACTTCGTATTATCTGTCTTCATATTACAGGAGAGATGAAGGATGTTAAGATATGGGAGTAAAAAACTAGAAAAAAAATTTAAAGCATTAAAAGTAATAATCTTAGATTTTTTTTTTTACTTTATTTTACTTTACAATACTCTATTGGCTTTGCCATACATCTACATGAATCCACCATTTAAAATCCTAAAATAAGAACTCTTAACATTAACATAAAGCTAGGCACATACACATTCAATCCCCAAAGACACTTAGTGTTCACACATACACAGATCAGCTTTTAACTATTACCATTATAGCTACCACTATTGTTTATGAAATAAAAGAAAAAGGTAGATGCAAAGGAGAAAATAAAAGCAAGCTTAATTTCAAGGCAGATGGAAGCTGAAGGTCAAACAAATTACGTTTGATGGTTTCAACCAGTTTCTCCTCCAGAAACACTTTGGAATTTAGCAAAACACCCCACACCTACCCCTCTTCTATTATTGAGTGAGTGGATCAAACTGAAACATAGCTCTCCCACCTTAGGCTGTGCTCAGAAAATGAGCAGCAGAAAGCACGGGAACATTGTCAGGGTACAGATGGGAGAAGATGGCAGGAAGCAGACAGAGGAGAAGCTGGGCCAGTTCATTGATGTTCTCATTCATAACTGAACCTGTGTGTAGACCTGGTGCTAGAAGACACCCTTACTGCAGGTATTGTCTCTGGAAAGTGACATTAAACTATGTTTTCTAATATCTCCATGTAATTTTTTAGAGTAAAGGAGTCTGCCATGCCTATATGCATGCTAGGTCACTTCAGTAGTGTCTGGCTTTTTGCAAGCCCATGGAGTGTTCCCACTATCCATGGAATGGCTCCTCTGTCCATGGGATTCTGCAGGCAAGAATACTGGAGTGGGTCGTCATGCCCTCTTCCAGGGGATCTTCCTTACCTATGGATGGAACCCATGTCTCTTATGTCTCCTGCATTGGCAGGAGGGTTCTTTACCACTAGCACCACATGGGAAGCCCCAAAGGAGTCTGGACCCTAGTAAAAATTCTAATGAGTTTTATGTCCTATTCCTCCATTCTCAACTGATTTTTGAAAAATGTTCTCTTTAGGGACTTCCCTGGCAGTCCAGTGGTTGGGACTCTGGGTTTGATTGCTCATCAGGGAACTAAGATCCTACATGCCACACGGTGCAGACAAAAAATAAACTATCTGCAGATTTCAAATAACCAAAAAAATTATAAAATTCTCTCTTTTTATCTCTTCAATGAACTAGTGCATTATGCACTGTCTTATAATTTCTCTGAATAAGGAGTTACTTGTATTAATACATAAAGGAACATGTTGTAATATAATACATTAAATATACGCTCTGGGGCTAAAGTAGGGCAAGGTTTTGGGGAGAACATGTCTAATGATGCAGAAGTTGATATAATTATTAGGAATCAACAGGTTTTACAAATTGTCACCAAGTTGGGTTAGTGTAACATATGCAGGCATTAAAATTAATCTTTTGCATCAAAAAAATGAAGTGACTATCATAAAAAAACCCATATATTTCCCCCAAAGCATCTTTAATCGTTACTTTCACATCTGAATCATGATATATGTCACCTCTCCCACCTTGGGTGACTTCTCTACTCTTATTTAATGTAATTCTCTTCTTCAAGATTAAATCTATGTGGCTTGGATTATTTCCCTTAATCAAACAACCATTGTTGATTTTCCACTTTATAGGTGTCCTTATCTTTTTTAAATTTTTGTTCAGTTGTGGTACAAATCACAAAAACATACTACGTTAACTACCTTTAACTATACAGTTCAGTGGCACTGAGTGCATTCACTGTGCTGTGCAGCTCTCATAATCAATCATTCATCTCCCGAGTTTTTCATGTTTCTAAACTGAAACTCTGTCCCAAATATTATATATTAATGCATATGCATAGAATCTGGAAAAAATGTACAGATAAACCTACTTGCACAGCAGAAATAGAGACAGAGACATANTGGTTCAGTTGTTAAGACTCCATACTTCCACTGCAGGGGGCCGAGGTTCGACCTTTAGGGAGAGAACTACGATCCCATAAGCGGTGTGGCCAAAAAAGAATATAAGGCAATTAACAAACCAGGCAAACTGACAGAGTATATAATAAAAAGTTTCATTTTCTTAGTATGAAAAAACTTCTTATAAATACTAAAGAAAAATTACAAAAACAGTAGAAAAACCAGAAAATAACATAATCAGAAATGTTATGGAAAACAAATAAAGATGAAAAAATTCTCAGCTTCGCTCAGTTACCAAGGGAGAAAAGAGGGGGAGGGAGAACTGGGAGACTGGGATTGATATATATATATATATATATATATATATATATATGTTACTATGTATACCGGAGATAAACCAGTAAGAACTTACTGTATAGCACAGGCCAGTTGGAGAAGGTACAATCTGTTTGTAGAACATATATTAGGTTTCCCTATCTTTATGGAAGAAGATTTAATTAAACATGAACTTCCCCAAATTCTCCTCTTTTCTGAGCACATCACACTCTTGCCCAAACAATCATACAAAATTCTGACATTGTTTATTCACCTTTGATTAAGAAATAGTTCTTCAGCAAACATCATAAAACCCTGGGAGTCAGAGGAGAAGTAATGAAACTCAGGGAAAGGAGAATACAAAAAAAAAAAAAAAAA